>JAWWEX010000001.1:12602828-12640238 GCA_035583215.1 Arremon brunneinucha | reverse complement strand
AAGAGCTGAGTGACAGACTTTGGGAGGGCTGGGCTGGCTGATGCAGCCCCCAGGGGTATAAAAGACTGAGCATCCATTTTGAAGACGACCTGGCCACATGGTATGCATGTGGTAAGCTTTTCCCTTATGTAGTCCTTTGCTGTATTTTTGTTAAGGTTTAATAAACCTTTTTAAATTTTCAAAGTGAGCAGTTGCTTCTCACACTTGTCACAAAAGGTTGCAACCTGCTCCACAGCATTGCCACAGCCAGAAGCGCTGTACCAAGCTTGCTCAGCCTTAGGGCAGCGAGGTTTGCCATTCCCGTGCTGTGTGAACTTTTCTTGACCTGTCTGCAGTTTCATTTCTCTTGCTTCTGCTGTGACAGCAGTTTCTCAAATTCACTTAGTATCCATAGCTAATTTGTCCTGCTTTTGTTTGTCTTGTGTGATACAAGTGCAGTTTTTATGGCAACAAGTGCAGAGTAAACTGCCTACAACACAGACAGTGCAAGGAAACACAGCCTTGTGATGACAGCAAAGAGCCAGAAAGGTTTAAAATTGAAACAAAATCCATAAAAAATAATCCTAAATGGATTGTAGACCAAGGAAGAAGTAGCAAACCACATCAGCATCATCCTCCTGTTAGTAAAGGACTCCAGATGCTGAGGACTCCCACAGCCCATGTCCCCCATCTCAAGCACCAGCACATAAGACCTGACCCCAGGATCCAGAGGAGCAGAGGGAGAGTGAACACTGATCCAGAAGATGAGGGATGTACATTTAAAAACTTTAACTGCATTATTTTTCTTTCTGTAACAGTTACATCTGGATTAGTGATAATTAAACTTAAGATTTCCATTATACTAACAATAAATTCTTGGTTTTATGTACATACAATTATGTACATACATGGTTTTATGTACATACATACAGATACCTCATGTACATACCATTGCATATACATACAATGTACATATCAGTCAGTTACTTGCAATTATGTACATACAAGATACAATGCTGCATCTTCACCCATCAAAAAATTATAAGAGGGTAAAATCTTGGCTTCATGGAAAAATATGTAGAAACTATTTCCTCTTATCTTGTTAAATTCAGAATTTCAATGTATTCTGTATATGGAGAATTTTATTAGCTTTGAAAAGATTTAGATAATTTTACTGCTTTTACCAATCTAGTCACTGTCAAACTCAAAAAATAAGAGTTTGTTAAACTTTTAGAAACTCTGCTCTCTAGAAACATTTTGACAATGATGTCAGTCTTTTTTTCCATTGAAAACATATTAATTTCATCAAAACTTTTGAACTGGTATATGTCTCTTGACAAGGATGGAATCTCTGATCAAAAAGAGCAAGGGGAAAACAAGAGAGGGAAGAAACTCAGAAACTACTGGCTAATTTGTTCCTTTCTCATGAATTTGAATCTCTCTTGGGAGTTATTTTTCAAAAGCAGAGATTGAGCGTATAGCAATCAAAACCCCTCAGTTAAGACATGGAATATTCATGTTCAGATTCTGTCCCCAAAGCTGTACCACTGTGGGACTGGAAAAGTGTTTGGCGTGGCTAGATTTCACAGGAAAAGTAAACTTGCAACTTGAGAAGAAAGCTAAAAATTAGTCCCATAATACACTCCTTACAGCAGAAATGCACTACTTGCAGTATCTTTTATTTTGAGTTGTCACCACAGTGTCACACAGACTAATCTTTATGAAAAGTTTAGCTCATTTTCTTCTTTGAAAAATAATCTCCTACATAATTATAAAAAGATTCCTGTTATATCAATTAGATCAGTTTTAAAAACAAAGTGAAGGGAGAAATAAGTTTTCCTCGTAAAGCAGACTTATTCCCATCCCAAAAATCTTAAAGATAACTCCACTATTTAGAATATATCTAGAAGGCTGAGAAATCATCTCTTTAAAAAAATCATCAATGTGTAAAGTTAATTTCTGAAATGTTAGAGAATGTCCACATCAAAACCAGTTGTATACGTTTGTTCTTCAAACTTTCTTGCACATTTTCTTGAAAACAAGCTCTGGTGTGCATAAAGAGAAGTTTAGAAATAAAGAAATGCAGGTGAAACTTTAAATATATACTGATAATACCCAAAAGAAATACAGGTGAAACTTAAAATAAATACTGATAATGCCCAGTATCTGCAGAGGTCATGGTGCATGAAAACATTTAGATCCTCCTCACACGGCTACCCCTGGTGGCATCATGTTGCCTTGAGAGGTTTCTTACCAAGAGCTCTTCTACCAGAATAAGGGTGGGTGATGCTCAGTATATTTTGTCTTGCAATTGAGAAGTAAAATTAAATGTAATTTTGCCACACAAACATTCTACTGTTTGCTCTACTCTGTTACACAAGGTATCTTTTTAGGAAAAATGCTTCAAAGTATAAAGTGTCCTTGAATAACTCTGGTAAAACAACTCTATAAAACCCATTCAAAGTCAACCCCAAAGAAATCCTAACACATAATACTCTGGCCAGCCTAAATCAGGATCAGAAATCCAGTGCTACTGCTCTATGCTGGTAGCCCATACCAAATACATTTGCATGTGTGTTTGCACATCACCATCTGTATTATTTTGCCCCTTCTGTACTTAATGAAGGTTTGAGAATGAAAGCCTTGACAGAAAGCTCAGAACAGACATACCAGAAGCAAAAATAATACCAACCTTCAGAATTAATATAAATTTGAAAGCACCTCTGGGGAGAATTAGGTACTAATTTTATCTGTGTGTCTGTTCCTGGCTCCTCAGTGACTCAGGAGGTGTGTGAGGTGTGAGCCTTGCTGGGGAAACCTTTGCTGCCAAAGAGACACCAAGGACTGGGATGCAATCAGGGCTGTAGCTCCAGGGCTGCAAATAACTAACCTGTTAGAAAGGACAGAGCCTGCCCAGGCCACACACCTCAGGCATTTCAGCTCTTCCCTGGGGTACATGGCAGGATTTTCTATTCTAATTACAAATACTGCAGGCTATACAGTTCCAGATGTATTCAAACAAAATCAGCTTCAATCACACTTTTACCATAACTCTTAAACCCAGAAAGGGCTGAGCTGCACACACAGAGTGACACATTCATTGTCTTCCCTTTCTGTGTGTTTGAAAACCCAGACTACTGAATTAAACATTGGATCCTTAATAAGTATAAAGAGTTAGCAGTACAATTCTACTTACTGTTCCCCTTTACACATTCCTCCAGGAAAAAAAAAATATCCCAGCTAATTAGAGTTTATGAGAGCTATGGAGCACTGCTCTGGGTGTTTTATTTCAAAGGTCACTTATAGTACAGAATTTTATTGCAGCTTAAGAGAATGAAAAATGTAAAAAGAAAGTTCCTTTTGTCACTATAGGGGTGTGATTTAAGTTTGCACGAGAACATATTTGAGTGGCAAGTAAAAAACATACAGAAAAGTATCTCACAGCATTGGACTGGAAAACAAATAATTCCTTCATATTATTTTATTTTTATTTCCAGAAATTTGCTGTTTAAGAGTTTTTCAAAGCTTTCTTCTATGTTGTAAGTAATTACAATTCTGAAGAAGAAACAACAAGATTGGTAAAAAAATTACTGTTGTTTACTTTAGAGCCAAAAGAAATTGCTCCATTATTTAAATTTGTCACTTTATTTATGTATTTATTTATGTATGTATGTATTTATTTATTTATCTATTTAATATGAGTGTTTGTATTGAAGCCTATTTTTATTGGGTCTATAACAGAAATTACTGTGATGGCATACCTTTCTATGGTTAATGCTTTTAACATTTCTTTTTACTGTCAAAGTAATGTAAATGCACAGCCTATTGACACATGAACATCTTGTTCAGCATTCTGGGTAGTAAATTTGGTATTACTGATATCTAATGTCTTCCTATTTACTGATATCTACTGTCTTTCCATTTTTACTGGTGTGACCAGTGTTTGCTATAATGCAGAATTTAGATTAGATTTGGCTTTTCCAAAAATCAACAAGATTGATATACTCTTGACTGACAACTCAAAAAGGAGAGAAAAATATTCTTCCCTTTTTCTGATTTCTGAGTTCAGAGAAAAAATATTTGGGTAATTCTGAGGATTGTTGAATGGTGCAGTTAAGTGATATTTTTATCACATAAGAGCTTTCCACATCTATGTTTTCTCTACAGAAGTATTTACAGCTGTGATTTCCAGATATGCTGGTTCTTTTCAATTTGGTTGAAGTCAAGAGGAGATGGAGATATGGGGAAACCAGGCTCAAGTGAAATATGCACTATTCAGAAGAATATGAAGACCGGCTGAGAAAATTGAGATTGTTGAACTTGGGAAAGGGAAGGCTCCAGGGAGAACTTATATCAGCCTTATATCAGCACCTAACAGGACCCAGAAAAGGGGTTCTTTCCATAATGATATGTAGTGGCAGGATGTTGGGAAGGATGAAAATTTGACAAGAAAGTCTCACAGGTATGTGTGCTTGGCAGAAAGATTTTTAAAGGTAGAGTCTGATGAAGGAGTAGAGATGGAAGCAAGTTTTGATATAGAAGAAAAGAATTGCTGAGCCAGTCTTAGTGGATAACTAAGAAAGCAAAGGGTGTGTTAGTTAGAAGGGTTTTTTTTGACTTAGAGCAAAGGATAACTCACCTCAAACAAGATGTTTTTACCAAGCAGAAAGATAGCACAGGCAAACAAGTCAGCAAAGTTGCAAGTAGAAAAAAGGTCTCAGAATTCTCCACTACAAGAAAACTGAAACGCAACTTCTAGCTTAAACTGTAACATACTAACTTTTAGTGACTGGAGAACAGTAACATGAATATGGTAATTATAGTAGTTATGATAGGCTATAGGCAAAAGTTAAAGTATAGATTGGTCCTACTGTATTAAGATGCTCAGCAAAGAAAAGTATATAATGCAAACCAAAGGGTCTCCAGGCCTGCCTGCAGCTGGAGCTGGCAGCTGTGGGCACAGGCTCTGTCACCCACAACCCTGGACTGCTGTAATGTAGTGGATACAATAAACTGCATTTTAAAGAGCCACCTGGAGTCCTGCGTCTCTCATTCAGGCTCTTACAGCAGGATAAGAGGAAATGGCTTAAAACTGAAAGAAAGCAGGTTTAAATCAGATATTAGGAAGAAATCTTTTCTCTGTGTGTCCTGAGGCCCTGGAACAGAGAAGCTGGGGATGCCCCATCCCTAAAAATGTTCAAGGCCAGGATGGAGCTCTGAGCAGCCTGGTCTGGTGGAAGGTGTCCCTGCCTTTGGCACTAAATTGGTAAGGAATATAAGTAACTCTTTATTCTTACAAGTTCTGGCAACATATTCCCATCTCAAACCCCTCTTCAGCAATATATTCCCATACTCTAGCTGGGACTGCTGTTGATAGGAGTAACATTGTAGGGTATCATATTCAGCCTTTCCTCTAAACTTCTATAAAAGCATATAGAAAAATTCATTTCGGTAACTTTTCACTTTTTCACTCTGTGTTTTCTTATTGAATAATCTCTACTTTACTTTTAGGTTTGGATTTGTTTCCTAAACTGGAATCCTTGGAAATAATTGAAAGATTCCTACCACTCCCAGAGAAAGACTTTGCAACAGGGATCAGTTGTTATGAACAAATACCAAGAAAAACCATGAAAAACTGATCTATTTTTCATTTATTTGAAATGTACAGATCAATTTAAGAATTTTTTTTTCCCCACAGGCAATTCACCTTGAAAAGTAAATAGATCACTTTTGAAAAATTTTATGTACCACAGATCTGTCTTGTAGGGAGAATTCATACTCCATAATGTATCTGTTTATTAAGTTAAACAATAAAAAATATATATTTTTAACTTATATTATGTGTCACAAGACAGACACTTAAAATTATAAATTTTTGGCTGTAGAATTCCCATTTAAGTCCTGTATGCAGAGTTTTTTTTGCCTTCCCTTCTGCTACAACAGGATTTCATATACTGGAGTCTACTTCTGCAATGTTTAAGATGCTCAAATACATCTGCTAAATAAATCTTACTGGAACCACAAAATAAGCTTAGAAGTGAGTACTAGAATAAAAGGATCATAATTCCTCTTGAGTTGTGTTTCTTTAAATTTTATTTTAAGAACAGCCCAAGTTACAATCAGAGATTATCCTAAATAAAGAACATTTCTCAGACAACTTGGAATGGGTTAATTCCCTAGTAACCAACATAGGATTCTGCCATGTCATGAAAGGGAAGAAAATGAATTTATGAAGCATTTCCTTCTATTTAAATTAAATTTGTTGATGATCAATCTTTGCGATACTTTTTTTTTTGAGTTCACAGGCTGCAAGAGAAGCAACAGACAACGACAGCTACTGTATTGCATGACTCAAGTAAATTTAATTAAGTCTTTTCAAAGGCTAACTAGCAGAAAGTATTTCATGGCCACATTTTGACTTTGACAGATAAATATCAGCGTCTCCCAGTTCAAACCCTTTTATTGCAGGCTTAAAAAAAAAATATATATATATATATATATATATATAAAAGTAGCTGCTCTACCACCACCCTACCAACTTAATTTCCATACCTTTGGAAATGTGAAATGTTTATCACACTTGTCTTGGCATGGTGAAATCTAATTTTTGGGCTTATGTTTCTAATTTTCCTTCTTTGAGTTTGTGTCTTCAATAAGTCTTTTTCACAGCTTGTTTTTCAGGAAACTGAATCTTCTCAAGGATTCTTACATACTGGGATTAAGGCTGGAAGGGCCCTCAGGAGGTCCCTGCTCCAACCAGGGAGTAACATAGCCCTTGTTTTCTAAGATAATTCTTATTTTCATTCATAAGCGGGGAAAAAAATTCTCTCCTAATCAAATGACAATAGGCTAAACAAGTTGGTAAATATAAGTTATGTGCTCTCTAATTTTTAAGAGCAAGTGAAGCAAGTTTTTTAGCTTTGATACTCATAGCAGTCTTAAGCATCGCCAATTTAGCTTCCAGTCACCTCATTTCTCAGAGATAATTTGAACAGTCAGCAAGAAATATCCCTAAAAAAGCCAGGTCCAAACAAAAGATAAAAAGACACAAAAAAAACCCCTCTGCTAATGGAGAATTAAGTTGGCAAATCAGAAGTACCAAGAGGAGGAAGTAATTGATAATACTTCTGCTCTCCCAGACATATGTAAAACTGCAATTCAAATCTCAGCCTGGTTTCTGCCCTTCAACACACACTGCTATTTTTCCTTTCAGTTTGGATGTCTGCCTTACACTTTTCTCTTTTTAAAATGTGACTATACTGGAGGAATTGGTTGTGTCACCCATTTCCATTGTAATAAATTGACTGAATACACAGAACTCAGAATTAGGTACGGAGAAATTTGTTTTCTTTTTACAAAAATTTGCTGAGGATTTTCCCTCCAGGAAATTACAGGGAAGAAACAACTTGCAGAGGGCAGATACTTTGAAAAATACCAATCATTTTTCATCAGCAGCTTGATTTGTGAGTGGGCTCTGTGCTATTTTTGTTCATGAGACAAAGGTAAGGCATGAGCTACGTGTTTACCTTGGTACTTTGTTTGAGAGGGACAAAACCTCGGATCAGAGCTAAAGTCACGTTACAGTGAACCCTGCTCAACCCAACAGTGGCAGAGAGGTGGAGGTTGCATAGAGTAAAATGCTAACAAATAGTTGAAAGAATATAAAAACCTTATATTTTCAGCAATAATGTATTGTAAATTCATTCCCACATAGACCATAATTGATAATCTCTGCAGACTAAGATAACAAGGGAAGTAAGAGAAGGATAGAGACAGTGGAAATTTTTACAAGAAAATACCAAAAGGTATGCTTGAGATTTTTAGTCTTTTTAAAGAAAATCACAAGCTAATGGAGAATTAAATTGGCAAATCAGAAGTACCAAGAAGAGGAAATATTTGTTGACCCTTCTGTTCTCCCAGACATATGTAAAAGATCCCAGGCTGGTTTCTGCCCTTCAACACACACTGCTATTTTTCCTTTCAGTTTGGATGTCTGCCTTACACTTTTCCCTTTTAAACATGTGGCTATACTGGAGGGATTGGTTGTGTCACCCATTTCCATTGTAATAAATTGACTGCACAGAACTCAGAATTAGGTACACAGAAATTTGTTTTCTTTTTACAAAAATTTGCTGGGGATTTTCCCTCCAAGCATATCCTCCCTTCCTTACAGGGGAAGAAAAGACATGCAGAGGGCAGAATGCTTTGAAAAATACCAATAATTTTTCATCAGCAACCGGATTTGTGAGTGGGCTCTGTGCTACTTTTTGTGCATGAGCCAAAGGTAAAGCATGAGCCACACATTTACCTTGGTACTTTTTTTGAGAGGGACAAAACCCAGAATCAGAGCTAATGCTGTGCTACAGTGCACCCTGCTTAACCCACCAGTGGCAGAGAGGTGGAGGTTGCACAGAGAAAAATGCTAAAAATACTTGAAAGAATATAAAAACCTTGTATTTACAGTAATAATGTATTGTAAATTCATTCCCACATAGACCATAATTGATAATCTCTGCAGACTAAGATAACAAGGGAAGTAAGAGAAGGGTAGAGTCAGTGGCAATTTTTACAAGAAAATGCCAACAAGTATGCTTTAGATTTTTACAGGCTTTTTAAATAAAATTACAACAAGGTATGCCAGCATACATCTTTGAATTAATTTCTTGTATATGGAGGTAATTGCAATAATTCAAAATTCAAGACTGGTGACATGTCCCAATAATGCATCTATTTCATAAATAAAAGGAGAAAGGCCATACTACAGATGGCAAAATACTAGTTAAACTAATCTTATTCCTGTTTAACACATTAACACAGATTTCCCATTTAAAAACCCAAAACCAGAAAACCCTTGTATGTTCTACTATGCTTATTTTTTTTTTTAACATGGACTTTTTACCCATTTCAGAGTTATTCGTAAGTATCTATAAAATTTCATACATAGAGATAAGAAAAAAGAGGAGAGAAGTAAAGAAAAGCTGGCTATGGGGAAAAAAGGTAAAAAGCACCAGGAAAAAAGTAATAATTAGCAGTCGTAATAATCTGAATATGAATTTCAGATATATTTGTACTTCTCTGAATAGCTTCTGAGGCAATAATTTTTTTTTCAAAATTAGTTTCTTCACTACTTGTGATATTAATCAATTTCTTTCATTTTCCATGATATCAGAATTATTAACTTAGTCACCATTAAACCATATGGTAGTTTCTCTAGGAAATATAGCTGAGTGTTATCTGGGAGTTGGGTTTGCTTTGTTATTGCCATCTCAGAGAGTTTTATACAGTGAGGATTAACCTTAGAATGGGACAAGTGTTGGCAACTCTTGAAGCATTCATCCCTCTCCAATGTAAGTGACAAAATTTTGGTCCTAAAAATAATCACCACAAGGTCCCCTGGGATGGAGAAACAGGCAGTTAATATGGAAACAGAGCCTCTCATTCAGGTGCCTGTGCTGATGTTTGTCCCTCCTGTGCTGCTGGAGTCAGGGACAGCTGGAGCAGAGGCGCTGCCTCTGAACATCCCCCATGAGCACCTGCAATCTGGCCTCCAGAACACAGTTTCCATTTTCTCCATGGCATTTTGAATCCCACTTTTCTGACAGAAAGTATTTTTTCACTAAGCTGCCCTTTCTAACTCGGCACCTCACCTCCAGCCTTCACTTTTAGCACAGCAAATCTTGATTGGAATAACAGCATTTAAGGCTATTAAAGCAACATGTTATTTCCAGGTGAATGCTATTATCACTTTTATGCCTTGCACGCTTACATAAATTGAATCATGGAATTTATATATATACTCAGATATAAACTGAAGCTTGGGAAAAAAAAAAAAAGAAAAGAGTTCTCTGGGGTAACCCAACAGCAAACACCATCTGCTGCTCTTCTGAGCTGAGAATGATGAGACATATTCTTGAAATTTCATGATTGTACAGTGTCCATGGATAATTATATAAAGAAAATTTGTATGATATATGATACATTATAAGAGTACTTGAAACATATCACAAGTACCAAAGGGGAAAAATATCTGAAGTATATCAATTTTTCAGAACAGTATATTAACCTTAGCTGAAATAACGCTTCAGTTTAAAACTCTGCTGCTCTACTATCTTTCTATTGGTCACCTTTTCAAAAAATATTATTTTTAAAAAGACACTCCTTCCCCCACTGCCCCCTCCTATTTTTATAAACACATTTCTATATCCAGGTGTCCTGTCAGTATATTTGAGATCAATTTCCATGCAGGTACACTTGTGGCATGATGGTGAATGCAAGGTTATGCATTTTTACATGTCTGCAACTAATAAAATCACTAATTTTCTGACATTTGTCAGTGAATATTCAAGTCATATACCAATCATGCTTGCTTAGAATTTTTTATTTACTTAAATGATCTACTAAAGATATTTTATCACATCTGACCTTTGTCAAATTACAAGCACTTTTAGAATGATTTCTTTTCTTTAAATAGTGAGGGAAGGCTAGGAAGGCAAAAAGTATCAGCTTCAAAAGAAGTTATTTTTACCTTTAAAAAATAAAACAAGTGTTTTTATTCAGAGATGTACTCAGTTGCATTACCGTAACTTTTGTGTTTATAGTCAATGGATCCACTTGACTCTACCATATAGGAAGACACAGAATGGTTGAGGTTGGAAGGCGCTTCTGAAAGTCACGTGTTCTATTCCTCCTGCTCAAGCAGGGTCATTTAAATCCCATTACCTGAGGCAGTGTCCAGATAGCCTTAGAATATTACCAGGGATGGAGACTCTACAACCCCACTGGGCAACCTACTTGGTCCTCCACACAGTGAAAAATATTTCCATGTGTTCAGAGGGAACCTTCTGTGTTTCAGTTTGGGCCCATTGCCTCTTGTCCTGCCACTGGGTGCTCTGAAATGAGCCTGACTCCATTCTCCTGGCATTCTTCTTTTCAGAATTTACACACATTATTGAGAGCCACCCTGAGCCTTCACTTCCCCAGGCTGAGCAGTCCCATCTCTGCCAGTCATTCCTTATGTGAGAGGTGTTGTAGCCTCTCCATCACCCTTGTGGCTTTCCAAAATTGCCATAAGGATCATCAAAGGCCCAAAGGAGCTGCAGCAGCCCCATCATGATCACCTCTCTGAGTCCCTGGCAAGCAGCAATCCTTCAACAGGAGGTTAATCAGAAGACAGAGACCTTCATCACTGTCTGGAAGGAGTCTCCCACTGCCATCCCTCACTCCTTCCCCATGGAGCAGCTGTGGGGCTCAGGCCTGAGCAGGTCAGGCACTTTCCACCCCTGAATCAAGCATGTAGCAGGTGTGTGTTTCTGTGAACTGACATTCTAGGCAAAGAGCAGGGATAAATTGCTGTCACTTTATGGGGAAGTCAGTTTATGCATCCATGTGTCAAACCCTCAGGAAAGGCAATTAAAACTCATGTGAACAATGCATCCTAATGAATGCCAGCGTCTATCGGGCCCTTGGAGAGATGCCAACAAGAAATTGGTTGCAATTTGGAGGACTGAGCTGTATCCAGCTTCTGGACTTCAGGTTAAGCTACCCAGCAAAGGCACGAAAATCTTTCTTGCATGTCTGGTTGCATCTAGTGTTTGCTGGATTGAGGTTCAATACCTTTGCAAAATGTGTTCTGTATCAATTTAGAAACTGTGTCAACATTGCAGCTAACTTTGCTGTTTAAAATATTTTATCTACACATTTTCTGTTAAATTTATAAATCTTTGACCCCTGATTACAGCTTGTTTCTAAACAGCAGTAGCTTCTAGAAACATTCCAACACCAAATAGACCATAATAACAGAGACAGTATGTACAATCAAAGAGGCAAAGTAGCACAATTACCCAGCAAGATGAGTCTTGCTCTTTGTATAAAGTCACAGTGCATCTAATATTGTCTGTTCTGCAAATTGTTTGGAGCACAGACACCTCATCTCTCAGCTGAAATAGAAATATTTTGCTGCCACTTCGTCATTCAACCAACGGCAAAGCATACATAAAAATAAATTTTGTTGCCAGAAGTGAATGATGTAAGTGTTAAATAGTCACCACATACTCAATATGCTACTTAAAAAAAAATAATCCTGGAGGTTTCTTTATTTTTGCACATTGTAGAACATAAAGGTTCATCTCTGCACACATTATGCCTTTTCTCACAAAAGCCAAAGGGAATTTTCAGCATGTTAAACCTTGCATACCTTCAGTACAGGGAGATCAGAAACATTTCTGGGTTCAGCATCCATAAAAGATTGGCTACATTACCATCACTTCCACCAAGAGCATGAGGAGCCAGGACAGTTTGGGTCGAAGCAGTGGCATTCCCACTCCACACCTTGGCACAACAGCCCTGGACAAATGCATCTCTTGGCCTGTGGAAGCTGCTGCACTCAAAGCTGTGACAGCAGCTCCTCTTTAAGCCCCACATTCATTCCCTGTATGCTGTGGAAAGGAGCTGGTACATGAGGGAAGCCTGCTTTCACTCATGGAAGGCAAGGGGTAGTTCTCATGTAGGTTTTCATGAATCAAAATTGACAAAAACTGCATAGATCAGGCAGGGAGTGACTTTGAACATCTTGTGATGCTGTGCAGATTTATTGCCTGCTTAATATAAATCCTGTCTGTCTTGAAACACAATTCACAAAAAAACTCAAAAAGCAACAGCATATGTAGATATTTTAACTGCATCTGAGTTAGGATGGCAAAATTAAATCTATTATTGCAAAAAGCAGAAATCAACAAGAGCTTGCCTTCAATTTTCATCTGAAGGTTAAAGGTAGCACTTCATAGCAGAATTTGTTTTTTCATCAACTTGTGTGGCTTTACTGGCATGCCAGAAATTTTTTTTTTAAGTTAATAACACCTAACTCTGAACTGTAGCTCCACAAATGAAGTTACTGTTGTCTGCTACAAACACAACAAAGTAAATTAAAAAGCCAGTCCTTACTTCTGACTAGTAATAAAAAAAAGGAAAACTTTTTTATCACAAAGAGCTATAAAATGCCTGAGATATGAGGTTTAATTAGAGTTTTGACTTAACAATCTAACAGTAAATGCTGTCGTTAGTCAAAAGGAATGATATAGTGAATATACTGTCATAATATAATACATTAATATTATTTTTAATAATATAAAATAGTATAATAATAAAATAATATAAATATAAAAATATTAAAATTCTGTTATTTAATAAAAAATTGTTACATTTCTACATGCTAGCAGACTCTGTAAAACACTTTCCTAAGTAATAGAAAGCTGAAAGGTACATGAAGTTAAGGCACCTTAGTGGCTTCCATTGACATAATGACACCTTTCAGAGGGACTCAGGTCAATAAAATGTTCCTCTGCCTTCTCTCCTTCCCTGTCAGCAGCTCCTGGCCCACCAGCAGCGTCACATTTTACTCAGTTCTGCTTCCAGTTTCAATTCCTTATTATTCTTGTGGCTTTCAGCAACAAATAGGCAGCACAAACCATGGGCAAGGCAACGCTGAAAGAGAGCACAGGGAGTTTTTGTGAGTTCTTTGAGAGCTCCTTCTGGCTCAGTGACCACCTGCACTCCCAGATGAAACAGCAGCAATGGCTTTGACCTCACTCCAGAGGAATATGAAGCCAAGCATGTATTCAACTACTCCTCCATGGAGTGGATTTAAGGTCTCAAAAGAAGGGAAGAAGCCATGTGAATTGACCCCAGGCATTACATGATCTAACTTGTAGAATTTTATGGAACGAGAAAAGAGCACAGTCCTTTGGCTCCACATCCATGTAATATAAATCACAGCTCTCTTTATGACACTCACCTTTGGCAATTAAACACACCTCATATACCCTTTAGGGTGAAAGGTAGGGGCTTTGCTATTGCTATTACTTATTTTTGTAAGTAATCAATGGAGAGAAGTGGATGTCCTCAGATCCAAGGCACTAAGCTGACCCTTGGAAGCTAGATGGGCATGGGAATATTGCCTAAAAGTGCTCTAGGAATTCCTGCCAGAGGAGAATGTTAGGGAGGGAACACTGCATTTGCTAATGCTAATGATTTTAGAGAAAGGGACAAGGGGTGAATTGCATGGACTTGTGCACATTGTGAGTTATAAACATGAAAAAAGAGGGGAGAAAATGTGAAAGCAGAAAGAATAGCAGACAATAGGGTAGTTAAACATTTGTGTATAGGAAGGCAAAAAAACCCCAAATAAATATATATGAGATATACATTTGATTGCAGGAAACTACAATGCCATACCACAGAGATTAGCACTCATAATCTTTTTAAAAATAATAGAAACAATTGTTGAAGATTAATGACAAAAAAGAAAATAAATGAGGACAAGAAAAGCAAAAGACTGTGCTTTTAAATATTCAGAGACGGTTTCATAGTAGAATATTATTATTAATAAAAAAATACATGTCCTATTCTATATTTAATTTATCAATACTTCCCTTAAACTGTCAAGGAAAGCTTTGGAAGGCCAGAGATGTTTAAAATCTTCTTAAGACAGAGATTTAATTTGTCACCAACTTTTGGGGGTTTTCTTCCAAATGATATTACCCTGTGATCATATAGCACAGTGGCTACTTAGAGTTAACTGGCCAGCTGGTGCAAATTCTCAAACGAGCCTTTAAAATGAATTAAATTCTTTCTATTATTTCAGTATGAGTAAGGTTCATGCACAGCCTTTCTATTAGGTTGGCAGTCTTCCAGATACTTTCCTGCATTGTCTATATTATTCCAACATATTTTATTGTAACTCTTCTCTTCTGGAATTGAGTGGATAAAGCTGATTGTGCACCTCTTGCCTTTGCACCTTCCAAGAGATATGTACTTAAAAATGTAATATGCACTGGGACAAGATAAATACACTCTTGCAGAACAACAGCCACTACTGTAAAAAAGACTAGGACAGCAAATTTGAAAAAAGTCCATTCTCTACAGTGTTTTCAATGAGGCAAAGGCAAGAACCTCAGATGGACTCTGATTCCATTTTTTCCCTCTTATTTTACTCCAACAGCATTCCAGATAACTGCACTATAGGGAGGAGCTGGATACAACATCCTTTTTCCAGAGACCATCAGGGAACTTTTGGCAAGATAGCACCCAGAGTGGGGTCTGGCAGTGCCCCCAGCTCTTTAGGCAGTTCCTTAGTCAGTTTTTTATTCAACACTGCCTAGGACCGATGGGTAGCAGATAGCCAAGGTGACTATAGCCTTGTGTTGTGGGAAATTCAGATGGAAATTGGATTGTTTAATTGATATTTAACTACAGATAAAATTAAGGCATCGATATATATATATATATATATATATGATAGGGATCATATCACTCAAACTCTGAATGCTTTGTCTGTATGTTCAGAATGACAATCATGCTAAAGGATGTTCATCCTAACACAGGAAAGAGATCCCTGAGCTCTTGGCAGCTCTTTATGGTTCAGCAGGCCAATGTCCACTCCCAAGATAATTGCTGGCTCACTGCGAAAGGCTGACCCTGAATGCCCTCCAGGTGCCCACAAAATGCTCTATCAATCTCCTTTCCTCAGCAGGGCAGAGGAAGAAAATACAGGGGAAATTCTTGAAGGCTGAGGTAAGGAGAGGGACATCACTTACCAATTACTGTCATGGGCAAAACCAACCCAACTTAGGGAAAATTAATTCCATGTGCTGCCAACTAATAAGAGAGTAGGGCAGTAAGAAATAAATGCAAAGCTAAAACCACCTTCTCCCCAGCTCATTCTTTCCAGGATCAGCTGCACCTCTGACTCCTTGCCTGTTGGGATCTTTAGCTCATCAGAGTGACCCCAAGAAATGTTAGAAAGTCTCTTTTCCCAACCCAGCGCTCAAAGAAGGAGTCAGAGCTCTTAATTTCCCGGTCTCAAGGTTGTTTATTGTTCCTTATGTATAAAATTCTTTCTCCTGTCCTGCCAAGGTCCTCTCAGCAAAACAGTCCAGGCACTCTGCCTGCCCCCAGTGTGGTGTTATGTCTTTATACTAAAAACTACGTGTACCATGTTTACAATTACTTCCCAATACCTATCACCTATGTTAGACAGTGAGCTTCAACTCTAAACCATTCTAAAAGTGCCAACATCACCCAGAAGATGGAGGCCAAGAAGAAGAAGAAGGAGAAAGGCTGGACATGCCCAGATCCCTCCATCTTGCGTCCTGAACCCCCATACCAAAAACTCTAAAATCTACTCTTCCACCCCATGATAACTTCACTACTATTCTACCTAATTTGTCATGGTTTGCAGTTCTTCATCTAAGGTTGGTAACTTGCTCCACGGATCATAATCAAACTCACGGGTGTTTTGGGCTCTGTGCCAGGGCTTCTGAGCCCCCTGGCAGGGGTCTTGGTGCCGTCCTGGACAGCCAGAGGGATGTTCTGGGTTCCCACACTTGCCCTCCATCCTCACAAGTGGCACAGGAAGGTGGAAAATGGGTGCTGTGATTATTTTATAACTCTTCGTCTCTGTTGCTCTGATACTCTTCCCCTGCTTCAACGTGGTGTCTTTAACATGACATCCAGTCTTTCACAAAGTTCACCAATGTGGATCTTTCCCACAGGCTGCAGTTCTTTGAGAGATGCTCCAGTAGGAGAGAATACTTTCATTAGGGAATTTTATTGCCATTGGGTAGTAACATTTCCCCTCTTCTTAAATAATGTTGTTCCTGAGGTACAATCACCATTGCTGTTGGCCTTGGCCTTGGCCAGGGGCTGGTGCCTCTTGGAGCCAGAGGTTCTCTTGGACACAGAGGAAGTTTCTGACACCTTCTCACTGAAGCCACCCCTGTAGCCCCCTGCTACCAAAACCCAGCCACATAAACCATCCATCCATCCATCCATCCATCCATCCATCCATCCATCCATCCATCCATCCATCCATCCATCCATCCATCCATCCCCCCTTATGTATTCAAGAATAATCTTTAAAATCCACAGTCCTCACATAATCTTCACAAACTTCACTTATATCAACAATAAATAAGTCTGTGTTCCAGAATCATCATCACAGCACCAAAAAAAAAGTGGACAATTTATACACAATCTGACACTCATCCTCTTGCCACAATTATGATAACTGAATGTTCTCTAGGATCTTTTCACTCTCTAATATTGTTCAGTCTGTATTTTGCTGATTACATTTCCCAATTACTATGTTTGTTTGAATCTGTAATGCCAGATGTTGGATGCCAAAAAAGGACTATGGGGGACTGACCTTTCCTGGGTGCCAGTTGCTCACCAAGATACTCCATGACTCCTTTCCTCAACAGGACAGGAGGGGAGAAAATGAGATGGAAAAAACCTCATGGAACAAGACAAAGACAATTTAACAAGAGAAAGAAAAGGCTGAATGTGAAAGAAAAGGAATACAGAATATTTTATTCTCTAATTCCCATCAGCAGACAATGTCCAGGTACTTTCCAGGAATCAGGGCCTCAGCACAGACAGTTGTTTCTCTGGAAGAAAAATGTCATGATAATGCTTGTCCTCCCTCTTTCTCTTAGCTTTTATATCTGAGCAAATGCTGTATGGTATGGAATATCCCTTTGGTCAGCTTGGGTCATCTGTCCTGGCTGTGATCCTTCCCAAGATCTTACCCACTCCCACCTTTGTGGGGGAGGTCAGCCTTGCTGGTGTGTTGGAGAGATGGCCCTGGTGCTGTGGGAGCACTGCCCAGCAGGACCAGAATGTTTGCTGACACAGAACTGAGTCACATTTCATACCCCATTACAATTCTTGGGATCTTGGAAATCCCACAGGATTCCAGGGCATACCATGATAAGATATCCATGACCTTGGGGCCACTTCTCTGTCCTTTGAATGAGTGAACAACCCCTTCCTTTCAGTTGCTTATACCACATCTCTGATTGAAGTGCTTCTCTAGTGCAGGAGGAATGTCAACCTATTAAACCCAACAAAGGAATTTTCCAACCTAAATGATTCTATGATTCTAGTTCCTAGTCGAGTCCTACTTTTCCTTATCTCACCATTTCTACCCACAAACCAGGATTTCTGTTCAGCATTTGCTCTTACTAGTGACATTCAAATTCAGTTGTGTGAGACTGTAGGAGTGAAACACAAGCAGCTCCAAAATTTTATCTGATATTAAAAAAAAAAAAAACAAGGAAAGAAAGAAAAAAAAAAAAAAAAGAAAAAAAATTACTTGACATAAGTGCCCAGAAAATTAGGTAGCAGATGACTTATGTTCTGGAAGATAATGAGAAGAGATTACAGAAGAAGTGAAATGTTTTATCAGTGTTCCCATGGAAACTGAAATAGGTGCAATAACAAGCTTTTAAATTTCATCAAGTTTCCTAAGAACATAAAGTTGGATCCTGCTGGCAGCCAAGGCCAAAAGCCTCCTGTTTTACTCAGAATAGTGTTCAGTCCACCTCAGTGCTCAACCTCCCAGTTTATGCCTAAGGAGAAGGGAAGAGCCTTGCTGTGGGAAGATAGACAAGTGATAAGGGAGAAGGACAGGGAATATAAAAAAGCAAGTCCAAGACAATAATTTTTCCACAGATTATGCTAAAGAAATATTTTTACAGGCATCACAGCCACTAGTATTGTCAGAACCCAGTGATATCCTTCATCCCACAGTGAACTCTGCTTTCTGAAAGCAAGAGCTCCCTCCACAGGCTTTTGACCAGAAGCCTGGTTGATAATCTGGAATTTGAAAAATGATGAGTTCTGAAACTCCCACCCTGTTCTTCAGACACGACATTTCCACTAGGCAAGGAATAATTACTGTAGGTGTAAGTCTTCAGCTTCCTGTTTTTCGATATGTAATCTTGCATGAGTGCCTCTCACTGCTATAAAATTGAAAAGCCTTTTTTGTTTATAGTGCGTCAATCCAAAGTTTGGCTTGTTGTGCCTTTTCTTCTTCTGACTGACAGTTTATGCATCTAATATCATTAATACCTCCACTGTTTTCTAAAACAGTAATTTTTGCAATAGGAGAATGAAGTTTCATTAAAAACTTTTCACGTGCTGTCATAGAGAATTAAAGAGAAAGTATTTGAAACTGTCTAGTGTTTAAGAGGAAAAGTCTAACATGACAGGATCTCTGCAGCTCATGCACAGTACAATATGCCACACTGTACAAAATACAGTGAGCTTTAATGCTGCAAGGGAGACATTGCTCAGCATATTCACAGCTGAATTTAGGTTTCTATTTCCCTCTCAGGTTTTCAAATATACTCTACTGTGGTTTTAGAGCCTCTTTGGCTGTGGCAAAATAGGCCTTTTCTCTATCCAAATGTTCAAAGATTTCATTAAATAAGGATGCTAAGACAAACTAAATTGGACAAAAGAAAAGGACTAAGATAAATTAACCTTGTATTCAGAAGTCACTGAGCACTAAGTCTCAATTTTTCATTAGCAAAATCAGCTGCTCTCTTCTGAAAACCTTCCACTCACAATTTTCCTCTAGGCTGTGATATATCAGTGTTAGTGAATCTCTGACAGTACAGAATGCATAGTAATCAAATTGAGGTTTGCTGAAGAAATAGGCTTCACAGGGGCACAAAGCTGGGGAATTGCCATACAAGTTCACTAAAGTGTCCTCACCAAGGACTAGGATCTTGCAAAGGTATCAATAAATGCCTAAAGACATTATTTTCATTTAATCTCATGCTTTTGCTAGGTTCCTTAGATCTTGGTCTACCCCAAAAGTTCAAGCACATATCAAAGACACACCCCTCCACTTCCCCCAGTCCCACCGTCACACCATAAGTGAACACCATAAATACCTCTCTGAGCATTTCTGGCCAAATGACCAAATGCCTTCTTCCTGCCAGCACCAGGCCACCCCAAACATAAGAAGCTTGCAGTTTTGTGATAACCCCAAGAACTTTTTAGGTAGTGTTTCTTTCTACATGATTGCACCTGTCCTCCCTATTCCCACTTGACTAATACAATGTAATTTACAAGGGCTACATCGTGCCAGTCTCCCTTGTAGAAATCAGTGGCATTCCAGTACCTGAAGGGAGCCCCAGGAAAGATGAAGAGTGACAATTTACAAGGGCCTGGAGTGACTGGACAGGTGGAATCGCTTCAAACTGACAGAGAGTAGGTTTAGACAAGATATTAGGGAGAAATTCTTCTCTGCGAGGGTGATGAGATACTGGCACATACTTTCCAGAGTAGCTGTGGGTGCCCCATCCCTGGAAGTGTTCAAGGCCAGGTTGGATGGGGCTCTGGGAATCCAGGGGTTGGAACTCAATGATCTTTAAGGCCCCTCCAACCTAGGCCATTCTATGATAAGAAATCTGCACCCATTTGGTAGCCAGTCTGATAGAAGCCTCCAGTGCAGACCTTGAAAATGCCCAATGTTTGTCAGTGATAATCTGAATGGAGTAGAGACTCTACCTGCATTTTAGGTGATACCAGGCTGTGTGGAGTGCTTTCTGCAACAATTTAAAAACTAAAATCCGTTTATCAGAGTGTAACAAGACTGCAAAATCTCTCACTGGGAAAAGTATTTCTCCTGAGGAGATTTCTCAGGCTTCAGCTGAACACAAGTACAGAGGTGCCTGTGCTGACAGAGGAAAATAATTGTACACATTTTGAAAACAAGAAAAAAACAAACAGCTCAGTATCAGATGTTCCATCAATGTGTTGGAACGGCTCAACGGCAGTTTAAAAATATTGCTACAAAAATAAATGAATGAAACAACTGAAAAAGAAAAAATAAAAGGGGAAAAAAGGACAGATTTTAAGATTCTGAGATTAGATCCCAGCAGATGAAAAATTCAAGTCTCAAGCAGTAGTATGTCTTGGAATGCAAATAATCCAACAGAAATGTAGCATATCAGGGCAGTGTGCTTTTCACAGGGAAGGGAATAGGCACAATTTACTCACACTACTATTCAATAACTACTTGTAAAAAAGATGTTAGGTTGGGAAAACAATGTTAAATAAAAACATGCAGTAAACACTACATCTTTACAGAAATAATGACATATTATGCAATTATGATATAACAACAGGGAAATCTGAAGGCCAGCACCTCAGAGGATATTGGCCCAAGAAATTTCCTGTAAACCTAGAAAAGCAAAATTTATAATCAACTCTAATTATTTACCACTAATAATAAGGCGAGAATAGCAATTCTGCATTTGTGATTCTTGTCTATTTTGCAGTTATCCTGTTAGGTATTATATTTGTGAAGTAAAAGCTTTGCTGAGTCTGCTGAGTTCAACAGATATTGACCTAACTTTTTGATCCTGTCTGAAATCAGCTTCTAATTTCATTACAAGGCTGTAAAATTTAATTTTGCTTGCTTGAACCTACACACCTCCAGTTCTGCATAAGAGGATGCTTGTATGAGAATAGCTTTTAGAGTAAATATGATTAACTAATTTCCCTTGAAAAATAAAGGATTTTGATGCTTTTGATATTTTACCGGGGGCTTTGAATAAGTGAAGGTGTTTCAGATTTTGGAGTCATCCTCTTCAAAGGAAAGTATACCAAGAGTTAAAAAAGATTTTGCTTTCACAAAACCTAGAAAACATTCCTGTAACATGGTTTCACCTCATTACTTGAATGATGTAATTGAATGGAAACCCAATCATATCCATTTTAATTAATTATTAATATTTATAGGTGAAAATCTAGAGAAATTGAAATGCATTTTATACAGATTTAAGGATGTTTGAGACTATTTGGAGATATCCAATTCAAACTATATACTAATTTCAGAAATACTACAGAACAGATACAGTTTGAGTTAATCTCAGCACACATTCTGCTATATCCAAGATTTTTCCATGTCTAAGGTGCCTTAGCTCTGCCCCATTTGTCCCAGCTAGTTTTTATTTAAGAATTAAGCTTAACTTTCAGTTATGAAAGCTGACCTGAAAAACAGATTATTTTCATATGCATTGATGCAGTATTTGTGGCAGCAGAAAGAAATCCAACAATATACCTTTTAAATATCCTGCAGAGAGCAAACATCCCTTAAATTCTGTGAGGCACCAAAACCTTGCCAGAGCTCCAACACATCTGCAAAGCAGTGCCTCCCATAACCACCTGTAATGGTTTAACCACAGCCAACAACCAAATCCCACACAACCATTCAGCTACTGCCCACACTGGGATGGGGAGAGAACCAGAAGGGCAAAAGGTAGAAAACTTGTAGGTTGAGATAAAGTTTGATAGGAAAGCAGGAGTTGCGTAAATCAAAGCAAAACATGGAATTCATTCACTGCTCCTCGTGGGCAGGCAGGTGCTCATCATCCCCAGGAGAGGAGAGGTCCATCACAAAGGATGGTGTCTTGGCAAGACAAACACCATCACTCCAAATGTGTCATCACTCCAAGTGTGCCATCACTCTCTTCTTCATCTCCCTTCTCCCCTCAGCCCTGTGCACTGACCGTGCTGCCTTACAGCACAGAATGTCCCTTTGATCACTTGGGGTCAGCTGTGCTGGCTGTGCCCCCTCCCAGCACCTCGTGCACCCCTAGCCAAACTGCTGGTGGGCTGCTGTGGAGGTGATGCTCACCATTATCTAAAATATCCCTGTGTTATCAAGAGTGATTCTGGCACAAATCCAAAACACAGCCCCATACTAGGTACTGTGAAGATTAACTCTGCCCAAAAGCTGCATGGGCCTATTCCCTCCAAGCTGCCTTTTTACTCTTTGTTGTATGACACAAAACAAAGCTCTGTTTATAAAACTGCATGTGTTTACATAATCATTTTACAAATAATTTCATTGTGAATAACTCCTGATAAAGTTTATACTCAATTTATCCATTATTACCAGTGAAAGCCTCACATGGGTTAAACAGTTCCTAACACAGTGAAAAGCAAATCTAGGATTATTTAAACAGTTGTAAGCTTTGGATACCAAGATTTTCTATCAACACAGATTGTTCATTATATCATTAATGCAATAGACTATGTGAACAAAAAGAGTAATGATCAAGTACATTGCCTTCAGGTTAGCTGTGAGCCCAGACACAGGGAAATGAGATTGCAAAGAGGAAAGGAGAAAAAAAAAAACCCAAAGGCAGATTGAGGTGTGAGTTACATACATATTTCGCTGAGCTGCTAATGAACACTTCCTATTGCAATTGTAGTTTATCTAACTGCATAACAAACAGAGAAGGCTTACTTAACAAACAGTTTAAGATTATAGATCTTCTGTGGGTTTTTTGTCTCCACTAAAATGAAAAAGTACTGTGTAAGTAATTTTCAAATAAACTGGTTTTCAGCAGTCGGTGAGGAAGCATGTTCTAATTTGCATGACCTATTATCTCTGGTATCTATTTGTTTGTGGTCTTTGCTTTTAGAAGAATTGGCATTAATTATAAGTATGGAAGTAATTTGAAATGTCAGTTCAGAATTTTACAGCTTGGAACAGCTCATCCTTCAATAATTAAGTCAATAAAATTAATTTAATTTAAACAGCAATGCTTCTTTTTAGACCTTACAGAGTGATTACAATTAGTATTTCATAATTAGTATTTTATTGATGTCCATACACTGGATTGCCAGGTGTCATCAAGATACACTGATGATTGGAAGTAATTTGATAAACATTCAGA
This sequence comes from Arremon brunneinucha, assembly GCA_035583215.1. Taxonomy (NCBI): domain Eukaryota; kingdom Metazoa; phylum Chordata; class Aves; order Passeriformes; family Passerellidae; genus Arremon; species Arremon brunneinucha. The sequence goes on along the minus strand of JAWWEX010000001.1, from coordinate 12,616,722 downwards.
ACTGTTGCATTAATGGCATGCCTCCCAATTATGCATTGAGTTAATGAATGCATTTAAATGTTATGGAGATGAATTTAAAGGACAGCTCAGCCTTAATTACTATACCATTTCCTCCCTCTTCCCATTCTAATTATAACTTCAGTAGTTATCACCTTTTAGTTTACAAATATCACATTCCTCTGTAAATGCAGAAATAGAATATTTATGTTGTTTTTTTTTTAAATTTTTAAGGGTGCTAATAGTACTAAAATAACAAGGAGTCATTTCTCTGCAAACTAAAGACTTCTAGAAATTGAGAAATTATTTTTTTACCAGTCCTCCCTCATTCATATTTAATTTTCTTAAAGACTAACAGGCAGGACAGGACATAAGGGTAAGTGAAACCCTTTCAACTAATATCTTAAATTTCCCCTCGTATTCATTAAAGAATGCTGAGAAATTATGGAAGAATTAGCATCACTGACCAGCAGCTTGTTTGAAAGTGTGTACAGGCAGGTGGGGGAAATCTTTGCATCTCTCTTTTAGTGCAATTTAACATCACAGAGATGACCCTGACTGCTTTGAAATCTTTCGCTCCCGAAACCCACAGTGGTTTTGCTCTCACATGGAAATTATTTAGGTGTTTAGAAACACCTGCCATTACCCCTGGTTCCTCTGAAGAGTATGGTGAGGAAGACAGTAGTCCTGAACTCAGTGAATCCCCTGGAAGTTTATTCTCTTCTGAGCACATGCAAAACCAGGTTTTAGGGAAAAACAAAGAAAAATTGCTATCTCTGAGGGACAGGGATGAATCATCAGCTACCAGATGGCTAATTCATGGCTGCAATTTCCTAACGTTGACATGTTTAAAGGGAAGGCTGATGGAAATGGATGCCAGGAAACATTCCTATAAAAGTTGACTATGCCATTAGAAGATACTTTCCAAACCACAAAACCTGCTCTAGCACAGAAAAGAGACTTAGGAAGAATATGAGGGGTTTGCAATCAGGTGTTCTGGAGCTCTATAAGAAAGATACAGTTTGCACAAATCCCTCAACAGATTATAAAACTGGAAGGAACAGAAGTGTGCGATGTCCAAGGGCACTATGAGATTGCAGCCTGACAAAAATAATCTGCTGTGCTTCTCAGTATCTTTACATTTCTCAGAGCTTTAGAGGTCCTGATAGTATACAGTGCAGAACTATCTGCATGGAAATAGAGTAAAAGGAATATTAAATACCATGACCTGAGTAGAGCTTAAAATGTATTAATTGCTACTTTGTCTAATTACCTAATTTCTCTCTCTCCCCTTCCTTATTTAGTTTTTCTATCTAGTTTCTCACAAAGTTCTCACAGATTTTCAGAGGGTACCTTTTTTTTTATTTGTGAGTTTTTTGACTATTGTTTCCAATGTGTATTACTGATAGTGGAGAACAGGCAGTTATGAAAAGAGAAAGATCAAGTTTGCTGCTTCACTATAGAAAAAGAAATTATAGTTAAAGTTAGTGGAGACCCAAGACAGTGTCCCTAAAAAAAGATTTAAATTCTACCTCCTCCCACCCTTGCACAGCTATGGCAGTGCTGTCTGTTGTGAGAGACTCTCTCCTGTGCTGAAAAGGCAGCGTCTGGAAGACAGCCTGCACAAGTGGTACCAAGAACAGGCTGAGACAACACCAATTCAGTATCCTCCCTGATGTGCCTGCTCCTAAATTATATGTCTATCCACACTGAAGAAATCGGATGTGTACAAAAGAGGGTGACCTGACAGGGAGATGTATTTATTAGACTATGCAGGCTTCTCACTGCACTTATGTAAATCCTTGCAAATCCTTTGTCCCTTGCACTTGTGTAATTTTTTGAAGTGCAGTGAAAAGGAGGGCAAGTGTATTCAGTCTTTATGATTTGCTATGACAAACATGGGAATTTCTTCTTGTTCAAACATGTCCAACATGTGAGAGAACTGTGGGTGTGTGTTCAGGTCCCTTCCCACCAGTCACGAAAAGTCTTGGATGTGCAGCACTCAGCAGAAGTCAGGAGCATCCTGGAAAACAAAGGCTGTACTAGTCCAACTTGACTAACTTTATTGAAAAGGTAGGATAAGAAAAGAGATCTAAATGCAGATTTTTCCAAATTTAAAAAGGTATTACAATTGCATTTAAACAGGATTTTCTATTAATGGTTAAGCCACAACTCTCAGTAATGCGACAAGAGGCTCAAAGTGTCTTTTCTATAGCACTTAGAATCATCTCTGCTTACCCTCCTACATGAAAGTGCAATTTGTCTTTCCTTAAGATCTTGTACTTTACACCAAAAAAAACCATTGCATTTTGCTAACTAGTTTGCTACGAATGTGACAAAATCACGATCCAAGGATATTCTAAAGACTCTGTACCAAATGTGACAAAATCACGATCCAAGGATATTCTAAAGACTCTGAAACCAGGCAATTAACAAAATGACCACTGCTTTTAAAAACAAAATGCACCTTTGGAGACCTTACCTAAAAGTTTTTGAACTTCTGAGGTGGGAAATAACTGGTGCTGTATAGGCCTCTAGTAAAAGTATACAGTACAAATCAAATTGCCTAGACTCAACACAGGTATCAAATTAATATAGCATAACATCACTGTGTTTTAGGTCAGAATTTATTATAGAAGGCATCCCTCCCATTTTTTATTAAATATGCATTAAAAACAATGCATGATCAAATTACTGTAAGACTAGAATCCTACACACTGAACGTATTCACTTGTTGCCTTAATCTAATCACAAGCTGGCAAAAAAACCTAAAAAGTATGTTAAAAGTCATGTGAGTTTTAACATAAAAAGTTCCTAGAGTTTATGTATTTTCTTAAAGTCAGTTGGCAAACATGTCTTTCTGGAACATCAAGATACTAAAGGTTTAGAACAGCAAAAATTTAGTGTAGGGCCTTATAAAGGGGAAGGGTTTCTTGTGTTTGCATCTTTAATCAAGATGGCCTTGTGCACTTTTTTACTTGTGCACAAAAAAATGCACTGGAATGGTCTGGCCAGGTCCACACATATAACATAGAAAGAAAAGAAAAAAAAGAGAAGGCAGCTGTCAGGTCCTCACCACATTTTGTGAGTTTGTTTACCACTGGCAAATCATCTATAGTGTGGTCCTACTAAGGTGAAGACTTTCTTACCTTATTACAGAGAAAATTTCTACACTTTGCTACTGGAAACACCATCCTGGAATTGCTGTCCTGGAAATGGTACTCTTCACTACCAACACAAGCCAGTCTTAACCCCTGTTAAACACATATTTATACATTCCCTTTTGTAATTTGTTCATAACGATTCTTTGTAATTTTTTACAAAGCACTACAGAATTCACTGAATTCAGAATGAAGGTTCTTCTTATGCACCTCTTGTATTCCATTCTAGCACGAGGCCCTTAAATGATGCAATTTGAAGCTAGCATTTCTATTAGTTTCAAGTTCATCAATATTCAACAGTTTCACATTTACAGATATAAGCCTATCTAAAAGAACAAAAGCCCCAACCCACAGAATTCAACTCACCAGTTTGTTACAAGCTGAGATTTATGCCCAAATTCTGTGAAACATCGTGCAAACAGTAAACCATTCCTGGCTGTATTTCTTTTTCCCTTGTAAACCAGCCTGTGTTTTGGCTTTAATCCCCTGTATAAAATCAAAATGTAATAACAAGCTCTTTGAGCAAAATGTCATTCTGTCTAGCAACTGAAGCTGCAGCACCAAACTGTGCTAACTAGATCACTGACAGTTCAGCACTGTCAATAAATGACAGTATTGGTATGAGTAATGTGTATACTTAAGGCTACATGTAATGGGAATAAAGTGTTCTTCCATTGTCAAAAGTGTATCATTTCAGAATCTTCGTGGCAGAAACCTGCTCGATAGCTCAGCAGGCTGGCAGACAAGGGAGCCAGCACATAAAGACCAGCTCAGTGACAGGTATAGCTGTTACATATTTTTGGAACATCATGATCTAACTGCAACCTTATTAGATAAACAGAGGTAAAAGGGAAAAAGAAAAAAGGACTTTTAAAAGGAATTGCCTCAAGCTCACAGACAGCAGCGCATGTACTGCAGACAGTGTAATTCTTGACCCAATGACAGAGGGTTGGTGGCAATCATAATGGAAAAAGACTGGTTTTGGTCTCACACCCTCAGCATTACCTCCAAGTTAAAAACCAAACAAATACTACTACTTTCTCAAAAAAAAAACCCAGCCAGTTTTCATAAAGTTATTTTAAGAATCATATAGAGTACCATCACTATATATATTCAGCCAGTTGAGTGCTTCTGATAACGTTCAAGTATCAGGCCTGATAATGTGAACTGAAGTTCTGGAAGTCATTCTGTTTTCTTGCACAAGCCCCTCTCTTCTTTCCCTAGGCTGTTGAGGATATTTACAGCTACACGGGGAGCAACATAATATTGCTGCTATACGGTTTGTCCTTTATCCCAGGGGGAGGAGAGCTAAAAGAGACACATCTGGAAGGTGTGACTGTCATATTAAGAAAAAAAGACTGTGAAAGTGCCTGGGGAAAGGTTTAATTTATTAGAACAGCTGTCCTAGTTACGCCTCTTTCATGGCTACTGATGTAGCCTTTATGTTGATCTCCCCAAGTTCATTGAGCAAAGCTTTCTCACAGGGGTGGGTTGACCTTGACTGGCTGTCAAAGCTCCACACAGACACTCTCACAAATCCCCCTCCTCCACAGGGAAGGAGGGGCACAACTCAACCTGGAAAAACTCATGGACCAAGACAAAGACATGGAGCATTTATCAGTTACCTCTACAGGCTCAGCTTGGGGAAAACGAGCTGATCACCAATTAAAATATAGAGTTGCACAGCAAGAAACAAAGAAAAAATATCTTTCAGCCTCCTTCCCAGGCTCAGCTTCACTTTGTCACCCCCAGTTCTTCTGTCTGCTGCTTGAGCAGTGCAGGAGCCATGGGGAAGGGAGGATGAGAGGCAAGAGTAGAAACTGATGCACAGGAAGTTTCACCTGAACATGAGGAAGAAATTCTTTATTGGGCAGTGACCAAACACTGGAACAGGTCACCTACAGAGGGTGTGGAGTTTCCCTCACTGGAGATATTCCAGAACCATCTGGACAAAGTCCTGTGCTATATGTTCTGGGATGACCCCGCTTGAGCAGATGACCAATGTAGTCCTTTCCAACCCGACTCTGTGTAACATAGGATGCTCTCTCTATTGTCAGTCTACAGATGACATTTTTCTCCCTCACTGCTGATGTCAGTTTTTAGCAAGAAGACACTTAGTGAGATAATTAATAGCTTAAGACCTACACAAGGAGGTCATGTTCAATTTCATCTGTATGCTTTTCCCTTTGTTGTAAAGTCTTGGATATATGCAAAGGGTACCACAATAAAGCTCCATATAACATCTTCTTCTAGAATTTATAAATCCTTAAACTGTGATTTCTTGTTACTCGAGGGTAGGGGTGGGGGGGTGGGTGGGGGTGTTTGGACAAGAGATGGGAAGTGGTCTTCACAGTTGCCAAGTAGCCCAGGACACTGCTTGGAAAACAAACAAGCTAAAAAGCCACAAAACCAATTCACAACCTCATCACACCCCTGAATAACACATTATTTCCCAGTGTTAGAAGAAATCAGAAGAAATAAAGAACTGAACAGATCCAGAGAGATATGCACATTTGCTTTTACCTTTGATAAGTTTAGTGTGGCAGTCAGTCACACAGGAGGTCTAGGACTGAAGAAAAGAGACAGAGGTCAGAATATAGCGCTAAGTTACTGACTTAGATTCGGGAAGCAATACACACGTGGACATGAAATTTCTCACAAAGGTTATTAAAGAAGAATCATGAACCTGAAACCTTACAATTCACAAGAACCTACACAGAAAAAACAATGATTAGAGAAGTTGAAGGAGAGTAGAGGGAAATAAATTAAAAATTATCAGAAAGTGCTGACTGTATAAGTTTAAGGAATCTGATATTTCCACACAAGCAGTGAAAGTATGTTGTTTATACTATAGTGTAGCACAAGCTTTGGGATAAGTTGTTAGGGTTTTGCAATGGATATAGGAAGAGATATGTTGAGTGGAAGCTCAAAAGAAGCTTCAGGCAAATGCTTTAAGCACTGAATTCAAAAGGCAAAAAAAAGAAAAAGGAAGGCTTGATATTTTGCAAAAACAGATTGTGTTTTGAAGAAGGGAGATACAGACAATGCTTGTCCAGTTTGTGAGGCAGTCTGAAATTATACTGAAGCAACTGAATTGAGAGAGGAGATTCCCAAACTAAATTTCGTTACTTTTAATAGTTCTTCAATACTGACATATGCAAAAAGCAGAAATTACTTGCTTTTAATCCTCAACTGATGTGTTAAGGATTGATCTCTTTAGAGACTTCTCTGTTTATGTGATTACATAATAGCATTTCATCATATAATTTTAATGGTGATAATAGTTCTACTATACTTGTCTTTAATGGTCTTTATAGAAAGAACTTCATATTATGAAAGAAAGGTAAGGAACATGCTATTAAGTAGCTGCTGGGAAAGAGATATATCCACAATGTCATTTTTAAATGCAAGATTTTTTTCTCTATGTCTTAAATGTAAAAGGAATCACAATCTCTGTGTCTCATGAATCAAATAGAAGGAAAAAAAATCTGGCTTGACACTTGTGTGGGACAGCTCTTTGCTCTACAAATACACCTGAACAATGAATTCAAACAGCTTTTTATCTTGTTTCAATCAAAAAGCTGGTGTAGACAAAAACCTGCATTTAATAGCATTATGGCTCAGATATATGCTGACAAAACCCTGAAAATTGAAAAGCAAGAGTGTATTTTAAATTACTTATTTAAATTGGAAAGCTCTGGCTTTTGTGGTTTGCTTTGTTTGTATGCTCCAGTGTGGCTTTTCTCTTTTGTCCAATTTTAATACATAAACTGTACCTACACAGTCTCCAAAGGCTGGGAAACCTTTCTAGCCTCCCTGGATGGCAGACAGGTGAATTATTCACAATAGATGAATTCATTCTGAGGATTTTTTTAGATGTTTACAGTTTAACTGGCTAACATCAGTTTCACAACATATGATTTAAACAGTCTTCAGGGCTCTTGGGTATATGCATTTTGATAAAATTAACAATTAAATAAAATTGTTTATTACTACAGTCAACAGTAGCTTCTATCCTTTGTCTCAATTCTTTAATTTTGTGGATTATAAATACTGAGACCAACTGTTCCAAAGGCAATATTAAAGTCTTTTAATGCTGATTCAGTTACTAGGCACATGTTCTACACTGATGTGTCTAAATATCATAATGAAATTTTAATTGCAAAGAAAAGAGCATTTCTAAAATGAAATAATGTTTTTCATTTCTCCAACACCCAGGGGCAATAATTCACTTATAGACTAATGGCCTGAAAAATTCTGCTTGTTGACTGTTAACTGCAAAATTCAAGCAGTGTGTAAGAACGTGAATTGCTTCCTGTAGAATACAGGCTTTAGAATGGCCTGGGTTTGAAGGGACCTTACAGTTAACTTGGGACATTAAAAGGGACATTTCCACCAGACCAGGTTTCTCAGAGACCAATCCAACCTGGCTCCTAACTCTTCCAGAAATGAGCCATCCCCAGATTCTCAACAGGGCAACTTGTTTCGGTACCTCATCACCCTCATAGTAAAAGAACTTCTTCTGTATATGTAACCTAAATTCTCTGTCCTTCATTCTGAGCCATTATTTCTTGCCCTGTTACTACAGACCCTGAGGAGGTTCCTCTGGCTTCCTTGCAGGCTCTGTTCAGATACTGGAAAGTTACTGTGACATCTTCACCCAAACTTCTCTAACTCTGGAGGTTGAATTGAGTTTATTTAGTTCTTCATTCTTAGCAGGTTATGTTCCCCACCTTACTTTTTGGTTTTACTCTGCAAGAAAAGTAGTAGAGATACCGAAACTTGCATTCAGCACCTCCCCTAGCTGCCTACAGCAAGCTGTAAACATCATCCCTGAGACAAACTTTATGAATGTGTGCACTGCTTCAGGACTTGTGTGAACAGAGGAACAGAAGATAATTTTTCTAGCTCTGAAAAATTCACAGTTGTGCTTGCAAAGATAGAAGGTGCGTGCGCATGTAGGGAATACCTACAAGGTTTTAATGGCATCATGTTCAGACCACTTGCTGGTATAGGAAAAGATAAATACTCTCTCCCCTCAGAATGCTTCCATATGCACTATCACTGTTATGCATGATGTATACACTCATCAGCTGACCTCCCTCTACCTGTTATGTCCTTAAAAAGTCATAAATTCAGGGAAGTTTCTCCATGGAAGGAGGAGAAAGCACAGCTTGTGTTAGGGCAAAATTTTTCATAAGTTATTAACTCATTAAAGGACAGATATCCACACCTGGGGATATGAGAAATGTCATGCTGAGTCAATTTAGAAAGAAAGCACTAATAGACAAATTATGGATTTCCCACACCACCTCCACTCTAGTGGGGAACAACATCTCAGGTCCAGGACCAGGGGTGAGCCTTGGTACAGAATCTGAAGGTCCTAAAGCTCGCAGGTGAATCAAAGCCTGGGAAAATAAGAATTCTCCTTTCAACTGGCCAGTGAAACCTGATCCTTACTCAAATAAAGCTACATAGTGGATTAGAGAGTACATGCTAATAATTTGCCTTTCCTGTGTACTCGTACAGATGTATTTTCGACAAATGTAGTTTCACAAGTTCTTTATACAAACTTTGAGTGTGAGTGTTTATGTAAGGAGAATCTAAAACACACATACATTTTTTTTTCCCAATTAAAGAAAACACGCTGGATATGTAGCATAAAAATGCTAGACAATTTTGATTTTTTTTTTATATTTAGAATTTCAAAGAACACATCTAAACCATTATGTCCTATTTGACATTTTGGTTCAGTCAATCACCTTCAAATATCAACATTGCAATCTATATCTGCAAAGACAACTCATTAAGTGAGTTCCAAAAGAACAGCAACAACAAAAGCCAAAACAACAAAACAAACGAACAAACCCCAAAACAAACAAACAAACAAAACCCAACCAAAAAAACCCACTCAACCTTCCTCCCTCTAAACCACAAACAAGAAACTTATTACTTAAACACAGACAATAAACTGAGAAAGCCTAATTTCCCATGTTGAAGTGAAGGCTTTCTAATAACTGGGCTACAAAGTTATTGATTAAATCTATAACCAGGATCTAGCACACCTGAATATATAACTGAAAACATAGATCTTGTTCTTCTGGATAGAAAGATTGCTTTTTTAGAACATGAAGAGCAAGTTAAATGAAAAGTAGAGATTCTTTAATTCAATTACTTTGGAATTATCCTTAGTGATTTATTTTTCCATTTAGGAACACATTATGGGGAAGAAAAAAAGCTAGTTTAAGAGTTCTCCTTTCTTAGTTCCATTCCTTGTGTGTGCATAATCCTTTTGACACCTGACCTGTCTACATGCCCATCAAATATCATGAGACTGGCCTGGTGTTATGGAAATTTTACATGCCAGCCACCATAACAGGATTACACTCCAGGATTCCACTGAGTCAGGAAGCCAAAAGGAGTTTTTTTTATAAAGTTCACTTTATTAATAGTGCTACAGCTTGAGCTGCATGCCTCCAAAGGGGAAACCTGAGCAGAGAATTCCCTGCGTAGTTGTACTGCTACAATCCAAGTTTTCTGTCCCTAAAGCAATAGTTTGCACCTAAAGCAATAGTTATATTAAGATCTGGGGTCTTACACGTTTTTGATTTGATTTGTTTGTTGTTTCATCAGGGAGGATATATTTTTCTGCAAGACACAGTGTTTCTCTCTCCTGTTTCACCCCCTCTCAGGCTGGTTTGAATGGGTTCTGTGGTTATCTTTTCAGCAGCTGCAATATGGTTGTTATAACACAACCTGTAGGCTTTGTCTGCTCATGCAATCTACTACTGCTACATCTTAATTATATAATGGCCCTCTCCAGAACAGTCCTACCTTTGTTTTTATTAACATTCATGCTATTTATTATATGGGAGCAGAATATTTGCAGCCTCTACGGTGTAAGCACAGTTGAGTATCACAAGTGTTACAATGTTGAATATAAACAGTATGACAAAGATTATTATAAAAATCAATAACCCATAAAGAATTCATTTTTCCCAGGCTCTTAAATCTGTTATCTAGGAGGTGAGCCAAGACCATACTTCTTGTAAGCCTGTTGAGGTATTATTCAATTGTATTCTATGCATTAATTTTACTTGCTACCACAACTTCCAGACATCAGCTGAAATCCTCCCACTCTGGTCAACAAACACGCAATGACTAGTATTAATAATTGTACAAACCCCCCTTTGTGAGGCTAAGAAAGTGCCTGCTGACATTCTGTTTTTCAGTGAGATTTCAGAGTTGTGAAATCTTTTTTTGAAACGTCACAATTGCATCAGCAGTATTACTGCTTAAAGTTTCTATTGCCACTGAAATGTTAACTAAACCATTTTCTAATTCATTCACTCCCAATCAGATAAAAAAGCATAAGGAGTGGAATGCAGTTGGACTTTCAATTAATAAATTACTACATTTGATCCTATGAGCAAATGTTTCTACCACGATCCTGATATCACAGCTAAATTTGAGAACAAAAATATTAGGAGCTGAGGCTCCTAAGACAAAAATTCTTGACCACTCTCCTGGTAATTTTTGTGAGCTCTCTTACCACATACCCCAGATCACACTTTGCATTCAGGCACAGGCCAAGGTGCATGGAAAAGCCCCCAGCTACTCTTGTCATTTATATGCTCATTGTTTGGTTACAATCATCAAGGCTGCTCACAGGAGTAATATTACTATAGGAGCATAAGTTGAGTGAGGCAGGTGTAATGTTTTACACACTGCATACTTGTCCTTTGCTTCAGGGACTGCCACCTCCCACTGTTGTGAGTGAATGTGGTCTTGGTGGAAAGAAATGTCTGAACACAATGTAGTCCATGAGAAGTTATCTGTTATAGGATCCCTAACAGAGGAGGGCTCAAGGCCAAGTGGCTTGGAAGGAAAGGACATATTCAATAGTGGGCTTTATCAGTAATTTGGACTATGGTTTTTGATTTATTGAAATAAAAATTTTCCCTCCTTGTAACAAGGCTATATAAATTTAGATACTATCTCATGTAAAAAAGCATGGCAAAGGCTACTAACTTTATGGGCAGGATTTCCACAATTTCCTCAGGCACTCGGAAACCTCACACCCAAATGGATCTGAAAAAAACCAAAACCTATTTCAGTTTTTAAAACACTGACCATGTTGGGTTCTTCCTGCATATATTGTTGTTCATCACTGAATGACCCTCAGACAACCACTTAACATGCAAGTAGTGGATCCAAGCATCCTGTCCTCTAACTTTTACAGCAAAGTAAGAATTTAATAAGACTATCTGCAGCCACTCCCATATTCCAATTTAGATTTATGGGAAAACACTTCTAATAAAATTTTGTCTCCAGGCTACAAATCATGTGCTTACACATCCAGAGACATGGGTTAGTACCACTAATCATGATCCCTTTTAATTTTGAAACTTTCCTGTAAGTTTAGGACATAGAGTGTCAAATGCTCATCTGCATTCAAGAAGCTGTTTTGGGCTGGGATATAAGTTCCCAGTATAGACAAGAGTCTTGGAAAAAGAACTTCATCAAGCAATAGTCCAAGGCATTGTCTTGGGGCATTTCAAATATCCCACAAGGTTTAATGCTTCAGGCCATTTTAACCCCACATATGTGCAAATTTTAACTGTTCTTTCCTTAACAGCTAATTCACCCTTTCTAGCTGCCCAGATGCTTGACAGTGATAAGGGTCTGCAATCTTTTTAATTTCTAACCTTTTATAAAATCAATTGATTGTTCCTGCCGTGAAACTCAAACATCTTCTGATTCAGATTCTTGTATTCCATATCTAGGAATAATTTCTTTAAGGAGAGCTTAAATTACTCTTCCAGTGTCTGCTTTTCTGATAGGGAAAGCCTCCAACCATACTGATAATTGATCTCTTATAACTAGCAAATATTTATATCCACATATTGTGGACATAACACCATGGTTTACAGGAGGTCTTCAGAATGGGAAAAAAAGGCTGATTTCCATAGAGATTATATTTGAGAATTTCTTACAGATAGGACAGGCATTAATAATTATTTTAGTGGCTGCACAGACACTCAGTGCCACCCACACTTGTAACACTTGGATAGCCACTGCTTCCAGTCCTCTGTGAGCTTTACCATGGAACCACTTGGTTGCTGTAATTTTTTCAGTAAGACAGATTTTCCCTCCCATTTTCCTTATAGTCTTCATCTTCTACCGTTTCCATTTTCTCCAATGCTCTTTGCTTGTCATGTTTGATCAATATAGTTTATAGTTTTCTTGGATGGTCAACATTGGACCTCAAGTTCTTGCCTAAAGCAATTGTTGTGGTCTCTACCACAAGTTGGCAAGACACAGGTTCTGCTGCTAAATCAACTAAGGCATGCCCTTTCCCAGTTACAGCACCCCTTGTGTGGACTGGACAGTAAACCACAGCAATTTCTTTGAGGAGTTGGAAACTGTTTCATCATTTCTCAGTGAATTGCTGGGAGCTCCTGATCTCAAAGGAGTGACTGGATTGAATATTACTACTGAATCTTGTTGAGAAATTCCTCAAACTTTACAAGGATTTTGGCACTAGGCACTGTAATACCTACCATTAATTGGTAGGTATTTATATCTGAGCTCTCAAAAGAGAGATCTCTTCTGTGACAAATACCTGCAGTCTCCATATCAAGACTTAAGTCCATTTTTTGTGACTACAGCGTTAGACAAATGCATTTCTAATCTGTTACTTGTTTGAACCATCTAAATAGCTGCAAGTGCTGACATTTCCTTAGGGGATAATTATATAAGAATTAGTGCTTTCAGTATTCATCCAACTTTACTGTCCACCACCAGTCTGCATCTCTATTAGAGCACATTTTTCATCTCTTGCCTCCTTTTAGTTTGCATTTAAGTGCCTTGTCTTGTATTTCTGTTTGTTTCTTTGTTATCTTCTCAGTTGGCACTACCAACTCTTTTCAATTTATGACAAGCTGTGAATGTCATTAACACTATATCCCACTTCCACAGCAATAATGATGATGATATGCAAATGACTAATTCTACCCTACTGAAGTAAATAAATCTTAACTCTCATTTACATAACTTGGAAGAAAGCCCCAGAAGAACACTTGTTAAGTTTTCCCACTTTGATACAGGTACTTGAACCCACTGTTTACTTTTTCAGACAGTTCTAATAGAGATCATCATCCTCAAATAACTTATGTTAAAGCTTAGGATGATCCCTCCACTCTCCCAAATGGATTCATTAAAAAATTCAAACAAAATGGAAACACATTTTTTCTAGATAGTCAAATATTGTGCTGATAGTTATGGAAGTTCAATTTACAAATGCAAGTGTTTACTGTACATGTGCACATCAGTGGTGTTAGATGTTAAGGACACTTCAACTCTATCAACATAACTTTAAAAATATGGTTTATTATGTCTGCTGTGGAAGTTTCTGCACTTTGTTGCTTGTTCAGGAAATACTACAGTTAGGTGTGTTTGGCTGGGGGTTTGCTTTGCTTTTTGCAGTTTCTTTAAACCAAAGTCCGTTCTTTAATAGTCTATTGCCATTACTTGACAGACAAATAAAAGGCTTACTGTGGCACACAGAAACTACTGTGTATGCATCAAACATCATGCAAGAATGGGAAAATTCACCTGTGGCAGTGTTCACAGGGGTTCTTGGATGAGGGAAGCGAGGAGGATCTGACTCCATGTTTCAGAAGGCTTGATTTATTATTTTATGATATATATTGCATTAAAACTATACTAAAAGA
>JAWWEX010000001.1:12579091-12600947 GCA_035583215.1 Arremon brunneinucha | reverse complement strand
TTTTAATGTAATGTATATCATAAAATAATAAATCAAGCCTTCTGAACATGGAGTCAACATTCTTGTCTCTTCCTTCAGCATAAGACCCCTGTGACCATGGTCACACCCAGGATAAGCAGACAATAGTCCAGAATGGGGGAGAAACCCAGGAGCCTGCTCCTGTAAAGGCTGTGCAGTCAGAACTGCTCATTTCTCTTCCCTAAAGTCGCTTTACCCGTTTCTAATTTCACTCATCCCTCTTCCCCTTTTCCCCTCATGCAGTGACATCTCCACTAACCCCTTCCTGCTTTATTTTCAATGCACAGCCTCCAGAGTTACAGCTGCCCATGTCTCACAGCACCCTCCTGGATATCTGTCTCTTCTTCCTTGTGCCCCAATGATTCTGCTCCACCTCCTCTCTGTTCCCAGAATTTATTTTCTTGCTTTTACAAAACTGAGTTTTGTCCTATCCTTGAGACATCTCAGCATTGACTGTACTGCCAAGAAATAATTAGTCAACAGCATCTGAGACCAAGGTTAAGATAGCACCACCTGTCTTTAAATAAACACAATAATATTTGTTCAGAGCAACATCATGGAGGAGAGTGTCAGAAGCACTGTTTTCCAATAAATACATCCCTCTGTTACCTGTTGCAAAAATCCACATACCTATATTGCAAGCTCAAGACAGCACCAAACCTGAATCCAGAATCATTCAGGTTTGATATTGGTGGTAGGGTCATCAAAGGCCTGGGACAGCAAATATTTTATATTAGAGGTGATTATGTCTTAGCTACTTCAGAATTTTATTCTCTGTGGCTATTTCCCACCCCCTAACCTACTCTGAATACTGTCACTAGCAAGCCCAACACAGACAGTAGCTTGGAATTAAGAAAGGAAAGGAAGAAGGAAAATAATAAGGCAAGAAGCTGTGCTTCTGCAGCATCTGTGCTGAACATAATAGTATTGAAATATTCTGTGCATGCACCTCTGTGAAATAATCACTAGATAATCCCTGTTACCTTCCACAGGAACTGTGCTTCTGCAGAGCTGAAATCACAGTAACAGGAAGATGAAAATGATTCATTCAGGAAAAAAAAAAAAAAAGTTTATTCTACCCAGAAGGAAAGCAAACCTCTTCTTCCAGTGCATTTACAAAATTATTATCTGAGAGAAAAAAAAAAGAAGTTGCTTTCTTTGTCTTAAGTATATTTCCCCATCTCAGATGATAAACATAATCTACATAACAGAGATAAGTGGATAACATATCCAGATTGTTACATGTTGCATTATCACCTTTATTGACTATACGTTGTCAATAGTAGCACTGTTAATTGTTGTTTTTCTGCTATGAAAAAAAAAAAAAAAACAAACACAAAAAACTACAAGGACAAACTACTGTTGCCAAGAGTAGGTGTTCAGCTCCACTGACTTCAGGCTAGCTGAACCTGCTGATGGCAGCAAGGACTGTGACCCCAAGTCACACTTCCCTCAGAAGAGTGAGGGTGCAGGATACAGGACATGCTGCAGATTTCTATTTCTGTAAAGGCTTTAGCACAATCTGCATGCAGGGTGTGAAATGCGGCAAAATTGTGGCATACTGAAAGGTTGACAATGTCCTTTTGCTAACCTACATCTTCAAAGCAATATTCTCTCATCAGCTTTTCCTTCTTCTGGCCCTCTGCTTGAAGGCTTTGTCCTCTTCGCCTCCTCTCTACTGTGCATTAGAATTGAGCTCTGTAGCTAAGCAGTCTTCTCCAGAAGCCAACTGTACAGGCTAATTTTATATTCTTCTGAAAATCCACTCTCCAGTGAAGTGTGCTTTGAGGTAAATTTGAGGTCCTTTTATGTAGTTTTGCTCCTACAGGTCTTTTACTGTTTCTACCACTTCCTTCTCTACTCAATACTTTATTAGGCTGCTGCCAAGTGTGGAGGCTATTCCTGTTCCTTTAATTCTTTATTCTGGAAATAATAAAAAAAAATCCTACCTAAGAACTGACAGCGGAAAGAGGCCTTGGAGCAGACAACAAGAAAATGTCACCAATCTAAATCCCAAACTATTAAAATTACAGTAATAAAACATCCTCCATGCAAGTACTGCACTAAAGCTGTTGCACTGTGGTTTCAGACATTTAAATTACCCTCCAAGTTAGATACTTGTATTTAAGGCCTCATTCTAGAATTCTTGCTGATGTTATGCAGTTGACCACAAATTTCATTCTTGCATTTTAAGAGTTTTACAGAACTTCTATTAATCTTATCACAGATCATTGTAATTCATTGCTTTTTGAGGAGAGTTGCTCTTCACTCCTGGACCTTTCTTTGAGCTTTATTCTATGTGTGGCTCAAGGGGAACAGTTTCTCACTTTTTTTTTTTTTTTTCAATGACTACATTTTCCATTTTCTTCCCTTTTCTGGCAGAGGCACAGTTCCTATTCATTCCTCCTCAGACCTCCACACTCCCCTCTACCAGCTCTCAAATTCCCTGCCCAACAGGAACCTGCACTCTGGTGAAAAGCATCTGTGGATGACAGCTGAGTGCTGTGGGAATGCAGAACTGAGCATGAAGCATTGCAGGTGCCTGCCTCAGACTGCACATCTATCCTTGTTAGCTGCTGCTTTCTTACCTCCACTACATAAAGGACCAAATCAGCAACAGAACACAGAAAGATGTTGCTTTTAAGGGATCACCTGCTGTCTCACCTACAGATGTAGCTGCAGGTTTTCAGCAGACATGACAATCCTGCAGCTTTCTTCACCTCTGTCTTTGCCTCTGCCTCCATGAAAAAGCAATGAGCCTCACTATAGTGACAAAGTACATGGATGCACTTCCCATCCCCCCTCAAGGAGCCTTAGAAAAAGAAGCCAGGAACAGCTCAGATCCACACTGAATCCTCATGTGGCACCAAGGACGGAGCACTTCAAAGCAGAAAACACTCAGAAGCACAGTGCTCCTATATAACCCTAGTGCCTTGCCTGAAAAGTCCCTAGAGTCAGAAATGCTCTTTGGCTTCGTACTGTTTCCAGCTTTAGATCCTAGGAGCAGAATAAGAAGCAAGTTGCTTCTGAAGAGAGCAGAAACCATGATGCTCACTCAGTGAGTGGTGAGGCATACTCATTTCCATTAACCCTGCTAGACATCCTGGTGTTTCCATCCAGAGGCTGGAAAAGATAGATTTCAGACCTATTTTAAGTTTTATGTGCAATTTGTCAAGGAAAAATTAATTTAGGAAGGATTAGAACTTAAGGGTTTATACCACAAAGTGGCCTTTCCTCCCCTTGGCAACTCCAGTCACTACGCAGCCACCAGCACAAAGATGCAGTGCAGCAGCCTGTGCTGAAACACAAAGGCTGGGCAGCCAGCACTACTTTTCCCAATAGGACAGTCACTGGAAATGAACTCTGAAAAGAGCCAACACAGGTACACAAAGAAGCTGGAGACTGATAATGAGCAGAGCAGTAGAGTGAGAGAACAAAAAAGCCAGCTTCTCACCTCATCACCTTTCAGAGCACCACTCCAGCCACACAGCTTAAAGACAATCCAGCACTGAACTATGATTATGCCTGCACAACACAGAAACACCTTTCAAGCCCTGCTTTAGAGCAGTAGCCCTGCTTCTTTAGAGTAGTGCCCTTGAAAGGCTTGCACAGACTGTTGGAGGTTTTTTTTCCAACTAGATTTTTCAGAGGTTTATAAAACACCTGCTAAACCTTCAGTAAAATTGTCAGACAAGCAGGAAGAGACTTAAATCTCCTAGAATTAGCTGTCAAAGTTAATTGGATAGTTAGAAAAATTATTTACTTGAAGCAGGTTACTTTAGGTTCCTCCTTGTCTTGAGCTGATTATCTTCCTTTTCTGTAGGGAGATCTAAGGGAAGCTCAGAACAACTTGGAGCAGGCATCTCCATATTTTTCAGATATCTGGGCTGTTTGCCTCAAAAAGTAAATTGTATTATCACATAACCATCAATATGTCAGGCATATTTTGATTCCACTTGCATTACAAGATAGCTATGAAAGCCTGGCTGCCCCTCCAAACCAAACATGCCATACTAGATCTGGGAATTCACCTTTCCTTATGATTTGATTTCCTTCAAGGAAAGCTGGAGCTCTCTTGTATACTACAGCAGAATCCAGAGATGGCACAACTGGAAGAGTGGGATTGCATAAAACACCAAACATCACACCTGGCACTGAGCAGGACTTCCCATCTTATTTTGCATGTTTTACCAGAGGAAAACAACATGGGAAAACCTGTCCACCATCCACCACTTCTCTTCCAGAATGTGGTAGGTCTGCTGCTGTGCAGGAAATGTGATCATGCTTTCACAGTTATGTAGCATCTGACAGAGAAAATTTGCAAGTGCTTGAAAGAAAAACAAAAAAAAAACCACCAAAAAAACCAAACCCCCCCCCAAAAAAAAATCCAACCAGCCAACCAACAAAATCCACCCACCAACACATATACACAAAATCCAAAGAAAAAAGATCTTTGTTTCATGTTTTCTACTAAGTGTTGAAACTAGAAAAAAAGTCAGAAAGCTGATCATCAGTTTGTACTCCACAATATTTAGTAAAGCATAAACTTCAGGTCATAACTGTCTCCTCCTTGACAGTGCTAAACAGGTACTCTTTCTACCATCTGTTCACCTCTTGTCAGAAAACTTAGAGAAGAGTACTTGATGCTTCCACCCTCCTGTCAAATTTGTTTGGAATTTGCTAGCTCAGTCAAAAGTATCTCAAGACTGGTTCACAGCAAGAAAGACAGACTGTTTGATTAGAGACTTATTTTTGCAAGAAAGCCAGGCTAAAAAATTAAAGCTGTTTAGGATGAGAGGAGCATAGTTGATGCTTGAATCTTTAAGGCTGATGGTGTTCAAAAGCTTGAGAGGCTCTTGTCCATCTGACAAGACTTTACACTCTGTTAATTCTTTTCACAGGAAGAGCTACTGTTCAAAATTTATCTTGTTAATATGAGCTCAGTATTTCAGATTACTTCATTTAAAAGAAAAGAGACACCATGCAGACAAGAGGAGATTTGAGAAAGTAACAATACTCAGTTTATACAAACCAAGTGTGGGCTTCAAGATTGAAATTAAAAGTTTTCCTATTTTATTTTGTGCTAAATCTCTAGTATTTACACAATCTGCAATGGAATTATTGCTCCTCTGATATATTTTAAAGCAAAAGTTTCTGCTATCACACAATTAACCCAGAAAACCCCTTTTCAAAAGGGGAAATTTCAGACAGATCCTGTATGTGTAAACGAGGTTAAAAATATGAAGTGTAAAAGTTCAAGAGCCTAAGATTAAACCTGAACTCCCAGTAAATTTGTATTTTTTAATTCTTGGGGATTTTATTTTGATCTTTGAGGCTTTAAACAGAAATAGAATACATATATACAGAGAGATATATATATATATAAAAGTTTTAAAGTAGTAATCTTGAGTATTGTCAATAACCCTATTCAAGTCAAGCATTCTTTTGATGCTCAAAGGTCTAAACTCCTTATAAGGCTGAAGGAGTTAAGACCTCCCTCCCTGGAGAAGAAAAAGCTGAGGCAGAAGAAAAACCCCATCACAGCATTTCAGTACTTAAAAGGCAGCTACAAAAAGGACAGAAGGTTTCTCTTCACAGGTATCTACATGGAAAGCCAAGGGACAAGAAATACAAAAGGAAGTTTCATTCAGAATAGGAAAGAAATTTATTTTTACAGGTAAAATGCAGACACTGGAATAACCTCCCCTGGGATACAGTAGAGTCTCATCTCTGTATGTTTTTCAAGATGTGACTGGACAAGGTGCTAGATAATTTAATCTAGGCTCCCTTTCCCATAGAAATTTGGTCCAGAGAATCTTCTGAAGTCCCTTCCACTCTGAGATAATCTGGGATCTCAGTTAGTGAATGAAATTATTCCAACTCTTTCTGTGAATGTCAAGGCCCCTTAATAGGAGAGTCTTGGCTCTCCACCCAGTAAAAACAGTTTAGTTTAGTTTAGTTTATTATGGTATTTATTGGGCATTTTTATAACACACCCACACCTGGGTGTAGGCACACACACCCACACGTGTGTTGCATAGCTACAATTAGCACCAGTTTTACTTCCCAACACATACAACACAAGATTATTAATATTTAGCTTCATTCACTACTTTGCCTTGACTAAGCAGGCATAATTCCCTTAAAACTCACTGAAAAGATGTAGAATTCAAAAGCTGTTGCACAGAGTCTGCAGAGGGCAGTTTCTTTGATTAGAGTACAACAGAGGATGGTTTGAAATTCCCATACAGAAACATTTTGTGTATTGTCAGAAGCTCATGATGGCATTTCCAGATCTGTGATCTTTATTTCAGCTAAGTTACAGATATACATTGCCTGCTCTTTCTTTAATATTTAGCCTGTCTTTTGTGGTCACAACTACACAGTAATTGCAGAAATTTCTTGCAGAAGGATGTTTAAAGGGGCAGATAGCAGAACTGCAGAAGAGAGGCACCACAGATATAGAACGACTAAAAATGGAAGCCAAAGGGAACAGCAGTGAACAAGGTGCTGCCAGGCAGGGTTCCATTATTAGAAAATAGCAGCTTTCCTTCAAAAATAGCTTTCTTGCTGTCTTACTCACCCACCCCTCCCTTCTCCCTCCCTACTTCCAGCAGCTCTGGCTATGCAGTTTCTTCTTCTTCTGCATATAAGTAGCCTAAAGCAACCTAATTGTTGCAGTTTATACACATAAAGGGAGAAAGCAGAATATTTTTGGATTATCCAGGTTTTCATTGCAGACACTTTCCCCCTTAAGCACTTTTGAAAAATCTCCTTACCATGCTGGACTTTTTAATGGTATCACCTCAAGCGCACCATTCAATTCTGTAGAATGGAACATTCTAAAGAATGCTTTTATTGCACTTTTTTTTTAATCCAAAATTTTACTTCTGTAGAAGCCAAACAGCGTTCTGCCACAAATTCTGGAGAAAACATAACTCTCTAAGACACTTATGGAAGGACTGCAAGGTCTGTGTTCTCACAGAAAAACAAACTGAAAACAGGCTACATTGCTTTTAAATTCATACATGAATATGAGATACTAGGTGTTAGATCACAAAGACAGATGTCTATTGCACCCAAATGTACAGGGTTTCAAACAAAACTATCTTAGAGGGGATTTTCTGACTTTTCTATGACATAAATATTTCTGTTCAGATCCACTGTCTAGATGATTAATTCATTACAACTCCAAAGAAGAGAATGAAGATCTGAGTTTCATGCTGGTTGTGGCTGGGATAGATTTCATTTTCATCATAGCATCTAGTAGGGGGCTGTGTTTTGGCTTTGTGCTGAAAAGTACTTTTTTATTACTGCTAAACAGTACTTACTTACAAAGGCCTTTTCTGCTTCCCAGACTATTCTGCCAGTGAGGCAGCTGGGAGTGCCCAAGGAACTGGGAGGACACAGCTGGGACAGCTGACTCCAATTGATCCAAGGTATATTCCACAATATATGGTGTCATTCTCAGCATATAAAGCTGTGGAAAGAAGAACAATGAAGGTGGAACACTCAGAGTGATGGCATTTTTCTTCCCAAGTCACCATTGCATGTGATGGAGCCTTGCTCTCCTGGGGATGATGGAACACCTGCCTGCCCACAGGAAGTAGTGAATGAATTCCTTGCTTTGGTTTGCTTTCATGTGCAGTTGTTTCTGCTTTTCATATTAAACTGTCTTGATCTCAAAGTTTTCCCACTTTTACCCTCCCACTGGAGGAGGGTGAGAAAGTGCCATAGGTTGGGCTTGGTTGCCAGCTGGGAATAAATTAAAAGAGTTAGAAAGGAAAAAAAAAACAAGAGTGAACAGAACACTGTTGAAACATTCCTTTTTAAAAAATATTTTGTTATAAATGCTAGGAAGTATGATGACAGTTTAACAGATAAACACACCAGCCAACAAGAGCTGAGGTTTAGCAGAGTTGGTAAAGGTACATTGCAAACAGTTCCAATTATGTAGTGAAGTGTCCCTTGACCATACCTTACATGGGTAAGGTGGGAGCAGGATTGTTCATATCAGGGATAGCTGTTGGCTGACTAAGGTGGGAACAAGAGATAATCAGTCACCCCTGATAGCCTTGAAACATCACTTCCATTAATCACAGTCTGAGGGGAATGGTGCCATTGTTACCAGACTTCTGAAAACCTGCAGTGGTTACCAACCCAGATCATGGCCTGAATGAAAACTGATGAGTGACTAAAGCAAATCACCTTGAACTCTATTAACAGCAGTCTTAGGTGAGGTCCTTCACGCTCTCCTGGATGGCAGGAGGCTGTGCCAGCATTGCCTTTTGAGTGTGGCGCTTCTCAGAAGTCACCAGATCTCAAGTCTGCAATACTTCGAGGAAAACCACCAAAAGTTGGCAATAAGATCTGAACCAATAGCCCCCACTCCTCTAGGCTCAATCCCTTGTCCAATGAGCAATGCAAAGGCATTCAATGTATTTCACTCAAGTCAAGGAGAAATTTTGACAGATACCTTCATAGGCTGGATCCAGCACCACCCAGATTCTGTCAAGAGTTCAGAAAGCAAGGGTGGTGGGTGTGTCTATTCTGAACTTCAGGACTCAGTGGGAAGGTTTATCCTTTGAATGCCCATTCTCTACGCAAATCACTCTAAAGTGAATTGAGCCAATTTTCCTGTGCATGTTTCCTCTCTGCAATAAGTAAAACATTGAGACTTGCTATAGAGCCTTATCACGCTTTCACAAATTTTATCAAAACCTGCCTTTGACAATACTGTTGATGGTGATTCTTTAGGTGACCCAAAATACTCATTTGCAACACTCCCATCACCTTCATAGAAGTAAGACATTGCCTGGCAAGTGCTCACCATGAACTTGTACTGTTAATGCTCAGAAATTTGATTTTTTCAACTAAAAAGGAAACTGTTACACAGAGAAAGCATTCACCTACATCTCAAGCCCACCAACAAACCCCTCCAGCTTACTACTGCTCATGCAAAACCTTTTAAACTACTAAAGAAAACAAATTGGTTATATCACAATGTAAGTCTTGGACTCAAATGAACAGAGTACTTAAAAAAGAAACCCCAAACTTGCCTTCCACTTTTATTTCATCTGTCACTGATAATCCTGGAGATCATATCACTTTATCCTCTTTTAAATCCTTCCTTAAGACCTACCTCTCCTGCAATACCTACAAATCTCTGCCAAATGGGACTGTTTAGGCTAATAGCCACTTGTAGCTAGCTTCAGCAAATACATCTTTCTAAACCTTCTCTCATTACCTGCATTTTCCACTATCAATCTGCTTATCTAATTATTTATTGTCCATGAAATATCAAATTCAGATATTTCATTAGTTTATTTTCTAAATAGAGCTACTATAATAATTTATTATCTTACACTAACTAGCATTCAGAGGCCTGAAAGGGTGCATTGGAAAATGGAGGAAAATAAGGAGGCAAAATTACTGCTTAGAGCATTACATAAGAAAAAAAAAGTCTGATTTCACACTTTTAATGGAATGTACACTTATAGTTAATCAAGAACTCAAAAATAAATGAAGACAGAAGAACATTATTGTTCTGGAGATTTGGGATGGTAGTTTTTCATTTTTATACTCTCTTTCTTTTTCCTGAAGGGTAGGCAGATAAAACAACGTGAGAAGAGCAGTACTTAATATGAAAAACTAAAACTGACAAGGGCTTCTCTCATAACTTTAAATAAGTCATGCAGAATAGTTTCTGCATCATAAAACATTGACACTTACAAGTCTAAACACAAATAAAAACATCCCACAATTTTTTCTTCCAGTCCAGCAAAAGGCATGAGAAGCTACTCAGAGCAGCTCCATGCTACCACTTAAATCTTTCTCAAAACTAAAAAAAATCCTCAAGACATTCATAAGTCTTAGAACATTTTTGTAACAATCTTTTATTAAAAAAAAAAAAAACACAAAAGACCAAAATCAACATAAATTTATAAAAATATTATTATCCTCAGATATGCTCATTCAAGCATAAGCAGCCCTTATCAATGCTGTTCCTCAGGGTGTTATTCATTTTTATCTTCACCCCCCTCCTCAGACACTCAAACTTCTTTCCTTAAGAAGTACTGCTCTCCAGTCACAGACCAGGAATCCAGTGCACACTGGTGACTATCAAAACCTTTATTCTATCCTGCTGGAAGAGCAACAGGTTCTAGGGCTGAACTTTCAGGCGAATCTAGTTGAGTTCATATGAAAACTGCGCCTACGCTACAGGTGCTTTCCCCATTGAAGGCTGCAAATTCTGGCCTCAAGAATTTGCTTTGTACCAGTATCACTGGAGAACACTGAAAATAAGAAGATTTGTGTGTGGAAGAGCAAGATTTACTGCGTGTTCAGAAACAGCCTCTGTCACAGGTGTGGAAATATTGGACCCCATGGTTACGTGTGGTGAACCTGCCCTTTCCTGGGCATGTCCAGGCCCCTTATTACAGATTAGTGAATAGATGTGCCTGGATTTCCAGGGCCAGGAGTCTCTAAAAATCAATTAATCATTATCATGGGCTGGAGACACACCCATGAAGAGGACACCACACATATCTCCAGCCAGCACACTGGGGATGAGTAGGCAACGAGGAATTCCTCTTCTAGTTTCACCTGCACTGCTGGTCCCAGCTGCAGTCCTTGTAAAGGATTAACTCTTAGAATTACAGAAGCATTTAGGTTGGAAAGGACCTTTATGATTGTTGAATGCAATGATTAATGAAGTACTGCTGAGGCCAGCACTGAACCACCTCCATCCCTCAGTGCAACATCTACATGTCTTTGAAACACATCCAGGAATGGTGACTCCAGCACTTCCCTGGACATTCTGTTCCAATGTTCAACAACCCCTTCAGTTTCCTAATACAAAATCTAAACCTCCTTTGGGACAACTTGAGCCCATTTCCTCTCGTCCTGTCATTTCTTAATTGGGAGAAGAGATCAATCCCCACCTCCTCTCAGGTTACAACCTCCTTTCAGGTGATTGTACAGAATGATCAGGTCTCCCCTGAGCCTCCTTTCCTCCAGGCTGAGTCCCCCCAGCTATCCCTCAGCTTGTCTTCATCAGACTTGTGCTCCAGACCCTTCCCCAGCTCCACTGCCCTTTTCTGGACATGTTCCAGCAGCTCTCAATGTCATTCTTGCAGTGAGGGGCCCCAAACTGAGCACAGGATTTGAGGTGTGCCCCCACCAGTGCCCAGCACAGGGGGACAATCAAAATCTTGGTCTTGCTGACACAAACCAGGTGTCATTGGCCTTCTTGGCCACCTGGACACATTCCCAGCTCATGTTCAGCCAATTTTCTTCTTCTGAACCATTCATAATATCTAAAATATGTTAATATTACTTATTTTCCTAACGCTTGCAAGACACTACCAAAGTGTTAGATATTTGATAGTGACAACAGCAACAGAAATAGATGTCTTCAAAAAATGAAACACAGGTAATGGATGGATTTTTTGAGCTTTCATACATTTTCATTATTTAAATTGTTCAATGCTGTTGTTTGTCCCCCCTAAGCTACAGTTCTTTAAAATTTGAGTCATGAAGTGAGAGTAGAAAGAGGATGTAATTTCTGAACTCTCCAGGTACTGCTAAAATGTTGAGACTGAATTAAAAGCTAAAAAAAAGAAAAAAATTAAAATGTATTCAGACTGTCAAAATAGAAATCCTCAAACTCTAGTTTTTGTGTATTTATTGGTTTAAGGTTGGTCTTGGTTTTTTTGGGGGGGAGTTTTGATTTGGGTTGGGGTTTTTTAAGTGTAGGAGTTTTAAAGTCGGTCTTTTTCCTTGGAGAGTGAGGCTAGGGAAAGGGGATTTTATGCTTTATAATAATTCCACATTATCAACAACCTGAGACCTGTATGAAGATTTAGAATTCCATGGAGGCAGAGAACAGTAAGAAGAGAAGTAATATGAAAGAGAGAATAAAGATTAGAGCAAATATTGTAAGGAATTGGCTGGTTCCTTTCTGTGTACTCTGCTAACATCCAGCTGGCAAAAAGCCTTATAGCACATGAATGGGAAATTCTGCCAGAGGAAGAACTTTGCAACCTGAGTGAAAGAAGCCAGAGGCTGTATTAAATACAATAGCAAGGCAGCAGACTTGGAAACTGTTCATAAAAAGAAATTTTAATCCTCTATATAGGGACATATTAAATCAGTTCAACAACAATTTTTTGGTTGAAAATGCAGTTCCAGCAATATTAAAATGTTTTACTTTGTTCCTGCGTGACTTGAATCTACTCAGGTGAATACAGGATGCTATTAACTTGAATTAAAATCCCATCTTACAGATAGCTTTCTGAGTCTAAATACTTCTGAATATTCCATGCCACACAATAGTGGGGTAGTGATTTTCATCACAATTTAGTACAAAAAGTAAATTTAGGAATGTTGGAATTATCTCCAGGTACCCACTATGTAACTAAAGAGGCCAGAGTACTGCAGATAAAGGGAAACATCAGTGTTGGAGTGCAGCCTGTGTTTTCTGTCCCAGGCAGATTCCAACTTTCTTCCTCCTCTCCCCTTCCCTCCTTTTGACCCCCCTCAACCCCTGCCTGGCCCTAATCCCTGTCTATGTGGTGTGGGCTGGGGTCAAGGTGTGATGCTCCAGCTCAGGGGGCAGGGACCAGCTCAGGATGCTCAGGAACACAGAGTAAATGCTCACATGAGATTCCTGACAGACTGGGAATTCTTATTTCAAATGTAAGGAACACAGAAGACTCATCTGCTGCAGAGAGGATGGAAGGTGAACCATCATGTTTCCTTTC
This sequence comes from Arremon brunneinucha, assembly GCA_035583215.1. Taxonomy (NCBI): domain Eukaryota; kingdom Metazoa; phylum Chordata; class Aves; order Passeriformes; family Passerellidae; genus Arremon; species Arremon brunneinucha. Next base: position 12,588,165 of record JAWWEX010000001.1, on the reverse strand, counting down.
TCGTCCCTATGAAATTGCAAAACTCCTTTGTGTGAAATTTTCTGATACACCTGTGTGATACACCTGTGTGAGCATCAGATCCAGTTAGAGAACAGGTATGGGCCTGAGTAGGCTTGCCAGAATTACAAGCAACTGAAAAAGTGATCTTTTAATGGAAATTACCAAATACTAACAAATATGTAGCAGTGATATTAAATACCTGCATTCATTTGCAAACATCAATTTTTTTTCCTAAAAGGAGCACATTTCAAATGCTGAGTAGAATTTTTTAAAGGTAAACAAGAGCTTGCAAGAAATATAGTTTGTAAGAGGCAATTGACTCTTTTTTCAGAAGTGGGGGAGAGCATTGGATTGAAGCTGTTCTAGACAATAAGGTTGCTTTTGATAATGATTAATTGATTTCTAGAGACTGTGTTAATAATGAATTCAATTGAGCACTTAGCCACAAGTGGATTTATATAGGTTAGATGTAAAAATGTCTCTACCTCTCCTTCCATCCACAATTAGTGAAAAACTTCCATGCTCATGGCTTAATTTCAATGGATCTTTGAAAATATCTTCTTCCTTACTGAATTTCTAATACTTTTCAGATTCAACATCTAATTTATTGCTAGGATTCAGGAGACCTGATCTTGTCTAGTGCCTTTTTCTGTTTTAACACGATTTATGACAGTATGGGCTGTTCTGGCAGCAGGCAATGTTTTCCAAGTTATGGGCTATGACCTGCAGGCAGTGGATGCAGCAATAATCTGGTGAAGTAAAAGTTAGCTTCCCGGTGATGTGCTTCGTATCAAAAGTGAAAAGCCTCCTGTAACTGATTCACAGAGGAGAAAGAACTAGACAGAATTTAATCATAACCTGTGAAGTTTATTATAATAGGGACAGTACAAAATATGACAAGTGCTGGCATGCCATTTTTTACATATGGTAAATGTAAGGGAATGAGACAATGAAACAATTTGCTTTAAAAGGCTGACAACTCTATAACCTTCAGCCCAAGGACTGAGTTGCCTGTTATTCAGGGTTTGATTTGTTGCAGCACAACTCTGTGACCCTGGTGCAGTTTTACTAAGAAAATGTTGATGGAAGGGAGGTATGACAGAGCCAAACAACACAAGGCAAGTTAAAAGCTAGACAGACAATTGAGAAAACAATAAAAAAGTTAGTTAGTTGAGAAAATGTTGAGAAGTTAGTTGAGAAAGTTAGTTGAGAAAACAATAGTTTCTTTCAATGGCTTGAAAGAAAAAAAACATTGATATGAGACCACCTATAAACTATAGGGACAAGAAGTGCATGCAACTAATGTGTAGCAGCACCAAGAGCCAACCCTTTTCAAGGGAAAATGGAAGTTGACCCTTGCCCACTTGACCAAAATCAGTCTGGGCAGCAGAGTCTCACCAGATGCCTCACTGCTGGTGGTAAGCCCATTAAAGCTTAGCTTGATACACAGAAACAAATAGTTTGGGTTATTAATAGGAAAATCATGTCTTGCACTCTAAATTGTATCTATCTTTCTATCTGTCTGTCTGTCTATCTATCTATCTATCTCTCTATCCATTAGATAGATGTGTTATTGTATAAGGCAAATTGTTATTGTATAAGGCAATTGTATAAGGCAATTTTTTATCCATATATTAAAAGTAACTCTAAGAAAGAGACTTAAAGCCGTATCATTGAATGATGACAAACTAGTCAAAGCTGTTGGCTAAGTGCCATAAATGTATGTCTCAAAATTACAGGTGTAATACATGTAGGGTGCTTCATTGTTCAATTGCTCTATTACAAGTCATTAGGTTAAAGTAAAAAGGTATAAGATTATAGAATCAGAGAATGCCCAGGGTTTGAAGGGACCTTAAAGATGATTTAGTTCCAATTCCTCTGCCATGGGCAGGGACACCTTCCACTAGACCAGGTTGCTCAGAGCCCCATCCAGCCTGGCCTTGAACACTTCCAGGGATAAGGCAGCCACAGCTTCTCTGGGCAACCTGTGCCAGGGCCTCACCATTCTCACAGGGAAGAATTTATTCCTAATATCTGATCTAAGCCCCCTCACTTTGAAGACAATTTCCCTTTGTCTTGTCACTACATGCTCTTGTAGAAAGCACAAGAATTATAGAAGAATCCCAGTCCCTCTCCACCTCTCTTGCAGGGTCCCATGTAAGGAATTTCTTGATGCTATTAACTCAGTATTAGATGCTACCATCCTACTGAATTTATGTGAGCATAAATTTTCCTTTCAGTATGAGAAAAGCAAAGTTTAGGAGGAGGGAAGAAGAGCTTCTGACTGTGACTATAGATTAGCAGTTCGACAGGCTGCCAAGGCATGTTTGAGAGCTGTCATCAGTGGTTTGTTCAGTGCTAGACAAGACAGCACACATCCAGGATGAGTGTAAGCCACCAAACCCACCTCTGCTGTGCTGAGCTGACTCACTACAATGGCTTTATAACTGAAATTATCCTTCTTTAAAGAGTAAAATTAATGAAAAACCTCAAACCTCAGAGCCATGTCTGTGTGTTTGTGTGTGAAATCAAAACTGGTCCATACTCACAGCCTTTCTTCCAGTAGGAAAGTAGTTATATGTATGTGATGAAAGTGAAATGGCAAATAAAAAATCCTGCAGGAAATTAATGTAAGTTCAGTTTTCTCAAAAGAATTTATTTGGGCTTTTTAATTGTTGTTATTTGCTTGATTTCTTTTAATGTTCTCCATTTAATACACATTATTTAGACAAGTAATTAGCTGGAGTTTGGCTTAAACAATAACCTGTTTATCAAAACATTGCACCATAAAAGAAAGTTATAAGACAAAGACTAATGGAATGGATAGAGAGTGAGAAATAATGTAATGTGCAAGGAATATCTTTAGGGAAGTTAAATATAATCCTAATTAGTGAAATACATAGATATTACAGCCATATAAAAGAAGTGATCTCCATCCTGTTCTTCTAGATCAGTTCTTAAAGCACTAAAAGCAAAACAGAATTTGTTTTCCTCCTTTTTTTTTCCCTTTTGTTTTTTAATTTTTTTTTCTAGGAAGCCTCAAAGACAAAAGCCAAATAAAGGCGTTTAATGAAAATTGCAGGAAATATATCAAAATATTAAAAATAAAGTATTAAAGTTTTATTAAAGTATTAAAGTATTAAAAATAAAGTTTATATTTCATCTTCCCTCTGGAAACTCTGAGTTTTAGTCCCAAGGGCACTCTGTTGAATTTTTATATGAGTACCAATAAGCTCCTCTTCACCCCAAGTACTGCATGAAGTTTTGGGTGCCACAATATCAGAAAGGTATTAAACTATTAGAGAGGGTCCAAAGGAGGAGAACAAAGATGATGAAGGGCCTTGAGGGGCCATGCAAGGAGGAGCTGTGAGGTCTGTTCAGCGTGGAGGAGACTGAGGGGAGGTCTCATTGCAGTCACAATTTCCTCGGGAGGGGAAGAGGAGGGACAGGCACTGATCTCTGCCCCATGGTGACAGTGACAGGACACAGGGAATGGCCTGAAGCTGTGTCAGGGGAGGATTAGGTCGGACATCAGGAAAAGGTTTTCACCCAGAGGGTGGTTCAGCACTAGAACAGGCTCCCCAGGGATGGTCACACCACCAAGGCTGACAGAATAATGCAGAATTCAGACAATGCTCTCTGGAACGTGGCGGGATTGTTGGGGTGTGATCCTCTGCACAGGGACAAGATTTGGACTCAATGATCCTTGTGGGTGCCTTCCAACTCAGAATATTCTATAATTCTTTAATTTGTGACTTAATGTTATCTAATATATTTTCTTAAAGGTATTCTTTTCCTGTATTGTGAATTCCATGATTGCCACAATCCCAGAAGTGAGGATGGGTGGGAAAGAGTTTAGCGTCGCTTTTACTGTTGTTTGCTTTTAGCAGAAGATGAAGGAAGAAATAAATTGTTATTTCAATATTGAAAATTCTCATAGGGCCTTTTCTTTTATCATTCACAACAACTGCAATTTTCAGAGCACCCTCTCCTTTTCTTGCAGTTCTTCCAGAGAAACCCTAGGAGCTATTTATCTACTAGGTTGTTTTCATAACAGACACAGAAAGTTTTAGAAAAAACTTTCAATAGCAGAAACAGTAATATATGCTAATATGTGGTAATTCACATCTTTATACATACAGAGAAAATCCCAGCTGAAGAAATTTAGCAATTTTTCAGTTAAATTTTGAATGTTGCTCATTGTTTATGTTTAAGCAAGAATTTTCTTGGCATTTCTTGCCTTTCAATTATTTGGTTCTCATATGCACATCTTGCTGTTAAATTTATTCTAAAAATTCAAGTTTTAATCCAGAACCTGAACACAATTGAAGCCCTTAAAGAATAGGAAAGAAAAAAATATCTAAAATTTACTTTAAGTAAATTTATTTACTTTATTTCTAATGCTCAGCCTAAGCTACAGGGGATTTCACAAACCAGTGTTAGCTGTGTACCAACAGCCTGGTTTTACCCTTTCTCTCCGAGAGAACTTCAAATGCTCTCAAAAGGAAAAGTTTAATTTAAAAATTCTTAATAATATTAGAAATCAGGAGTATCAATAAAACCTATTACTTTAAGTTTCTCTTTTCCCAGATAATTTCATGTCTTAATCTTGGCAATGAAAACAGGTGAAACTTTTCTAATCTTGTTTGCAACTGGTTTAAATTTTGTTCCAATTTTTTACCCCATTTACTCAGTTCTCTACAATTGCTTTTGGAAAGCAAATGAGAAATGTTTTCCTTAATCTTAGTTTCTGATTACCTTCACAAAAACTAAATTGTAGACTCATAAGCATTACACTTCAAGACTCCTAAGACTATTTAATTTCAGTTGTTCATAGCCTTGCAGACTGCTGAATACTTTGATTAGCACTTACCTGGATTCTTGGTAATTTTGAACATGGCCACAATGTAGTACATTATGAGAAATGTAAAAAGCAGTTTTCTTTAGTTGCTATGCTACTCAGACCATCTTCTACCATAATGGCACTTGATTACAAGTATATTGAATTAATGTGAAATACAATATTATTGCAGAGAATTTTTTTTTAACTGGAATACTACTCCAGCAGATTTTTAGATTAAAACCTGAGAATAAACTTGGACACATTTTAATATCTGTAAACTGGACAAGACTGTGCCCATAAAGGGTAAAGACATGATGATTTATGTACCTGAACAAGATTCAAGATGTACATTTATGCAACACTACTCTTCATAGACATACAACTGTGTTACTCTCACTAGTTTTGAGACCTCCAAATTCCACACAAGACAAAATTCAGCTGCAAATGAATTTTACACTGCAGAATTTTGGTAAGCTTGCCAGAATCAGCTAAAATTAGTTTTTGACTTGGGTTTTTAAATGCTGTAATACAAATTAAATATCTCCCTCTTCAACATGATGGTCCAGATGTTATGTCCTGCTCAGGGAGCCTCTCAGACACCAGTTGCTCAAAAGCCAGAAGAAGTATTTCTCTCTTTGCCCAGTTTATTATGGTACACTGCCTAAAAATCCACTGCCAGCCCCTGGTTCAGACATGCTTTTGGCATATCTCAGTTGTAGATCTCACTTTCTAGAAGGATTGTTGTACCCTTAAACTAATTAGAAATTCTAAAACTCCTTAGCTTTTCAACAATGCTGCCACCACTGACCCTACAAAAGGACACAAGCTGTTGCGGAAACTTGCAGTCCTTTGCAAAGCCTAAAATAAAAGCTAGTTGTACATATTTCAGGAATATGCAGGAAGCATGGTCAGGAATATTTTCTTTGGAAGCATGTAATATTGCCTAATGCATGAAAGTCAGGTATATTTCATGCACAGAAGAGTGAGTTAAAATTGTGGTTTTTTTAATGGCAATTTAATTGATTTTTATTTTCATGTGGCCCCTTGTAGAGCTGCAGATAAGTAGCATGGTAGCATGGCAGAAGGCTGGAATGTATACTAAAGTTGTTTAGGTGCCTATTTTATTCAGCTGGCAAATTTAATTTCTTCTTCCTTGGATGGTGGATTTAAAATGCAACATAAGTTCAGTCATCTTCATCAAATCCAACTACGCTGAGAGTGAGACTTATTAGACATTTCATGTAATATATGCTGTCTTAGGCCTGTTATGTCATTTGTCTTCACTTGTGAGCAGACCTCAGAATTCACTTGTGGTAATGTCATTGATGATTTATTAGTCTTCTCACTTGTGAAGATAAATGTCATATCAGACCTCAGTCATCATCCCTTCCTTCTACATATAAATCCAGATTTAGAAAAGAGAGTGAGAAAGAGAATAAGGGAATTTTCCCAAATGGTTTGTGGGTAAGCGATGTCAAGCTTTCTGTGGTAGATATTGGACATTTACTTTAATAAATCTTGTTGTTTGAGCATTTATTCTTTGACATATCCCTTCAGGTAGATGCCACTGAAACATTCAGGTGCTTCCCTTCATGCTGCATGGAGGTTTTTTTCCTAGGAATGCCAGCAGTGATTGGTAAGAGCCCTTTTAAAAGCTTCACCAGAGGAAATGGCTGGCAGACAGAGAGGTACATTTGTCAGATCCACAGAAGGGCAAAGTTCCCATTTAGAAATGAAACCTGAATACCACTTAGGTGTATCTCTGGTCCAATTTTATGGGCTTTCATATATCACTCAAAACTCAAAGAAAGAACTGTGAACAAAGTAGAGTAAAACAAGACTGAAAACTGAGCACCATTCTGGCTCATTTCTAAATTACCATGGACACTGTGTTACAAAGGATCACAAATCAGGTAAATCTGATTTTATATTTTGAATCTTAAAGGCTGGGATCACTCCTTTAATGTACAAAATATAATACCCAGATGAAGTTAAGCAGTGGTGTGACAGGTTGAGTTAGACTTATTACAGATATGCCACTTGCTGTGATGCAGATCTATAGGAAAGGGATAAAAATTGTGCTATTGTCATTTAAGTCTTCATGAATTACTTTTAACAGCTGAAGATGTTTAGATCATCAGAGCATCTGCTTTGTAGAGTGACTTTCTGATGGAAAAAACCCTCGAGCAGCAAATAGTGTCCTTGAGTGTGCAGTCTTTCTTCATGATGGTGAAAGGCACTTAGGGTCGGTCCACTTAACTTGTCCTGGTGAGAACACATCATGAAATCTGAGTCCAGAAAGCAGCTTGATTTCTGTGCAGAAACAACTAAATTGCCTTCTAGAAAAAGCTGGCTATGTTGAAAGCCATCATGCAGCATCATGACAGCTAAGCTCATCAAGGAAACTCACAACCTGGTTGTCTCCTGTAAGCACAATGGTTCTTCAGGCTTTAGTTTTCCTGCATTCATTCCTCTTGCAGGTCCCAAATTCAATTAAATCCTGTCCATGTTTCTCTGTCCTTAGATTATTTTCAGAGAGAAAAAGGGCAAAAAAAGAAGAGGCTTTTTTTGAAACTATTTCTTATGAAATTGACAAGGAATATTTTAAATGTATGTGCTTGTGTACTTGCATAAATAAATATATAAATATATATTTATACAGATATATGCACGCAGACATATATATAAAGGCACACCATGACAACATAAAACATATTGAAACACCCATCCTACATGTTGCACTCCTATCTTTCTGGAACTAGTAGATATAATCTCAAAAGGAAAAGTACGTTTTCTAGTTGGATTTCAGTTAAAAATAAACATTTCTAAAGAAAAAGGAGCCAGCACACAAATATAAATGCCTTGTGCCATATGCCTGTCTCAGTGTTAATATGATTTACGGGGTTTTGGACCATAGTACAAGCTCTTCACAAACTTTTGCTGTCAGCGAAATACGTATGAGTTATATTTCTCCATTTAATGCCACTGGGTCAAAAGGATGAGAAGCATGGGGTGAGGATGACTTTTATGTGGAGTACACGAGATCTGCCCAGAATTATCATGCTGAGCTTCATAAAACACACAGTTCCCATTTCTCATTGTTCCTTTAGAGGAGTTTATGGCTATCTGCCATAGCTCCCCTCAGATGTAGGTGTTTGCTGCAGGAAAACCTGATATGAGAGAGAGATGATGTGCTAAACCAGGAGCCAGGATTATCTGTGCCCAGAGACTGATTTTTTGCAAACACAGATGTCTAGGGCGTGTGGCAGGGTACCCTGGTGAGAAAGACTCAGTGGAAACCTCTAAAACTGGTAGAAGTGGTACAGGAGCTCTTAAAATGGGGCTTGGTTCTGAATCTGTACAGAAATTTTTCACTGAGGGCAAGCCAGCTGGCCCATCGCTGTTAACCACATCCTGAGAATGAAGGTGGAACAGAAACGTGTTAAACCAATGCCTGTGTTTCACAGACAAACAAAAAAACAAACAAACCCAGGGATAATCACCTAGCATAAATTCAGCTTATTTTAGCATAAAATAGCTCTACTTGCAAAAATAAGATTTAATTTTAGATTTGTGGATTTGCCAAATAATATCCACAGGAGAAAAAAATAAATGCTGCTAGAAGCAAGGCACAGAATTTGGCTTCTTTTGGGTACAGTCCAGAGATTTCTGTTTCACAAACAGCTGATGATGTCTCAGCTCATCACAAGCTCAGGAGACATACACTATTTATATTTGTGCACTACAGAGTTTGCTTCAACAGCAACTATGCAGTGGAGCTATGCAATTCCTAAGAAATTGAAAGGTATCCTTTTTCTGGAAGTTTAGAAGGACATCTGAACACCTGTTTTACAGGTAGTATCCCCTTGGTTCAATCCTGCTATTAACAAATCAGAAATCTGCCCTGTGCTTCAGTGAAGCAAAGCTGAAACACTGACAGAAAAGCATCGTGGGTTATTCAAAATATTAGCTCAGCACTCAGCTTCTGCCTTACACCATCGTGCTCTTTATTCAAGTATACTCAAAATGGTGCAAAAAAAACCCCAAACAGAATGCAAACATATGTTCAGATTGAGAATGTCATTCCTTTTTGTCCTCAGTCTTTTAGACCTTCCTGAGAGCAGCCTGAAAAAGTTTGATGTCCAAATCATATCTCTCTCCATAATGCTGACATTGAATTAAATCCCCCCAGAAACACAGCACCGATTATGATTAAAACTTAGTCCTTGTT
>JAWWEX010000001.1:12560257-12578991 GCA_035583215.1 Arremon brunneinucha | reverse complement strand
TCAATCCTGCTATTAACAAATCAGAAATCTGCCCTGTGCTTCAGTGAAGCAAAGCTGAAACACTGACAGAAAAGCATAGTGGGTTACTCAAAATATTAGCTCAGCACTCAGCTTCTGCCTTACACCATCGTGCTCTTTATTCAAGTATGCTCAAAATGGTGCAAAAAAACCCCACCCTAAACAGAATGCAAGCATATGTTCAGATTGAGAATGTCATTTATTTTTGTCCTCAGTCTTTTAGATCTTCCTGAGAGCAGCCTGAAAAAGTTTGATGTCCAAATCATATCTCTCCATAATGCTGACATTGAATTAAATCCCCCCAGAAACACAGCACCGATTATGATTAAAACTTAGTCCTTGTTACAGCATAGGCCAAGTCAAGTCCCAGTACTTTGAGTGTACAACTAATATTTTAAGCTTATATATTTAAGCAAAGCTTAAATTACTATGTATATTTATATACAATGCCATTGTTTTCCTAAAATAATTCACATAATATTTTATGACAAAAAAACTAATTTCAGTTCAGAAGGAAAATTTGCATTCATCCTTTAGTTTTTGTAACATTAAAAAAAAAAGTCATTGCTTTTTTCTTTGATATGATGCAATTCATAACACCTATAACCTCTAATGGGCCACAATGTACATCAAAATTCCTTTCATGTGTCTTAAATACATCCAGGGTCTGCACAGTAGAAGTTAATCTGGGCTGGATATTTTAGTTAGCATGCAGGTGGATAGGCACTGTATATATTAATACCAGGGAGATCACCCAGCACTTTGTGCTAGTGCTATGTATTTGCTATTCAGGAAATACAAACAAACAAATAAACTTGTAGAAGAAAACAAACCTCTCTTCCAAGCTTTTCACGCAATGAGTTTGGCTGAGGAATCAAAGCACACTTGTCTGAAGGTTTCCAGATGAGAGCAACCCTTTTCCAGGATGAAATTAGTAAATACTGCACAACATGAAAGGCCGAGAAAAGAGAAATTATTTCCAGCTTGTGGAAGCATCCTTTCAAACAGAATTTTAACAGCCCACATCCAACCCTGCATGTATAGACACAAGAGAAACAGAGGGAAGCATCCTCCTGTCCCCTCTGGTTGTTGTTCAATTAGCCAACTCATCAGAAATGTTAATGAAGTACCAATACTGAGATACATCCTGTTGTTGTTTCAGGGAGAAAACAGGAGTTTAATCAATACCTTGTCTCCAATGTCAGCTAAAAGTCTAATAGAATTCATATACTACATTAGTATCTTGCATGTCATGGTCTGTGTTCTGCTTGGGGTTTTTTCAGAGAATGGTTGGATTTCATCTGGCAAAGCAGTGCAACCAATGGTAGTAGAATGCATCTTCTCATGCCAAAAAGTGAAGCACTAGACTACCCCCCACAGAGAATTTTAGTTTTCTGTGGCTGAAAATATTTATTTTATCTCACAAAAGATGTTTCATTTTGCACACCTAGCCTAGGTGCTTATTATTATGGAGTGGTGAGTTCAGCCTGGTTTGTGTACAATTGTGTATATCTGTATATTTGTACATAAAAGTCAAATTCAAAGCTACTTCAACAATGTAATGTCAGGCATGAATTGCACCACTAATAAATATTACATTCTGAATATATTGATAGAAAATGACTACTCAAAATGACTACTTTAGTGCACCTATTTTTTCCCTCTTCAATAGATTTATCTAGTACACTGAAATCCCTAGATAAGATTTTGCTATAGATCTTGACTTATCTATCCCTCAATAATTTTACTTTCCAAATGTTGTTTTGGAGATCATCATTGCATTGTGGAATGAATCTATATCTTTGCTGACTAGGTAACATGAAGTTATCACTCAGAGTACTACAGAAAAAGTAGCTATTTGATCAGACATCTGATACAGATGAGATATTCTTTCTTTCTTATTAACTTTTTTTCCGTTCCCTTTTTCTATTTTATTTTCCATGGAAGATTTAAGGTAAGTTAGAAATTTTTCAAATATAAAAAATGCTTTGAAGTGGGAAAACAAGTGGTTTAAAAATGATTCACAGAAAGAGCAAGACTGAATCTCACTTGTGTTATCCAAGAGGGTTTGCAGTATTTGGTGTATCTGTGGGATGAGTGAGGTCAGAGCAGGTGCACGGAGAAGGGAGACAGCTGATGGCTGAGCAGAAAATTAATAAATAAATAATGAAGAAAAGGTTTTTCACTGGGGTAATTCCCTGAATTTGCTCAAGGCACAGCTCCTGGCCTGGCTGAAAGAGAGTTGTAGGGTTGGATGGGTCAGTGTGGGTCTGCTCTTTCCAGCAGGAGGAGGCAGGTGTACCAGGTATGTGTCCCTGGCTAAAATAGAATTGTAGGGGTGGATGGGTCAGTGTGAACTTGCTATTTCCAGCAGGAGGAGGCAGGTGTACCAGCCTGAGGTGTGCAGGATCACAGCCCCAGAGGGATGCTCCCACAGCATGGAAATGAATCTGGGCACTGCTTTCCTCTGAGTCCCTGTGGCTGTGTCTACAGCAGTGTGAGTTGGACCATTGACCCTCCTGCTCCCATTTCCTAGGCTGGACCAAAAGGAATCCTAAGAATTTCTGTTTAGGTCATTGATCTGTTAAAAATGCAATGGAATGTGTCTTCTTATTTTAGGGGTGTCCTTATACAATGAGTATCTCAACAAAGTGAAGTTATTTACCTATACCATTGTTTTAAGGGTGAGGTTTCTCTCCCTACTGTTATTTTTGATCTCAAGACATTATCCACTCCCCATCTAAATTTTGTTCTTGGCTAGTATGTATCACAGCTGAGTTTTGATGGGGATCAGTGTAATTTGTAAAGCTGGAGTAGTTCAAAGGGTGTAGTAGTACAAAGAGCTCCATCTCTATATTTCGTCTTCAATGCTCTTGAAAGATTATACCCAATAAGTGCTGATTATAGAGTGTAGTCTCCCAGCAAACATTTTAGTAATATGAAACAATCATTCCCAACTATATTTTAAATCTTTCCCCTAGATATTTTAAATGTAATCCTCTATAGAGAAGTAATTAATATTCTAAATGTATTTGTCTCCTCTAAATAAGGTTTGGTGTTCCATGGTCTGGTGATCCTCTTGTCTGGGAACTACAACATTCTGAGATCTGGCAGCTTTCCTGGGATCATTCCCGAGAAGCATGAGGGAAAACTGTGATACTCTAGCACATATGGATCTTTGATGCTTCTGTTTTGGTAGCAAGGTACACACATAAAAGTTTTTTTCCTTTGACTTAGCTTCATTATTTTTTAACATAGCAATTTAGCACTAAGGGCTGAGAAACAGTAATATTTAAGGTTGTTTCTTTGTTTGTTTCTCTTTTTATAAATTAAATGTGTAAACCAGTGACAAAACTATGTTCTCTTTGTTTTCTGTGGTAATTTCAGAAAGTAATTGTTGTTTGTATTTTGCAACGACTTCAGATTAATAGCAAACATGCACCATCAATTTGCATTGAAACCATTGTTAGATAAATAATAATTACTTGGCAAAGTGCTTGCTGAAAATGCAAAGTCAATTAACTTGAGCGTTGCTCTACACTCAGCAGTAATTTATAATGGTTTGGTTGGTGGGTTTTAATGGTATTTGTGTCTTTTTGAGCAGCTATAGCATAGAGCTAACACTAAGTACTTAGAGAACACTTTTAACTCCTGTCATTATTTTAATGTCTTTTAAATGGTAAATATCAGCAACTTGATGACATCCAGTAAGTGGAACTACTGCCAACAAAATGCCCTGCTTCTTTTGATCTGCTTATAAATGTACAAAGAGATGCACTTGCTGTTTTAATAGCACTGGGCCAGATCCTACTGACCTTGAAAGTAATTTTTTCAGATAGCAGGTCAATGTTTGTCATGGCCTGAGAATGAGACAGTGTCAATTGATACCAAGAGAATCATCAAGATGTACACATTTTATGTTTTTTCCCAGATTTATATTCAGGTCAAGTTGAAATGTTATTAATTCATAGCACTTTTATAGCAAATGTGGTGCCATTATCCCTAATAATTATGTTTGTCTCACTAAATTCTAGTTATTTGGGGGGTATTTTGCTTTCTGGATTTATATCTTCATTTTGTGAGTTCTCCATGATGAGTAGAGAAAGAGGAAGGAACAGGAACACGAAGGTGGGGAAGAGGCTTCTAGGTTATGAAATCAATCTCTTGCAGCACTATGCTATTCAACTCTTTAAAAAATGTACTCATTTTTCTTATAAGTATTGAAGTTCTTTTTGTCTGCATTATTTTCAATGAAAGACCTTTTTCAAATCTGATAGGCAGGAAGCTCAGAGCCCATTTCTAAATTAAATCTAAATTTATTCATGTTCAGCTTATGTATATTTGTTCTTGTGCCAAAGTACTCCTTTAGCTCAAATGGTTATTTTCTCTCCCTTGTGTTCATTTTCTTGTTGTGTCTAAAGACAGCAATCCTATTCATCCTCATCCTTCACTTTTCTAATCTAATGAAACAAGTCCTTTTGTTCATTTTTCATGAGGGAAAAAAAACTACTTTCTGGATCATCCTTTTCTGTACCTTTTGATCTTCAAATTCACTGACCCATTTATATGCTCACTTTATTGGTGACAGAGCATTTTTGTGGTTCTTCAGCAGAAAGGGGAGAAAGTTCTTACACGCTCTCCCTTATATCCTACCTCTTCTCTCTTCAGGTGCAAGTTTACCTTTACTTTTCCTGCAGAAACTAGTAACCACAGCTGAAATCTAGAATGGTTTAATCTGAGAAGCTCTCTAAATCATGTTAAAGGGCGTAGAAAAACACCCACTGATTTTTGCTGTTTTAGAAACATTATCTCATTATGTTGCTAAACAATTATGGGTATCTAAAGGCACAAGTAGAGACATTTATCCTCCCCTTGATGCATATGCAGGACTGCAATAAGCCCATTAGACTTGGTGAGATTTATGGGTGTTTATAATGGGAATAACAGGCCACAGTGGGTGGCAGAGGGAGAGAAAAAGTCTGAACTCAAGATTGGAAGCCAACAGCTTGAGCTCTAATTAATGCTGAATGAATATTTTGAAAAAAATAATGTGTTCAAAAAATGCTGTGCTTTTGCCTATTTTTTACATTATCTTCCATACTGTCCTTAATATCAAAAATCTATTTTTAATTTGCCTTAGTTTGGAAGAACTATTTTTTTATGAGAAAAAAACATTGCCAAAGCCATTTCTGAAATTCTCGGTATTTCTCTGCCTTAACAGATATATGGAATTCTTTCTAGGCTGGGACATACCCTTGCTTAAAAAAATGGGTGAACTGAGTCTTTCCTGTAAAGAAGTGTAGTGAAGAAAAGGCTGGAGAATTGAGACCACAAAGGACATAAGAGCATTTTTGAACTTTCATCTTTCCATCTTTAGACAAAAATGAGATTCTGGCTACCTAGAGAACTAGAGCATATGAGAACTCTAGATTTAATCACACTTGTCTTTTTTCCACAGATATTCTGAAAGATATTGATTTGGTGCTTGTCTGGCAGACTTTGATTTCACTCCAGTCACATTTTGGACAAGTAATTAATAATATGTGTGTATGCATTTTTGTAAGTTCTCATCTGATCCTTTCTTGGCTGATGTGATTGCCTGTAGAGACCCAAATGCATTGCCATATGCATCCTATATACAATTTTATATGTTTGCTGAGAGTGTAAGTCTTAAACCATCATTCACATTTTTCCATTTTATTGTAATCAGTGTTTGTGAGTTTGGTTCAATACTGTTTGCAAATATTATACTAATATAACTCTAACCTTCTTTTCCATTTTGGAAGGTTGTTGATTTAAGTCCTTGGTCAGAAATTACAATTCTATTTAGTGTATAATAAATAAATTGATCTCATTTTGTCTGTTTTGTCCATATTATGACAATTACTTCTATTTTGTTGTCAACAACTGTGCATTTTTCTCTCTTACATTGCCAGGGCAATGGCTGTAACAGTTGCAGAATTGTTCCCCAAGTTCACTGTCCTCCTTACCTCCCTGTATGTCACATAATTTCCTCCTCAGCATCTGCCAGTTATTCTTAACAGAAAAGAGCCCCTTCCTAAATTCCATCTTGTGTGCTTGTGACCCCTTGGCCATGTTTGCAAAGACTACAAACCCTTTGCAGCTCTCTCAGCTCACCTTCCAGAGAGGGAACACATCTGCCTTCTCCCACACACAGTCTGCCTCTCTATTTCCAGCTGCTGACTTCAATGTTATGTTTTTTATGAAAATACCTTGCTAATATTTTGCTTAATAATTTTTGAGCTTACACGCTACCTAGCAACAAATAATAATAATAATAAAAGAATAATTTACTTTTGGCTCACATTGTGGTTACAAGTTGCCATATCAGCATTTCCATATTTCCTTTCACTTGCAGTGGTCTTTTAGACCTTACTACTATTTGCTACCCCTTTCTGTCAAGACAGGAAAATGTAACTGTGACCATTATTTTCCATTTCACTTCAATTCTGACATTTTAACTTTCTGAAGCTGTTAAATACTATGAAAATAAAATTTCTTCCAGCAGAATAAATGTAGGTATTCCTCAGAGACATGAGGTTATAATATGGAATATCTCTATATAGCAAGATATATGCAACTCTGAACTATATTTCCTCAGTTGTTTTTCATTCCATCAGGTTTCTGATGGATTTAAACTGGTCATGTTTTTTAACATCTTGTTACAATTATAGATTTCATCCTATCAAAACCATTGAGCATTATATTACTGCTATCTAGCATAATCTGCAGAACCATAAATATCAATGATGCCTGACACACCTGTTTCTTCTACAAAAAACCAGGGACCTCAGGGTGGATTATGTGTTGGACTAACATTTTAAGTTCAATTCTGGCCAAAGGGAAAATGTACTTCCTATTTTGTTACTGTCAAAAAGCGTATGATTTCATCAGAAAGCATAAATGTATCTAAGCAACTTGTCGAAAAATTGCTTAACAAGGCACTTTATGAAGCCTGTGAGAGCACCACTTTCAACTGACCCATGGTTTGATCTCTGAAAGTAAAAACTGTTGTCAGGAATATATGTTCTTTAGCTTGTCCCTTGGTGCACATGCCTTGCTTATTTGGTGAGGAAATTATGGGGTTAGTATAATAAATTAAAAAGTCGTCAGAATTTTATCAAATAGTTGCTGATTACAATCTGATCTGTGTGATCAGCTGGATCATCTAGTTTGTTCCAAACCTGAAGTACAGATAATGCAGCTACAAAATTAGAGTTCTAGCTAACATCATAATGTTTTGGTTTTGATAGAGCAGTCAGCAGGTAATAGGATAGAGAAAGCAACCTGGCCTTTCAGTGGCGCTGATAACAAGTAAAGAGAAAGTGAGTTTGATTGCAAAGCTCCGGATTTAATTAATCTCCAAGACATTCCACACCCTCCCAGACACTGACATCCCTTAGCTGGTAATCAGCCTCTGCTTGGAGGAGGTCCAGAGCTGTAATCACTGGCAAAGCTCACACCCTGCTAAAAACCTCTCTAGGGCTTTTCTGTGCTTTGATTTAGCTCAGTGATGGTGATCCCTCAAAAATATTTTTCCAGTGTTTCATTTGAGACCTGCCTGCTTCAAGAGAGGTTTTCTGATATCACACATCTCCACAAGCCTGCTCTGAGCAGGCTTGTCTGATTATCTGATGCAGTCAGCCAATCACCAGTAGACAAAAACTCATCTTTCCACTTATCTTTGACATTTTTGTGTAGCTGGTTCTAACATTAAATAGGGAAGAAATAAGCCTTGAACTTGGATGAAGTCAGATATGACACAATTCCTCCTCAGCAGCATATTTATCAAAAAGAGGCTAATTTTTATGTCTGAATGTCTAATTAGTTGGGTGCTAACACTATTTGTCCTCTGAAGATTTAGATGGCATTTTAGAAACCTCTGTGCTCTGCAAAATCTATGCCATAGCAGAACAGCATTATATTCATAAAAGGAACATAAGTTAGTAGTCCAATTAAAAGAAATTATGAATGCTCTAAGTTACAGGAAGTCCCCAGGGTGCTTCATGCACAGTAGAATTCTTGTTATGAAGGAGTTCATAAGTAAGTTTCTCCAAATTAGAGATTCCCATATTGGAATTGGCATGCAGGTCTAAGAATACAGACCTGTCCTTGTCAGTGCTTAATTAAATACAGAAGATATGCTGGAAATCACTTAAAAATGCAAACCTTAAAATTATTTCTGTATTTTATTCTTAATCTGTATGAAGCAGAGCAAGACAGAGTCCCCAGGCAGTGCAAAGGAGGTTATTGCTTTATTGAAAAAACCAGGCCTTTCTAAGCAGTTAGTTGGTTATCATAATTTACATAGTTTTAAGGCTCAAAAAAGCCAAGTCAAGCATCCACCATGCACCACAACGTGGACACACAGCAGTCACAGAGTACATCTCTCACATCTCTCTACACCCATTCCAACTGACTCATCCTCCCATAGTTCTCTTCTACTTAGCTAAAGTGGCAGGCCTGAGCCATGATTTTACAGGTGTAAAAATACCCTTATTTTATAAGGCTTTACCTCTATGCAACATAAATTTGTTAATTAGTTATTTGATTTTGTATTTTACCAGACTGGATTTATCTCATTTTCCATCCAAATCTTGTTTGGTACTATGAATGAATCTGGGTTAATCTGGCAAATACTCACATCCCACTCCATGGGATATGATGGGCATAAAACAAAAGTGTAAAATTAATGCAAGTGTGCCTTTTGTTCAGCACAGTGTGATGACGAACAAGCTCTGCAGGTTTTCTCCTCACTAAACTGCAGAAGATGCACTCAGAAAAGCAAACCACGAAAGCCAAGTCTTAAGTCAGTTAGAGGATCATAAGAAAGTGCAAAATCAGTTGCAGAAATCTTGTGGCAGGTGCAGTCCATCAGGAAAGAACTGGTTTCCATGTCAGAGATGCCTGTCCATCTCTTACTTTACTTAATTTCTGACCTCTTCAGTCTTGTAATGTGCTCTCCCCAGAAATCCCAATAATGCCAAAAGCTTTTAAGGTTCATCATGAAATGGACCAGGCACAGCTGGGTGATGGACAGTAGTCTCTGACCAGGAGCAGACAAGACAATCTGGTGCAGCAGCAACTTGAAGTGACACAGCTGAACCTTCAGGACTTTGTTTGGTAGAGTGATATCAACCAGCTCCCAAAGGAATTCAGGTTTTAACATCCCTGACATCTTTTCTTCTTATAAGACTTTTTTCTCTACTGCTTGTGCTTTGCCCTTATTGAGTAGTTCAGAGAACTCTAGAATAATATCACAAATTATTTAAATTGGAAAAGATCATCACGACCGCCTATTAGCAGAGCACTGACAAGCCATTGCTAAATCATGTCCTTCAGTGCCACCTCTACCTTATTTAAATGCCTCAGGGAATGGTGACTCTACCTCTTCTGTGGAAAGCCTGGTACAAGTCTTACCAAACCTTTCAGGGGAGCAATTTTTACTAATATTCAACCTCAAACCTTCTGTGGCACAACTCGAGGCCTTTTCCTCTTTTCCTATCACTTGTTACTTTGGAGAAGAGACCAACACCTACCTTGCTCACCTTGACTTTGTCTCTAACACTGACATTCTTTCACCAGTAAATAGAAAAATATCTTCTGTTTAAGGTGAAGAATAGGAACATGCAAATCCATGAATATAAATGAAATTTTAAATTCCTAGAAAAGGATCCAATTTTATCCTTCTTTTTCCACTTTAGAATATATTATGGAATCATATTATAATTGAACCTCTGATTGAAAGTCAATACTTCATAAAACCAAAGGGACATAAGGTAATAATTAAAGTAGTTCAGCAGGAAATTGTTGCTGAACTTTTAAACTTTTACAAGGAGAAAAGCTATAATGTATGAAGCCTGAGAAAAGGAGGGTGCAGTAGAATTACTGGAAATGTTAAGGGTGCAATTAAAAACTAGTTGACCCAAGGAAACATGACAGATATAATTAAGCACACATTTTTTTTGGGTGCGCATACTGCTAAGTATGCAGTAGGATGGGCTTGAAAAGAATTACTTAATGATAGTTTAAAGAATATGTTTCACCTCCCATGGCAAAATCTTGCAGTAGTTTCTGACTGCCCTCTGTCTGACTCCAATTTAATTGTATGTCACACTCTTTTTCCTACTTGCCTTTGACCTATAGATAGAGCAGGAGGAATCACTCTGACTTTAATGTGCCAGAAACCTCTCACTTCTGTACTGTATGAATTTTCCAACGTAGCTATGATCCATAAAGGCCATTGGCATAAAGTGCAAGAAGATGTGAACGCAAATCAGGGCAAGCAAATGAATGCAAATTATCTCTAATACAGAAATGTTCCATTGTAAATTAATATTAGCTTATCTTTACACTACATTGTAAGAGAGAGAAAAGAAATTAAGGGAAAGGAAGATAGGAAGGGATGTGACTACAGCGTTTTGGCCAGAGGCTTGTAAGTGTCACTGATCGCATTTTAATGTCGAGATTTTTATGCTTTCAGAATATTAAAACTGCTATTACATTTTCAATTAAAAACTCACATAGAATACATGTTATAGTAATAGCATGCTCTCCAAAGAAATTGATGTATGCACATTTTGAGGGAATGGTAATGTTCTAAATTTATAAACTGAGAGGTTTGCTTAGAGAATTAGCTATAGAGCATCCTTTACAAACATCGTGGGACATTGCAGACTCTCATTACATTTTCTGTACTAAATTCCATTTCTTGAATAATCTTAGTCTCCAGGGCAGTTATTCATTACCATTTAGAAAGAAAAGGTTCAAAATCAAGTAAACAATCAGCCTCTTCAGAGAGGGAGCAGGGCACACTGAACAATAGGTATATGCTCGTCTGGAAAGATTAGGTTTGGGCAAAACTTGTATGAAATTCCACCTCTGATGAAATCTCAGCAAATTTCTCACGAGTCCTAATGGAGTATTGCAAGTTAAGATGCTCAAGTGTTTCAGTTGTGCTACCTTTTCTACTCTGGGTTTTTGACAACTAGATTACTTGAACTGACAGATTTTTTTGGGTTGATGTCTGATATTAACTATGTTTCTTCAAATAGTAAAAGGGTCCAGTTGTAGAACTGTTATCCTGTTAATCTCCTCAGCACTTTAATGTCTTTCCATTAAGCATTTCTTTAATGAATATCAACAGTTTGTTGTATCCAGCAGAGTTAGACAGGGGAAGTATTTATCCTAAATGGAAAAATTCATTCCATGCATTTAAACACCATTCTTTCCACAACAGGACAAACTCAAAACTACCTTAACTTTTATGAAAAGAAGACAGTCCGATAATAAGTAGCTTGATCATGCCAATGCTTCTTTTCGGGGACATCAATGCTTAGGTCCTGCTTTGTTGTTATCTTAAATCTGAGGAAACCTAAAATTCCAGATGACTCTGCTGAATAAGTTGGTGTTTCTCTAAAGACATCTTCTCTATGCATGCATAGCTGCTCATCTATGAGCAGATTATAAAGTTGCTTTCAAGATCAGTGTTGGGTTCCTCCTCTGTGTCATAACTTCATGGCTTTGTAAGTCTACCAGTCTGTGGCTGATCTAGGTCTGTGTTAGCTTGTGCCTGGCAAAGTTACCTGGATTTAAAAAAAGGTGCCTTACACCACTTGCTAAGTCAGGCTGACTGGTAGCACTCACAGCACTGTGACATAAACCAGCAGTGCTCTCCAAGGCAGTGTCTGTAAAAGGTGTGGTAGACAACCTTCTGGGACCTGCTAAGCCAAAGCCTCAAAGCCCACAGTGACAGCATGACAGATTGATAGGTCAGAAGTTGAACACAGATACCTTTTCAAGTGATTTTTTCCCCATGAGCAGAGTGTGTTCATGAGAATTTAGCAGGCTGAACCTGGAGTAACCAACAATATTGGTACTGTAAAAGGAAATGTTTCATTTAGTAGGTACACCTGTCGCAGACATCTTTTCATGTAAAATCCTTTCCTTAGGATTTTTTTTCCTCCTGAGAAGCTGAGAGGCCTCAGGGACAAAATGTAAACATTGATTATCTGCTGCTGTGGAATGCAACAGGTGGATCTGTGATTGGCCCATGTTGGATGTTTCTAATTAATGACCAATCACAGCCCAGCTAGCCCAGAGAGAGTCCAGGACAGCTGCCTTTGTTATGATTCCTTTCTATTCTTAGCTTAGCTAGCCTTCTGAGATGAAACCTTTTTATATATTCTTTTAGTATAGTCTTAATGTAATATATGTCATAAAATAATAAATCAAGCCTCCTGAAACATGGACTCAAATCCACGACTCTTCCTTCAACATAAGACCCCCGTGACCACTGCCACATACACCTAATAGAGACCAGTGAGCAGAGCTCCTATTCCAAGGGGACCAAAGCTTCACCTGCACGGGGGAGTTTCTTTTAGGGGAAGGAGCAGTAACCAAGCAGTAGAGAGAAGATTAGTTAGAGGATGAAATAGAAATACTCTGTTTCACATATTTGTGAAAATAGCTGACATTCTTCTTGTGAACTCAGGTTTGAACAGAGGGTCTCCTGAGTGAAAATCATCACACTCCACTTCCCTTCTTTTCTATTATATGTATTACTCTAGTCAGCTCTCCAATTTGACACAAACCATTCAGTTCCTGCTAGGCCAGCAACTCCACTTGCCACTGCCATCACCTCCATCTTGGAAAGGGCTGCCCAAAAACTGAGAGCTGGTTCCATAGCTGGGACTTGTGAAATGCCTCTAATCTCTGTAAATGTGCAACAGCCTTTGAACAGAGAACAGTTTTCTCAGCGTACTGAGAGGGTGAAAGGGAGACAGCAGAGAAATACTTGGGTTGGGAGGATACCACCAGGGAGCAGAGGCAGTGGGATACTCTCCAGGGTGACCTAATGTAAGTTGAGCTGGGGCCTCTGCCAACAGCCCTGTGTGGGACTGGGGTGGTGACAGTGACAGGCATCAAAAACTCAGATATCTAGGGAAGGTTTGCTGCCCTACAGAAATCCAGTGCCTTTGGAGGCTCTTTGTCCTGCAGTAGTCATCTCCTTCCCTGGCAGATTCCCCAGAGCTGGAGCTCAGACAAGGTGGGCAATGAGCAGTCAGCCATGGGGCCCCTGGGGACAAAGCACAGCCCAGACACCCCTGGGACCCAACACAGCCCAATGCCTGCCCCCAGCAGTGGCAAATATCACAGAATCATGGAGTATGATGAGTTGGAAGGGATCCACAAGCACCATGGAGTCCAACTGCTGGCCCTGCACAGAACAGCCCAAGAATGCCACCACGTGTCTGAGAACGTAGTCCAAGGATTTCCTGAGCTCCGTCGGGCTTGGGGCTGTGGCCATTCCCTGGGGCACCTGTTTCCATGCTCAAACACCCTCTGCATGAAAAATTTTGTCATGATATCCAAACCAAACCTTTCCCAATATCACAGAATCATAGAATAAGCTGAGTTGGAAAGGATCCACAAGCACCATGGAGTCCAACTCCTGGCTCTGCATAGAACAGCCCAAGAATCCCACCACGTGTCTGAGAGCACAGTCCAAACATTTCCTGAGCTCTGTCAGGCTTGGGGCTGTGACCATTCCCTGGGCAGCTTTTTCCATTCTCAAACACCCTCTGTGTGAAAAATTTTCTCATGATATCCAAACCAAACCCTTTCCCATGTCACAGAATCACAGAATCATAGAATAAGCTGAGTTGCAAAATACTCACAAGTGTCATCAAGTCCAGCTCCTAGAGTCCTGTCATGACAGTGAGAATATCTGTATCTGTCTTTCCATTTCCCCTCTGTGGGAGTCTTCTTTGTAGAAATTTCCAGCACTGAGCCTTTGTGCCTCCATTTAGGAGAGAATATCACTAATGTGAGAGAGCAAGGGAGCTGCAAATGCACTGGGTGTCGACGCAGTGTAATGATTTGCCTTCCTGGAAAGTAAAAGGCAAAAAGCTTCAATTCCAGGAAGTCTGGCCTTTTGCAATGTTAAAACTCAATTTATTGTGTTAGCAAGTTTTAAAGAGAGTATTTTGACCTTCAGTAGTGAAGGAAACAGATACTTCTGGAACTGTGAGAATCAGAAATGGAAAAATAACTCAGAAATTCAAGTGAGGATTCTGTGTAGAGAAAAAGAGAATAGGTTAATCAGTTTTTGTAAGAGACAGCATGTGAGGGAGATCCTATTTATAGAATTTCTGCTAATACAAGTGCATAAGATTTTAAGAAGAAATCAATGTAATTTATTAATTTCTATCAATTCTGTTATTCTGTAGAGATACCTTAGGACACTAAATATCAGCAAAAGGTTTCAAATCAGTTTTTATGACAGAGAGGTTTTATTAGCTCTTGCTACATTTGTCCCACTTATTTTTTAAAGCATTTGAAATATAGTTTGGATTAAGAGTACAGACAAGTATATGCTTTGTCTGGGGCTCTAATTCTTACTAATAAGGCACTAAGTTTATAAAGGCAAATATGTGTATTTCAGGAGGTTTTTTATTATATCCTAATTTTAAGAGTGAATGAAGACTATAGGGATTAACTTGACTAGAACTTAGTTATAGCTACAAACTATGGAATTAGTAGGAAATTATTCTGAATTCAATTATATATATTGCAGTTTCTGAAAAAAAATGTGGAAGTCACTAGGCTGCAATATCAATTTTTGCAGTTTGCTAATCTCTAAACTGCAAAAACCAGAATAGTTTAAGGAAAAGGAATCACAACCAAGCCTGATGTCTCTGACTGGCAACACTCATCTCCAGTAACAACATGTATCATAGCAAGGCACTCCCATAAACTTTTGTGCTCACATAAATTATGTACTCATAATGAATCACTATGTCTGAGATGAGCAAGACAATCAAAAGTATCCCAGATTATAATAACACATATAAGTGTATAAGAGGTTGCAGGAAAAATTTAAAATATTAAAATCTATTTAGTAAATGCTACTTTGTCAAAGAGGAAAAAAATCTCTGAGTTGAAACAATTCTGGTGACATCATTCAAGTGAGATCAGCCTAACAGAAGTGCAATTATATTCAGTGGTAGTAACTCATGGGGTCTGTGCATTTAAAACCTTACTGCTGGAGGAATCTGTGGAAACTTGCTGACAAGTTCATGTGTCCTAGTCCTACAAACTGACAGCTGGACTGAAAAATTCCTTTGGGCTACCCAGCAAGAGTGAGTGCAGAGACAGCAGGGGAGAAACAGACAAACAGAGCTTAAAGGAAAAGCAGAGAAAACTTAGATTTGTGTTCCATACAACCAAACTGGTTTTTCCACTTTGTGTCTGTTTTTGCAGTTAATTAGTGCAGCTCTGACAAAGGGCTTGAATTAAGGAGCATTTACTTCAATTAAACTGTGAAAAGACTACTCAGTTGCGTCTTCACTCTCACTCTCTTTAGCAGAATAGGCTAGGCTAGATAGTTAACAACCAGAATTGGCTGTACTCAGAGTTCAAGCTGGAGCCAGACTTACTGCTTATGAAAAACAGGCCCTAAAATGGACATGAAATCCATCAAAAATCCAAACGAGTTCACTAAAACCAACAGAATATTAGTAACCTCTAATTCTTTGTTTGTGTTTCTATTCATGCTGCCACTTTAGCACCTGAGCCCCTCCTCTACTGACACTTCAATTACTCCTACCTCTGTATAAAGTAACAACATGTTAAATTCTTTAAAACTCTCTGGAGTGTAAATAGGAAGTTTGTGTTGTACTTTTACTTTCTTCATGTCTGCTGTCTTTACAAGTCAATTGATTCTTCCACAAAACATGAATAAAGAAGCACTGGCTACACCCATTTCTTGAGACTGTGTCTGGAGTTTGTTAAGAGAGTGGTGTTTCAGATAGCAAAAAACCTGAGTAGTATTCTGTGCTATTCATTTGTTCTGGCACAGGCACAGCATTGTTAGGGAAATATTTCCTTGAGTATAAAAATGAAAATCGAAAAAGATACAGCTATTCCATTATCTGTCTTTAATGAGGAAACCAACTTAACAGCTTTTTTTTTTTTTTAAACAACAGATGAAAGCAATTTTCTAATGTGATATGAAAAATTTGGTCTGATGTCGAGCTCCACTGGATTTTTCTTATTTATAGCATAAAAGTCTTTGCCTCTCTTAATGCTTATATTTCAACCTTTTAAATCTACTTATCTTTGAACAATGGGATTATACAAGCAATTAGGTGAATTCAGATATAATGAAATTGAATGCAGCTCAGTCGTAATGAACAGATCTCTCACTTTGCATTTGATTGCAGTTTGTTTCAGACTGTAAATAAGTTAATCTTGTTTATGTTTTTCAGGCTGAGAGCAACTGTATTGAGTCAGATTTGCAAGACAGCTCAAATCTCAGAGTCTCTCTGTGGCCAGATAAAGTTCTTTAGAAAGTAGGCCAAAGCATTATGTGGAAATCTGACAGTCACTCTTAAACCATGGATGTATTAATCTTTGCAGTATAGTGTATAATAACAGACTGTTTTTTTTTTTTTTTATCATAACTGTTAGTTTTTATCATATTCTCTAGGTCTGTACTTCTGAGACATTGTTTAAAAAACTGCTCTTGGAAAGTGATGGACGTAAGGCATCTGTAATATTGCTGTCTTTCTTGAAATACTAAGTTTCACCAACTTAGTATGGAATAAAGCTGTAATAGAGGGGATCTTAGAAGGGAAATGATATGTTGACCTGTCCTTTGTTTCTGAAATAACAGAGTCAGGACATATATTCAATATACCTTAAGCTCTCCTCCAGAGGTAACCTTGAGGTTACCTGCTATTTTGCCTCTCGGGTTATTTAGTCAGTTATTTATTTGAAATAGATCCCAAATTGTTTATCATTCACTGACAGATGGTTTTGCACTTGCACTGAAGGGTGCATTAGTCAAAACCACTGGGTGGCACAAAGAAGCCGACACACACATGAGACTGATTCTACCTTTGATTTATGGAAGATACCCCATTTCTCTGACAAATCTGAGTGCCTTTTACTCTTAGTACTATGCTAATAAGTAAAGTATGGCTATTTGCTTTTATTTTCATATGTAGGTTGTAGTCATGAGATACATGAGCCTGCCTCATGACTGGAAGTGTCAGTGTGCCTGTGCTTTAAGACAATTCTGGAGGAAGAGGGGAGGAAGAGGTGGGTAGTGGCATTTTAATGTCTCTCTGAATGATCCCTGCTCACTTTGCTTTCTGATTTATGCTACCTTTATTTTGTTATTATTTATTTAGCTGATTTATTCATATTCATCATCACAGCAGTTTTTCCCCAGTTCTGTTTGTTACTCCCCATTCCCCCATTGTCACAGCAGGTAGTTTGTGTTGCATTCTAATGGGCTGCTGTGGCATGTTAAAGATAGCAATGCTTTGGGTAGCTTGGTAACTTCCAAGCACTTCCACAGTATTAATTATATTATCCTAACTTTTTTAATCCCTGAAATGAAGGCATTTATTTTCTCATTTAAGGAATGGAGAAGTGAGGCATGACTTATTTAAGAAACCTGTCCAAATCTGACATAAATCCTAATAGGGGACTAGGGATTTGTAATGAGATTGTCTTTCACCTCACTGATCCCATTGGCTGGTCCAGGCTATGTTTGCTGCCTTCCATGTTTTTATCAGATTAATTTTCTTATCTTTCCCTTGGTCTTTTTTAATTTCTTTTGTCTGGGTTTCAACATTTCTTTCAAAAGAGTGAAGGCATTTTTTTGGAAGAGATTGAAGATATCTATTTAAATTTAAAATATCTTGCAATGCTCTGATAATACAATTGGAGTGTTGGGCTTACACTGTTCATTTTCTGTTTGTTATTCAAATGGAAGTGAGACTAAAGGCATCAGAAAGAGATAACCACATACCTATGTTTGCTATTTTCAAGTTGTTTTAATGTATGAAAAGCACCTGATTCAGCTAACGAGTTTTCTATTCTGCATTAGTATTTTGTTGTTTTTTTGGTGTGTGTTTGTTTGTTTTGGGGTTTCTTTTTTATTATTTTATTTTATTGCCCTTGGAAGACATCAATTTTCTTTTCTGAGAAGAATGCATATTTGATGAAGTTCTGTCTCTTGGTGACCATTTTGTATTTCAGAAAAATCCTTTTATTTTGTAAATTCTTATGAGAATCAATTTAATGTGAGGACCATTCCTATTCTTCCTTTTGAACATTTAAGCTGGGTTTATGAAAACTTTCAAGCCATCCTAGTTTGTTCACCCATTTGTATTTGGGTATAACAGAGAAATTATCACATTGAATACACTTGAGTCAGAATTCTTCTCATTTTATTCAAAGTCACAATACAAAGGAAGGGGGTTAAACTATTGCTTTGCTTGTTTGTTGGCCTTTTCAGCCTGTGGTGTTCTGGGTTTTTCTGTGCCTCACACTGTGAGTTTTCACTCGTTTTTTAATTTCCTGATGCTGAAGTTGTGAATAATTTTCTGTTATTGGCGGTGCCTGGAACAGAATATTTGGATTTATGGACAGCTGACTTTCAGTGTGAACACAATGGATAATTCCATCTCAGCGGGTTATTTCAAGGAATCAGAGAATATCTCATCTTTGCTTCTCCATTCATCTTCCAGGCTGCCTTCTCATAAATGGCACCAAGTCCCAGGAATGCTTTCTGCATTCCTTACAGCTTTTGACTACGGAGCTCCTCTGAGATGCAATTGGTAGGATAATAGGAAGTTAGCTCATGTGCTAAAAATAGGAAAGGAAACCATGGTGGACTT
>JAWWEX010000001.1:12496245-12548208 GCA_035583215.1 Arremon brunneinucha | reverse complement strand
TGGCTGTCTTGCTGGGCAGACCTCTGTCAGGCTGGGAGACGACTTTGTAGATAAGAATTAATAAACAATATTGAAGACTGAAAAATCTGAGGAGTGCTCTCGTCCTTTGGAACGCAGGCTGTCCCAAGGCCATCCTACGCCTAACCAGGCAGAGACAACAGGCCGAGATCGGAGAAAGCTCTCCCTTTTTCTTTTTTGTTTTTTTTCTTTTTTGTTTTTTTTTAACCTTACTTAATATTTTAGGGTTTTGGCTTATGATCAGCCTATCACCCACCAAGACTCCTGTGTCCTCCTCAGCAGAGCTGCTCTCTAGCAGGTCGGTCCCAGCCTGTGCTGGTGCTTGAGGTTATTCCTCCCAGACTGCAGGACACTACCCATGCCTTGTTGAGCCTTTTTAGGTTTCTCTCTGCCCAAGTGAGTGTTGTATTCTGGTCCTGAAGAGCCCATTAGCAGCTGGATGCAGACACTCTTGTGTGCCACAGCTCTGTGTGGGGAGCCACCAGTCCTGGTCTGGACTCCCCCAAGCACAGATAAACATAATTTAAAAGAAATTGTCAGCTCTGTGGCTACCAGCTTTGCCAAACTGGGTCTGAGGACCCCACTGCACCCAGAGCCTGCTCCCCTACCAAATGCTGTCAGGATTTTGTCCTTGTCTAAGTGTGCCTTGGGGGAGTGCAGTGTATGTTGTTGATGCTGTCCCCATCAGACCATGACAGTCACTGTTGCCTGTTCTCTTGGCTTTGATTTCCAATTCCTTTGGTTCAGTGATTTCTGAATTAAATGTGTCCAGATGCTGTGTTTCATTTACTGTGGTTGCATGTGTACACAAATAAGCATTTATGTTACTGACCTTTATGCACTGTAGGAGGAAGAGAAGCCTTTTAACGTAGCAAAACCAAGGTAAAAACCTCCAAATAGCTCAGTATGTTTCTAAAAGTGAAAAGTGTCATACCAAGTGCTGGTATTCTAGAATACAGTTGTATATTCTAAAATATGAAAATAAATTCATACTTGCGACAATGTATACAGCAGCTCTCTACATTCCCTGTCACTGCAAGTTTTGCCATATATCTCTGTTCATTTTTATTTTTTTTAATAGTTTATTTCTATTTTTCCTGCATTTTATGTAGCATTCCTTAAAGCTAAATATGTGCTGAATCTATTTTTTTACCCCCTACACCAGAAAAGAAAGAGGTAAAGGATATGTATTTGAATAGTTCAGCACTTTCTTTTTATTTTGGATGATGTTTCAGATCCTTAGACACTTTACTGCTGTTAAATTTAGTCTCTTGGAAATGCTGTACTCTGGTAAAATTCACACAAGTATGCTATTAACAAAGGCTTTATTGATATACTTACCAAAATACACATTAATAAAAATAAGACCTCATTGCAGCTCGAGAAGTATTTTGTGAAAGAGGGGGCACATTGTTACAAGGACTTTATAGCTAATTGGTATGATCACAATGATTTCAAAAGGCTGTTCCACAAAATCATTAAGGCTAGAAATTAATCTTGGAGCTATATTAGCTCAGAGACTTGCACTTTCTTCACACTCTGCAAGCACAACCAAACTGCCATTAAGTTCAAGGTGCCCTCCATGATGCTTCATCAGAAAAGTGAATTCATTTAAGAGTTTTGTTTCAGCAGACTGTAGCTATAGACAGAATAGTCACCCTGCCATGACTGACAGAGTAAGTGGTTTCAGGAGGGATGTGCATCCACAGGAGTCAGAACATTTGCAAGGCACAGTAGGGTTTAAGGTCACCGAGCTGACTTTATTGTTGCTGCAGTGTGCTTATCTCTGACTTAAAAACAGGCTTTCTTAAGCAGGGTTAAAATGAATATACATGCCTTAATTATGACTTTGGAGTTATTGCATTGTACCCAGGGCAAACACCAGGCCCTTGAATTCCTCTTCCCTATTAGTTCTTTCTTATCTGCCTCCTCAGATACATTTTAAGAATTCATTCCAAGACCAGTGATTTACCTGTCTCTAACCAGTGCTGCCTTATTCCCTTCTGTATACATTTCCTTAAAGATGCACAGGAGCTGATAGAACTCCTCTTTGCCTGGGAACTGCTACAGAGATAGGCAGCTGTAGTGACTGATTCTGCAGATAGTGGCCTCATGCTATCTCCATTCTGGCAGCAAGTTATCTAGGCTTTCCCTGTTGACTTTTCTTTGCTGGTAAACCAGAGATGTCTTTGAAATAAAGACAAGTAAGTCTGTTAAATAAAACAAAGGCAGAACAAGAACTGGAAGGAGAGAGGTATAATACAGTCATAACACTGGGCTAGGAAGATCCTCAACAGGTGTAGAAGAGAGGGGCACTTTAATTATTTGTGTAAATAGACACAATTGTTAAGATTGTCTATTTTAATTTTAATCAGATGTGTCAAAACATCCTTTATTCGTCCTTAACCACTAGCTTAAATTTTTTTTTCTTGTTGATGAAAGAATAAAATCCTATACCTACTTCCCAAGATGGAACTTTCTCCCACCTGAGAGGAGTCATCATGGCCTGGTGGAGGTTTAGGAACTAAGGGAGTGCTTTGAGCCACATCTCTTTATGTCAGTAGTTTACAACATTGATGGAAAAATGTATTTATTTTCCCTGTGCTTTCTGTCTTCTGTGTCAGTCATATAATGCTTGATCACAAGAGTTTTCTAGGACTTATGAGAAGTCTGAATTTTACCATATACAACCCTCCAGAGCTACTTTACCACTGGTTTTGTGTTTCCATGCTGGTTTTGCCGGCAAATGTTAACATTTTTAATATCTTTATTTATTTTTTTTCCACTGAATTCATCGCATCTAAAAATTCCTCTTGGATATCTGTCCAAAGTCCAACAGGTTTCATAGTAAGACTTAACACCATGTGAGCATCTAACAGGAAGTACTGGATAGCAGTGAGGGTGACTTGGTATTTTATTATCAGATCAAGACCTGAAAGCAAGACTGATCTAACTTGCTCTGTTTTACCACCTTGGAAGACTTTTGGAGAGCTGTCTGTTCCAGAGAGTGTTCAATAAATGGGAAGAATCATGACTCTGTTGGCTGAATCAACCAAAACGTGCCACATAAATCTCCCACCCCACCAAATTTTGTCCCCAGTTTATCCTCATTAAAACGTCAACTATCAAATATTTGGTGCGGTCAATATGTGACGCTGGGTACTTCCAAGTAATTGATCATGTGTACTGCACACCAAAGCACACAATTTTGTCTTCATGTTCTTCTTACAATATCTCTTTCAATTTGTATTTGCACCATCAAATTGAGGGATACTGACTGAATATAGTCCAAAATACAACTGTAATTTGGTGTAGCCACTGAATGTGGTGATTACCAGGGTAGCTCAGACACACAGCATTGCTGAACCAGTGTGACAGATGGTGACATCAGAAGGGTGAACTGATGGACAAGTTTGGAATAACCTGCTCACCAGGTTAGGGAAGTTGCTTTGTTACACAGTCAGTTAGCAGAAGGTTTGCCCTTGAAAGTGAAAAAGAAATCTTGTGCTTTACAGTCCAATTTAAAGCTTTTGTAGGTTTTGCTAGTGTGTCGTAAGGTGGGTTGATTCGTTTGTTGTTGGGATGTAGGTCACTGCTCGGTGGGGTTCTCTTTAAAGGCCCATCATGGAACTGGATTGCTGAGGGATGGGCCTTACTCTCAGCCGCAAGGTTCAAAAGCTGCCTATTTGACCTCAATGTCTGTCAGTAGGTTTGTGGGATCAGAAACCCAAATTCAAATATATCCTTGCATAATACCTTTAGCCTGAGAATTATCTTTTTTGTTCTTCTATTCTTTAAAATACAACAAAGGGGAAATCAAAAAGAAAGAAAGAGAGAAAGACCTTTTCTTTTTTTTTGTCTGTGCACATATATCTCGACTCATTCTTGATCAAAGTGCCTGCTGGTTATAAGTTTTTCTTTAATATGTGTGGCAGCATACATGTTTTCTTCAGATATCAGTTCTTACTGAAGAAAACCATGCATACAAACTCTTCTGATAAGATAAAATAAGATAAAACCAAAATGTAGGACTGGGATGATGATGTGTTTGTCAGTCATCAAAAATTCATGCTGGCACAAAAGCTACAACACTTACTAAAAACACTAACAATATATAAGCCAACTAAAAATCCAAAAATTCTGTCTGTGAGCACTCTCAAGAAAGTATTATGTTTTATACAATTTTTATATTTAAAAATAATATAAAATTATAAATAGATTTTAGATTTTTTTAATGCAATGCTTACTTTATAGTTGTTATATTGTTAATGTCACAGCAATAACCATCCTTTTTACGGCAATGTCTGTTTTATTTAAATGTCATTTGTGGTTCTGACATAAACCTTTTGACACAAAAACATTTTTGTCTTGCCTGACTTTTCACTTACTGGAATCAGTGCTACTAAATGGAACTACTCTGCAATTAAAGTTATTATTTATCTGGGTAGTGTTCCTTTTTTTATTTTTTTCTTTTCATTATTAAATTATTAAAACCAGCAAAAAGCCCTCAAGTCTTAAGAAACTAACTCAAGTCATCATTGTCTTTACTTTTCTTTGAGCTATGTTGAAATATCTCTTCTGAAAACTTAGATTACCTGGATATTAATTTCATTGGATTCTAGATTTTGGAAATGTGTAGCTATGAATAAGAATTTTTTTTTCTCTGTTTCAATGCACAACCAAGTTTCCTCTGGGAAAAAAAATATTTAATAATATCTGTATATGTATTTAGTCTGAAATTTGAATCATCCTGGGAGCAAAAATACTATTCTTTTCTTCCTTTGTTTTAGATGCCCTATTTCTAGATATTGAATTTTGGTAGCTTCTGTAAGCCTGTTGTAAGTTGTTCTACACTGTGCATAAATAGAACGTGTGTGGATTTAAAAGACACTCATACTACTGAGATGAATGTTAAATTTTCTTTCTTTTCATCTGATTCCATAGATCTTTATTTGGACTCCTACATGAGCAAGGACTGTTGGAGTAAACCCAGTATATAATATACAGACAATTACAGTGTTCTATCAATCATAATTTTGTTTCTTGCTAGCACTAATTGCAGTCATTATACTGTAGTGGCATATTCATAATTCCATAACCCAAGAAGATTAGTGAAAATCCTCAGAGATCTGAGGGGTGCCTCTGGTTTTGCATGACCATTTTGATTTGCCATATGGTTTGGCATTTAAAAGGTACTTAACACCCTTCAAACTTAATTTTTCCATTTTGCACACAAGCATTACAATGGACACTTAAATTATACAGTTGCATGGTTTTTTTAATGGACTTTCTGCCTCATTCTTGCCGTGGTCCAGAAATTCCAGGAAACAGTGGGACGGCCCTGCCTTAGTCATCTGGAGCAGCATTGCTTTATGTGGTGTTCTCCAGCATTTGAGACTGTGCTTGGCAAACAAAAATGCTTTTGACGTATATAATTTAACCTAAAAATAAAGCCCTATTCCACATGCTTTGATATTTTATGATTTGTGTAAAGACAACGGAATAGATTATTGATTTTAACATCAATCTCTGTTAGTTGCAAACACGAATTTTGAGAAATTTCATTACGTATGTTATATCATGAGTAGAGATAAAATTATTTTTTAATGGCAATATGCTTCAGAACAAAATTTTGATTTCATTTTCTTTTCTGTATTTCTTGAATTCATTCTCTCTTCAGATTTCCATGTGGCGCAGCATGCAATGCTGTAAATTAAAGACAACTCCCCTAATTTGTGAGGGAAATCCAGTCATTCCTTTGAGTAGGGTTGATAATGGGGAATTTTCTCTTTCAGAGCATGAAAATTTGTGTTCAGTTGGGTTTGAGAGCTTTACAAATGTGTAGAATTCCCAAGTACAGGACAGACCTTTTGATCTCCGTGGCAGTAAGGTGCTGCATCATAGCCCAAGACATAGACAAAAACAGCAAGTTGGATGAGTATTTCCAGGAAAACATCCATTCTTGCCTGCCATTTCAGACAGTGCATGACATGCTTACCTGACAAAGATTGCTCAAACGGGCAAAAATACCTCAAACTGTGTGTCTGGAATATCTAAGTAGGAAGCTGCTTAGAAATTAGACTCCTGCTGACTAAGGAGTGGCCAATAATTTATTTTAAATTCTTATTTTTTGAGGATGAGAACTCCTTGAGCAATTTGGATAACCTACATTTCATACCAGTATGACTTGAAATGTATGTGGGTTTTTTTTAGTTTTTTTTCTTGAAACATAGGCTGCTGTAATCCTATTCTCCCTCGGTTATCTCCACAGAGACACAGGATTATATGTAGACTTAGATTTCAGGAAATTTGATATTGCTCCCACTTTTTCTTCTGGGATTTGAAGTTTAGATCAAAACTACTGACAGAGTAAACTATTAACATTTCAATTTGAATTATCTTCAACAACGTATTTTTTTCCAGAACAATTTGGCAGAGCATCATGATGACTGATAGATCTCACTGTATTAGAAAAAAAGGATAAAGAGGAGACAATCTGAGATCCCTAGCATTAAAATCTTTCCTAATGAAAACTGTGGTTTGCACTAAAACCCTTACAAAATCTGGAACTTTTTCAAGAGAAGTCATATGACATAAGGAGAAAAGCTACATCACTAGTAATGAAGACAATAGGATGTGGTATGAAGTTGAGATTTTTTTAAAATTGAAATTAGCTAGTGCTTTTAATTACTTCTGTCATTGGATGGACTTAGTATATGAAGGGTTTGCATTGTAAACCTGTAAAAACAAGAACTATGGTTGTATGCTTTTCCATCTGACCTTATAAAGCTATATTTTTCCAATTTGTTTATATGAACTTCTATTTTTTGACAATACAGAGTAGAATTACTGGTAATTCTGACTTTAAATAGTTCTGGGGGAGTACATTGTCCTGATTGATTAAATTATTTTGTCCTCTTTCTTCACTTGAGCAAACTCCTACAGCTGAACATTGTAGAGTTGTTCTTTGTGGTTTTTTCCTCAACCCCTCAAAACCAGGGAAATGATGCATGGAATTTTGTGAGCATTCAGAAACTTTTCAATTATGTCTGAAACTTGAACAAATAAAATTGCTGTGACAATAACAGATGCTCTTGGCTTTCCTGCCTTCAACAATCTCTACCACAGCAGCTAATTTGGTCCTGGTGTCCTCAGTTTTGTTTGAGGCTTATGTGGTAATTTTTTTTCAGAAGAACCACTCAACATCTTATGTAAGCAGAGGTAACTCAGATTCACTGAGCTGCTGAACAGGGAAGAAATTTCAGTAGTTTATGATGCAAAGAGAAAACTGTTTCTGAAATCATGTGATTTAACCGCTGGGAACACTTTTATACCTTAACCAGTCTTGCTCTCAACATAGCTACAGTTTTCTCTCTAAGATTGCTTGACTATTTTATAAATATCATTACATGAGCATGAGAAGGCATATATAGGAAGGGGTTTTTTTGTTTGTTTGTTTTTTTGGTTATATTTTTATTGAAATTATGCACAGAGGTACAGATCATTTTAATGTATAGATTTGTTATATAATTACTGTGTGGTCAGCAGTATGTGGGGGAGGTATTTTGGCTTATTTGCTTTCTACCTGGATAAGCTACTGTCTTGTCAGAAGTTGTAATCTTTGCAGAATTTTGAACAGCTTTAACAGATGTCATCACTAGTCTTTCAACTTTTTAACAAAATTGATTGAAACATGATTGTTTCAATCTTATTCCTTCTTTTCTAAAGGCTTTCATGTATCCTACACAAACTTATTCTAATTTTGGGGATAATACAGGACTTAACGACATTCTCTGATAGTCTACTGAAGCCATTTTTAATAGGAAAATGATGGTATTGGCTGTCTGTTGTAGGTTGGTGTAACTGACATGAATAAATGTAAGTGTCTTAGTATTTCTGACAGGCAGTCATAGGTCAGAAACTATTAGAATCTAGAAAATTATCCCTTATTTTGAAGAATAACTTTTTTCTTTATTAGAGACATACCATGTCAACAGCTTCTTAAAAGTATGATCATGTTTTCAGTCTTCTTTTGTTTTATTTCACTAGAGTGAAACAAATTTAAATACAACTAAATAATTGTACTGTGATGGTCAAAGGCTGCTTAAGACAATGACAATCCACTTCCAAACTGGCAATATCTGGTATGTCCTCGATGAGAAACTGGGTGTAATTTTAAAAGTCCTTAGGGCAAAAAATATAAAGATGGAGTTGTTTGTTTCTACCTCCTGAAGCATCAGATGCATTTTATGAAAGAGTCATAAATGAAGGAGAGGACATAGCAGGTAATCAATTTTATGTTGCAGATAACCATGGTAGAGTAGAATTGAGTTTTGGAGAATAGTTATCTGGTTCTAATTACATTTATTTTTTATTTCAGTGTACATCAGAACTCTAACCTGTGTTGTCCTTGTCTAGTTAAATGTTTAGGCCAGGACTCGGACCTTGAACTTTGCTGTGGTTCCAAATGCTATGTGCAGAAATTTTATTTATGATTTCT
The DNA here is from genome assembly GCA_035583215.1 of Arremon brunneinucha. Classification (NCBI taxonomy): domain Eukaryota; kingdom Metazoa; phylum Chordata; class Aves; order Passeriformes; family Passerellidae; genus Arremon; species Arremon brunneinucha. The sequence goes on along the minus strand of JAWWEX010000001.1, from coordinate 12,539,690 downwards.
GTAATAAAATGATTTAAAATTTAATAAACCCAGACATTTCCATTGCAGCTCTTGAATCCAAACACCATTGCAACTATCCAGCTACAGGTAGCTTTTAGAGATTTTTGAGATTATCCAGGTAGCTGCTGAAAGCGCCAGGGGCAAGTTACTGTGGGCTGGATAAGTAACAAGCTGAACACATGGATGTCTCACATACTACAGACACTGAATTCAGAACCATGTGCAACTGTGTTTTATCTAAGCTATGGCCACTGATAAATGGAAAATCTTCTGGCAGGCAAGGTAACACAAAGCACTTTGCTTGCTGAGCAGGACAGCAGCTGACAAACAGCTGCTCTACAGGGAAAATAATTCAATTCGTATCATCATCACTGGCTCAGGAATGGAAATAAAAGAGGAAAACAAAGAGGTGATGAAAGTTAGAATTTGGAAGGATTGACAGGAGGTTGGGTGGCTTTTCTAACACCCACAAGCATGGATGGCACTTGTACATTAGTCTTTTGTTTTATTCATAGTGCTGTTAATTTTTAAAGAACCATTAATATGTTTCATTTATAACAATGAAACATGCTGTCATTTTTACTCTGAATATATTTCTGGTATCCTTTTTAACTTTAACCTTGATCTGCATGTTCCCCACATGTGGGTATAAATTTGAAACTTATGAAATAGTTGTCTAAGGTATCTGAATATTGCCCAAGTGTTATTGAAATACCTTTGCTCATGAGAAATTCTGTTTGTCTACACAAGCAGAAAAAATTCAGGGAAGGTGTAGAAAGAGAAGGACAAAGGAGACTTGACATAAAAGAGCAAAACAGTGCAAACAAAGGCTGTTGAAGAATCTGACAGCAGAATAAAATGGATGAAACCCTTGAGAGCTCCCCACATACAATTTGGAATACTCGGGCACATAGAGACAGTCTTTTATATTTTCTATTCTATTTTGCTACACAGAATTAAGATGTTTCTCGACGCTCTTAAGGTTGCCTCCTTGACTCTGATTTTTATTTTTTTTTTCTTTTTTGAATATACTCATACAAACTAAACATCAGGCTGCATTTCTCAGAAAGAAAACTCTACAGCCCATTCAATAGCCTTTCATTTGTTCATCTACTTTAGACATTATTATAAATGTCTCTCTCCCATGGATATTTCCAAACATCACCAGCAACCTTAAGGAAACCCCAACAGTTAAATGTGAATAAACGTTGTCATTCTGCAAAAAGAGATAGTTTAATTAAATAGTTTTTACTCTTCTTGAAAGCATATTTCTTAGATATTGCTCTGAACTGGTATCAGAAGAGCCAGTGGTATCATGATACTACAGCTATCAACTTACTCTGAAAGGCTTGAGCACATTCTGCCAGCAAACTTTGACCAGCTGTAAGTAGGTGTAAGGTAGAGCTGAAATCTGAAAGCTAGCATAAGTTTAAAAAGGTAAGGCCAACAAGGAGTTCTGCTTCCTGAAGTTTTTGGGAATCTGGAACCATTTTTTTGATAGATATCATTGCTTCACACACAGCATTTTGCCTTTTGAGGAGTGGCAATGTCTTTGTGTTCAGTTTTTCGGTATGGAAGCTTCTAGTCCAGGAAAGGATAAAAACATGATTATCCTGAAAGGCCACCTGAAATGTTGAGACTGCAGAACTTGTGGCCTTAGGACAGATCCAGGTTATCCTCTCAGAGGGAGCTCACATGAGGTAAAATTCACTAGGATAATGACTAAATGTTTAGTTGCTTATTAAATTTACCTTCATCCTGCTCAGTTGCATCATCTTTTACTTTTCTGCTAATTTGTGTGATTTAAACCCTTGGGATGTACTGGAAAATAGATTGTATGATTTCTTATGGCTATCCATGCAACAAGTGAGAGAAAAAACCCTGTTATTTACTTTCACTTGAAGAGATTAGCAGAGTAGGTGATTGGCAGAATCAGCAACCGAATCAAGGAGTTCAGACATTTAAGAATAGACTTTCAAGGGAATTAACAGAAGGAAAAAATGGAGGCATTTGTAGGAGATGTTACACCCAGGAGGGCACTGAATCTTTAGCTCTTGCTGTACTGAGGCCAAGGTGAGACACTAAGGGAACAAAGATCTCAATCTCCTTGATTGCCAGCACTGGAGATAGAGATGGGAGATGGCTGCAACTTGACCTTGGGAAAGAAGGTTAAGAAGATCACAGAGTAGAAAATATTGCTCTATTCAGAACTGTTGACCCACTATGCAACTTCATTATTTTCCTATATTTAAATACTTCAGGATTTGCTTCCTCCTGGAGAACTGGACATGAATTTAATTTTGTTTTCCCTGCTTGGCTAATTGTTTTGTAGAGGATTACATATGGGGGGAAAAGAAAATACATTTTAAGCATACATATGTGTGTGTGCGTATGTAAGACTCGAGGTGCCTGCAGCTTTATTTTATAATGCATCTCTCTTGACCTTCTGTTTAATTAAGAATAGTAGAGGTCAAAATTAAAGGCCACACAAGTACCTTCCCTCTTCTTTAGTACTCCACAGTGTTCTGCAAGAGCCCAATGAGAAAAAAAAGAACCTCAGACAAAACAAATTAAAAAAAATAGTAAATCAAAACAATTCCAAAACAAATATCATCCAAAAAAATTCCCCAAAGAATGTTTATAATATCTCCTTTTTTCTGACTACAACTGTAGATGATGCTCTCTTGTACGAAGAAAATATTAGAGGGAAATAGTAAAAGAAGCTCTGTAACTAGGAAGAAGATTCCTAGAGCTTTAATGAAATATCTGCTGGATAAGTGCTTTAATAACATTTTACAATTGCTTCACTTACTGAGAAACTGAACACTGGAGTGGAGAACAAAGATAATCAGACTAAAATACTGCTTTCTTTCAAATTTTTGACAAAATTTGTCCATGTAAAAAAAGTAAAAAAGAACATCTGTAAACAAAAATTTTTACCTTGCAAAGAAAGAAAAAGAAAGAACTGCCTCTGGTAAAAAACAGTGCATCTTTACTTTTTTCTATTTTAGCATAAGTTGTGAGTGACCATCCAGGGTGGGAGAACTCTGCATGTGACTTCTTCCTAAGGGTATTTCAACACCCAACTCACAACCTTCAGTTTCATTTTATGCTCCGAAATTATTTTTTGCTTAGCTAGTCTTGAAACTTTTCCATTTTGTATACATAAATCTGCTTTAATTAGCTTCCCTTCTCAGTCAATAGAATCACCACATTTCACATATAATCATGACCTCTAAGCTCTGCCTCAAGCCTCTTTAAAAACCAGCCATACTCCAGAGGAGCTGGGTGAAACCACCCACTTGCTGGGTGGCTGCACAGCAGTGCTGACTTGGTATTTGCGTTTGGCTGTCATTCAGGAGGTTGTGTTTTGAGGAACCTGAACTCTTGCAACCTCGTGAATCAGATGGATAAGTGATTGAGGTGGATGCGCTCATTCACACGAGCTCCTTCTGCATTCAGCTCAGTGGGAACATCGTGCCTTGGAGTTTGCTTTTTGGGATAAATAGATTAGCTGGTTCACAGCCAAGAGCTGTGACCTTGTGCAGTACATACAACCAAGATTTTCTTGTGATGAAACCCTGAAATGCTGTATTTGGTATCTGAATTATTTCTCAAGTCTTAGATACAAGATCTCACTGTTTAAGGGATTTATGTTCTATTTGGTAGTCTGCTCTTGCTGTCACATTAAGTAGCTAAAGCTAGGAATCCAATTCTTGCCTAAGCACTGAGAAGGTGGCCTGTTTACAGGGCTGCAGAGGGCACAGATCTTCCCCTAAATTCAATAGGGAACTGTTAGTGTTCAACACCTAAAGCTGTGTCCATCTGCTGAATTCCTGGAAGACACCTTTAGACTCGTACCATTGCACAAACACAGCCTGAGATAACATGGCTGTTGGAGTTTCTGGGATTGTAAAATAAAACTGCAAAAATGAAATATGCTGGATTAACTTTCCTTTACTGGTATTGATTAAAGTCTTATTTTCTCAGAGGCTCAGTGAATTCTAACAGTTCTGTTGTTGATATCTCTGAAGGTAGGTATTTCCCTGCATTCAGCCATCTAGCTAGTACATTGTATATGACTATCTGCTTTTCAGAATAAACTGGATAGTTTATTCAGTGAGCATTCATACACACTGCATAGTATTTAGGAAGAATTTCGGATTTTTCTTTCTTCTCTTAGACCAATCTCTTACTTTGAATGACAGCTGGCCACTCAGGTAACCTTTCAAAGTAAGTAAAAATTTCCTTTTCACAATCTGTTTTTTTGTATATTTAGTGTATAAAGAGGAGAGATATTTTAAAATATTGCTGTTCTGAAAGTTGGTTTGATGTTGTCTCAAAAGAATAAACCACAACAACCATTTGTGAGGAGTAAGAGTTTGCTATGGACTGGTGTGAAGAGTAAGAGTTTGCTATGGACTGGTGATGCTGAGAACTCAAAGAACAATGTCAGAAAACTCTTTCTGGTTTCTCCTTCTTACATGGAAGCAAAGTGGTGTTTAAGTAATGCAGTTTGTCACCTTCCTCCTTGTTTCTGCTTGACCTCATTCTAAGTGCTGAGTTGAGTATCAGTAACAGAAACATGTATTTGGGGTTATCTATGATGACAAATATTAAATTAGGAGCAGAGTAATTTCTCCACAGTTTGAGCTAAACTAAAACCTACAGTAAAATTAAACTATTATATTGATATGTGGTGCATAATCAGAATGGTATAAATTTCACCTTTTGTGTTTCAAAAGATCTTAATAAATGTGAACAATCAAGCCAATATTTTACAACCTGTTGTGCAGAAGTTGGAAAGGGTATTAGACAATTTTAAGAAATTCTACTTTCAGGGTATATTTAAAGAGAAAGAAGGGCAGCAGACTGGAATCTAGGCACAGCAATCTGTACAGGAGCTTTTAGGGCTCCTGAGTGTATTCTGTGATTGTGTCTGCCAAAACCTAACCACTAGGGTGCAGATACGCAGCACAAACCACAGTGGGGAGCACGTGCAGACGTGTCTTACCACTTCAAAAAGTGTTGCTTTCCTTAGATGCAATTAACATTTTGACAATATTTCACACTCTGCAAGTATTTATTAGTTCTCCAAAACCAAAACCTTCAGGCTTTCATTCTTTATGTTAATATTTGGAAAACTTTCTGTTGTGTTCTGTACTTAATCACAAATTTCTAGAGTCCTCTTAATAATGCAATGATGCAGAAAAGCTTTTAAAGCATCCATGCTTAAAGCAAAGGCATGAAAAGCCAAGTGCATTGAATGTGACCTTGTAGTTAAAACTGTTGTGTGACAATTGTGGTGTTACCAAGTCATGCTTGAGGCAGGACTGGTGTGCGTAACAGCATGAGTTGACAAGGGACAATGGCTTCAAACTGGCTAAGAGTAGGTTTAGATTAGATATGAAGAAGAATTTCTTTACTGTGAGGGTGGTGAGGCCCTGGCACAGGTTTTCCAGAGAAGAGTGGCTGCTCCATCCCTGGAAGTGTTCAAGGCCAGGCTGGATGGGCTCTGAGCCACCTGGTCTGATGGAAGGTGTCCCTGCCCATGGCAGAGGGTTGGAACCAAATAATCTTGAAGGTTCCTTTCAAGCAGGGCCATTCCATGGTTCTATAAGGAAGGGGGTGCTGTTGCAGCTTTACTGGTAGAAGCTGGTCTAAGGATTTGTGAAATGGTCATTAGAAGCAGGAACTGATAACTCACAAAGCTCCCACCTACAGCCACAATTTTGCTCTGAATCACTGTTTCATATTAACAACATTTTCTTTTTTCTCATTAATACTAAAGCAAAAGAACTTTCTTTACTGCGGTACTTTAAAGATGAGGACATTTTATTTTGTTATGAAGAGCCATTATGGGTGCTATAGAACATTAAATTAGGTGGCCATTTTGTGCATTGACAAGCTTGCAGATAGGAAACACATCTTTGCCATTTGTAATTTTATTAGAGGTTATAAACACTGTCACTGATGTCCAGCACAACTTCCACTACTATACATTTCTAGTATAAATAGGGCAATTGGTCTGCACTGTGGATGTGAAATAAATGTCCGGCCTTGAGATAAGAATACATACTTTCCTCAAATACTAATCCTTTCTATCAGATTAATATTCTCTTCTGCAGTAAATTTCCCAAGCTGTTCCATTTTCCTTTGCATCCTGCAACACATCAGTTTCTATTTTAATGCATTCTTATTCCTTCTTCTTAAAAAAGTTTTCATTTTTACAGACCACATTTGCTGCAACGCTCTTTTCAGCTCCAGCTCACGCACACTGAACCCAAAAAGAGCCTGCCTGCTGTTCCATAGACAGCCTGCCTTCATTGGGCCTCTGGGTGCCATGCAGCCCTGAGTTTTCTCCTCACATGCTTTCTGTGAGGCTTTCTGCCACCTTGTCTTCTTGTCTTTTTAATGACACACAGCATTTGAGTAGGAAAAATAAGAATTTCATAACTTTCCAAGGCTTGGTAACACTGCACCTCTGCTGGCTAAAGAAATACCCTAGATAGCCAAGACATCCCTTTACATTTATTTTACCCCCTTTGCTCTCTCTGATTTGGACATGAAGCTTTTCTAAGTTATCTTTCAGCATGTTTCCCACGTGCTGTTTGTTTGTTCCTTGAGTAGGTCCACTTAAAAAAACTTAGCTTTTAATTTCCTTTCCTCTGTCTAAGAAAGGATCAGTCATCCAAAGGTTTTCTTTTCAGTGGCACTGTCTGGTGGTTTTTGTTTGTTCCTTTGTTTTGGTGGGAAGTTTTTTTGGTCGGTTGGTTTTGTGGGGGATTTTTTCCCTTTTCCTCTTTCTGGTCTTCTTGTGATCAGCAGGTTGAGGGAGGGGATTTTCCCCCTCTGCTTTTGTGAGACCCCACCTGCAGGGCTGCATCCAGCCCTGGGCTCCCAGCACAGCAAGGACAGGGACCTGCTGGAGCCAGCCCAGAGGAGGCACCAAGGGCATCAGAGGGATGGAGCAGCTCTGCTGGGAGGAAAGGCTGGGAGAACTGGGATTGTTCAGGGTGAAGAAGAGGAGGCTTCAGGGAGACCTTAAAAACCTTCCCAATACCTGAAGGTGGCTTTAAAATTAATCTGGAGAGGGACTATTTGCAAGGGCCTGGAGTGGCAGGACAAGAAGGAATGGCTTCAAACTGAATGAGAGTAGATTTAGATTATATGTTAGGAAAAAAGTTCTTTACAGTAAGGGTATGATGAGATTTTGGAACCCAGAGAATCTGCAGATATCCCATCCCTGGAAGTGTTCAAGGACAGGTTGGATGGAGCTCTGAGAAACGTGGTCAAGTGGGAGGTGTCCCTGCCCACAACTGTGTGGTTGGAAATAACAAAATTTAAGATTCTTACCAACACAAACTCCTTTGTAATTCTGTACTCGGTGATTCTGTTCACTCCAAATCCTGCTGAAGGAACTGCTTCTCACATAGGTTTGATTTTGGTGACTATCTTTTGTTCCAAGGTGTTTGTCTTTGAGCAATACTCACTAAGTGGAGTAGTACAGCCCTGGCAATGTAATGCTCTCCCTATTTTTGCTGAGATCACAGTTATATCATATCCATACAATAGCAAATTACTTCATTATACATATTTGGACTGTCAACAATTACTCTGCTGAAAATTCCTCCCCAAAAACCAGGCAAATTACCTAAGGAATGTATCAGCTGGTGCCGATTTTGGTACCAAAATGAGACGAAAACCTGTTTTTGGCCATGCAATTGCTCAATAATGAAACTAATGCAGTGATTAAGGATTTAGGCTGTAGTGCTCCATTGTGTAATCTTTTAATATTTGTCTTTATTGAATGCCTCTGTTCCCCTAATGTTGGAAAGAAAATTGGAGTTTAAGATTTTCATCCCCTTGGTTGCTCCCAGTTGAATCAGTGATATCTCAGTGAGGATGCTATTAGTCCAGTGTAAGGGTTTAGCCTAAAATCACTCAAAGTTACCTCCAAATTCAAGATATTGTATGTTTTCTGGAGCAGTGAAATAATCAAAATTATAATCTAGAGCTGTAACAGCAAAACCTAGAAATAGTAATGTAAAAGGTATATTAAAAATGTTGTGAAATTTAAGCTGATCCTTAACTATTAGAACATTGAACAATATTTCGTAGTGGAAGTCATAGTATTCTCTGCTTCCTGAAAAATATCTTTTGGTATAATAATGTCCTGTAACTGAAAGAAAAATTAGGTTGTTTCATTACAATTATGTCCATGTTTCTAATGTGCAAACAATTTTTCTTATTTCCTTATTTTTCTCTTATGAAAAGTTGCAAGACGTTGCTTTCAATGTCACAAATATATTTGCAATTGGCATCCATTGAAAAAAAGGTTATTTTCATTATTATCCTTTGGATTTCCACAAATTAAGACAAAATCATTCTTCATTTGTATCTCTTGTTTTCACCTTTTTCTTTATACATCTGCAAAATAAAATAATATGTGGATTCCTAAAAATATCAATAAGTTAACAGCTTTTCTGGTCAGTCTTTGAGCTTTTCAAGTGGGGAGGCATGTTTTCTTTGGGTGTAGTACCTGGTGAACTGAATATCTGCCAAGGATGTGTCTGTATGAGGGAACAGTTAAAAATCCCACAATTATAAAAAGCAAACAAACAGAAAAACACAAACAAAAACCAAAACAAAACCCAAACAACAACAACAACAACAAACAAACCAAACAAACAAAACCCCCAAAAATCTCAAAAAAAACCCTAAAAAAACCTCAACCAACCAGCCAATAAACCAAAAAACCCCACCAGCAACACAAAAAATAAGCAAACTGTGGAAACCCAGGGCACCAGGAATATTTTTCTGTCTGCTCTGGGGTGCCCTGACCCCCAGGGGAGCACTGACTTTGACCTCATTCATGGAGAGAGTTCCCTAGACTTCAAGATAGACTAGAATCCAGAAAAGTGTGCAATAGATTATAGAGAGCAGTGTAGGTCTATCACTTAGTGAGAAATTTAGGTTTTGGGATTTTTAGTGTGTTGCGGATGGAAGCAAGATGGAGGGCACAGGGTGTCATCCTGGGATTCTTCTTCTTCATGCTTCTTCTTCCTTCTTCTTCATGGGTTTGGGTGGCATTTTGTAATTGGGCAGAAAAGTCCGCATTGTGGGCTCTTTGGGATCAATTATTGGGATAAAAGGGAAAGTAATCTGGGTGTCAGTTCTTAATGGGATAGTTTAGTCTTAAAAGACCTTGTAACAAGAGATTGTTGGCCATTTTGTGTCTACTAATGAAAAGCTGCCAAACTCACAGTAGTGAGACTGTTCTACTGATAAGAAATAATAAACACCTGAGTCCAAACACAAATTACTGTCTCAAGTGACTTCAATCCAGACCCAGAGAAAGTGATGACTGGTACTGTCCCAGCAAACCAACAACTATGTGGAAATCCATGTGTTTCATGGAGGTGGTGGTTGGAGACAGGGACAACACACACACCTCAGAGCCCCATGAAACAGCAGCGTGTTTAATTGTTCAAATCCCTCTTATATAATAGGGAATTCAAAACTCCTGGGTCTAGACAGCTCATTGGTCTGATTCTCACACAACTCAGCTCCTGGAACACTGAAATGTCTGCAGCCCATCCATCCTGGGCAAAGTCCCTGTGTAAGTTTGAATCCAACCTATCCCTGCCTTATCTGAGGACCTGTTTTACCTCTAGGCTGAGCGAGGTTGAAGGTCTGACATGATTTGGCAGCTACAAGCTAGCTGCAATCATGACAGCCAACAAACCAAAAGGAAACTGGGGAAAGATGTTAACAGAAAGATCTATTTCACTATGCCTTTCTAAATGTTTCTTCCCCACTAAAAGTTATGTGTGTGTTGGTGTAGTTTGGAAAAGTTGACATGTAGATTACCCTGACAAATAAAAGTGCTTAGAGCAGAAAGCCTTGTGGAAGATCTCAGGTTCTTGGCATTCAGCCCTTCCAATCTTTCTGTTACCCCCTTTTATGGTTAGAGACTTTATCCATACAAATCCTTGGAAACCATATTTGAGAAGCCAGTGGAGGTAAGTGTAGCCAGCATTTCTTATTTCCCTTCATTGTCTTGAATGGATCTATATGGAATATATAGACATACTGAGCAACTGTACTGGCAAATGTAGAAATATTCTAAATGTAGATTTTTTTTTTTCAAATTGTCTAAATTAAAAGAAAAAAAAGGTTTTAATATTGTGATATTTTGATGTTCAACTTCCAACCCCTATGATGAGTTTTCAAATACCTAAAGGAAAGAAGACACCTCATCCCCATAGGTGAAAAAAAATTAGTTATTAATTTAATTTATAAATTAGTTCAATTTATATATTTAATTTAATAATTTATATAATTAATTTAATTTATAAATTAGTTATCAATTTTATTTATTTTCCCTCACTTCAGTTTTTTGTTCTAGTTACAAATTTGAATAATCTAAGTAAATTATTTGGCACTATTTTTTGATATATATTTGTTTGTATGCTTTGTTATAGATTTCTTTTATTCTCTGCCTCTCTGTATAAATATATCTCCCACTTTTTTTTTTAATAATATTAATTGTGCTGATTTTTGTCATGAAGATATCTTAAGCAGGATATGTGATCCAGGATTTTCTTTATTATTTAGATTTGTATATTTTTCTTTCTTGATCCTAAATTAATTTCAAATTGTTGCTGCCTTTTCATGTCAAATTTTTGTGTTGTTTCTTTCATGTATTTCCTTCTCATAATGTTGCAATTGAATGTTACTGACTTATTGATTTATTTCCTCAATTGGAATTTTTTACCTCTGTTTAGGATCTATCCCTATGCATCCATTTAAAAGAAGCTGTGGCTTCCTGACAGGGAAAGGACAAATGTTTCTTTGAATTCTGAAAACAACAAAATGTCTCTAAGAATAACTTCCATTTGGAGTTTACCTGAGTGACTTTAGAATACAGAAATATTACTGTTGAATGCAGTTGTTGGTGTGCCTACAATGTCAAGCCATGCTTGTTAGGAACACACTGTAATATTTTTAATTTTTTCTTAAGCAAAATATGATTGAAATTTTGAGATTTCACTGAGATTATTTCTGTGGTAGTTCACTGGTTTTGTTTATGTATCAATGCCATTAACAGAGAATTACACATTTCTCTCTTCTATGCTACTTCATTTGCTTGTGGCTCTTTTAACAATTTGCAGAATTTATTTGAGTTGAATTTTCCCTTTTAAAAATAACCAGATATTTAAATTCTACTTAAACTGATTTTCTGATCTAGTTTGTCTTTCTTTATTTGTGTGATCAAAGCTTTAACTTGCACAAAGAAAATAGAAGTGTAGCTGTCCATGCAGAGGGGTTGATATTAGAGGATCTTTAAGGTTCCCCCAACACAAACCATTGTATGATTCTATGATAAGAACCAGATAGTGAGGATAAAAGAAGTAGAGGGAGGGGAAGTGCCCTTTAAAACATGTCAACACATTTTTAAAGACTTTCTGTATTGCAGATATGTCATCATTCAGACATTCCTGCTTCATGCTGCCCTTTCAGCGTTATTTTGATCCAAGCACTGTGATTTTAGTAGGCTGTCTTAATATAAGTGTGTAACATAAAATTTCACTGTTGTGTTTCATATATTGAAAATTTGTTGCTAGTAGTCCTGGGCTGGAATTTTGTGTTGCTTTTTATGTTCTCCCAGAGTGTAAGGAACTGCCAGCTGACATTCTCACCATTCAAGAAATAAATAATCCATTGCAAATGGGTTCATAAATGATGATTAAAGATATAGTCACCAAAACTGTTGGGGTTTAAATACGTTTAAAGCCTGGTGCAACTGGAAAGCTAAAAACCTCAGTAGAAAACTAAATACCTTACTGTGAATCTAAACTTTAGATTGTTAAGTGGCTAAAATGCTCACACTCATTTCTCTCAAAAGGGATTACCAACTATTGGAAAGTTTGCTTATAACTTCCAACATCATTCTTCAAACTTCTTTATATAGGTTTTTAATGCAATTCCTCACCTCATGCTCGAGAAGCAAATCTATTTCTACAAGATATAATTTGTAATGCCTTTTGTAGCTAAAAATGGAACTAAAGATAGTTTAGATAGGGGAGTGGGGGAGCTAATTTATAGTCAGAAACCAAGAAATACCTGAAAAGTCTGTGTTGCAAACTCATATGTTGATTCTGCCATGCAGATCAACTTGGCAGCTGGGATGGCTTGGAGAAATGTTTAGGTGACTGATACAGAAGTATTTATATTGTATATGGTAACAATAAAAACTTAGAGAGAAAATTTAAATAACTTGCATTTTGGTCCATTTATTTCATTGCCATCTTCTGTACCACATACTGAATAAGCAACACCAAAAGTTCTGATACTAAAATGCCAAAATTATATTAACATATGTACATGGTCCTTTTGGGCTTTTCAAACCTAAAAATTTAATATGCAGGTACTCATTATTTATTCTAATAACAAAGGCACTCAGAGACCATAATTATTCAATGAAGGTGGAAACATAGTGCAACTCTCTGTGGATTGCATTCTCAGTACTAGTGAGACATATAGTTAGTGAATGTTAAATGGCAATGAAACAAATATATAAAGCTGGGTTAGATTACCCCAAAGCCCCTTAATCCTTTTCCTGTCTTAGCATCCTTTCCAGGTGACTCAGGAATAATTCCTTCATTTTGTTCTTCCTCCTAATTTGCCCATTAATACAATATTTTAGTATAAAAACACTGGGGAAGTTTCTGCGTTGCAAGCTAACAAGCAAAAAGGGAAATGTGTCATGAATTCACAAAACATTCTGTAACTGCTCTCTCTGGGTCAAGTGGAACTCAGTCTGTAGCTCCAATGACTGCTGTATGACTTAGATAATAATCAACAAGAATATTTTAATTTTTACTATCACCATGCCATGGTTTTCATAAATCACCTTTTTCAAGACAAAAAGGTTTAAAATTATCTGCTATTAGCTATATCCCTCAAGAGAATATTTGTTACATGTATTGGCAGAAAAATAAAGACCCACACAGAAGCTTAGAAGGCATCACATTTAAGTTGGCAAAGGAATATTTGAAGTTGAAATACAATGAAATTTCTGGTGTTTATCTTTAGGTCACACCTGGGAAGAATATTTTATGCCTTTTCATATGTTTGGAAACATATGAAATCCCCCCAGAGGAGGCAAGAGTTTCTAAATGGTTTGCAGCTATTCAGGGCAGAACACAAATCCAGCAGGGAGGAGTTTCAGCGGGATGCTGAGTGGACGAGGCACAGGATGGAGATGAAATCTAGTGCCAGTAAACACAAATTAATGCTTGTGGACAAAACTGCCCTATTTGCTTTGATAGGCTTCAAATTAGCCACTACCAGTCAGGAAAATTATCTCAGTCAGAGGTGACAAATTCTATGAAAACATGAACTCAATATTCAGCTACCAGCCAGGAAAAAAAAAAAAAAAAACTAAATCAAATAAATAGGAAAGGTAGGCAGGAAATAATGGAGCACAGCAAAATGCCTCACTTGAGGTCTTTGCTGCACCTGTATCTTTGAGTCTGATGGCACTGCTGTTCACCCTCCTGTGCTGATTTTGGCTGGGGCAGAGTTAATTTTCTTCCCAGTGGCTGTTGTGGGGTGGAACAAACAGAGTGAGCACAGGGGTGATGATGCAGAGATGGTTTTGTTGTTGCTGAGCAGGGGTTGCATGGAGCCAAAGCCTTTTCTGCTTTTCATACTGCCACACTGGGGAAGGTGCATGGGAGTTTGGGAGGAGACACAGCCAGGACTGGTGACCAAACTGACCCAAGGGATATTCCAGACCACGAGGCATCATGCTCAGGATAGAAAGCTGGGAGGAGAAAAAGAAGGAAAATGGAGAATGATTGGAGTGATGACATTTGTCTTCCCAGTTAACCAATTATGCACAATAGGGCCCTGCTCTCCTCTCTCCACTCAGGGGATGCTGAATGCCTGCCTGCCCTTGGGAAGGAGTGAATTAGTTCCTTGTTTTGATTTGATTGTATGGGCGGCTTTTATTTTTCTTATTAAACTGTTTATCTCAACCCATGTGTTTTCCAGCTTCTACTTTCCAGTTCTCACCCTGATCCCACTTGTGGGGAGTGGGAATGTGGCTGTGTGGGGCTTGGCTGCTATCTGGGGTGAAATCATGACATCTCCTCATTGGGAAAAACAAAATGGGCAGGGAAAGTAAGAAAGGATGAAGATAAATATATGGAATTACTTCACTACACCAATGGGATTAAGTAGACCACTACATTAAATGAACAAAAATATGAACCAGCAGGGACTGTTCTGTTAGCACAGAAGACAGAGCAGTGAGAATGCTGTTACTCTAAGGGCACAGTAACAATCCCTGACCACGTATTTGATATGATTTTTCTTGTTTGACTTTGCTTTCCCCTCAGTTTCTGTGCATCTTTGCTGGTATATTTTCCCCCTTTCACCCCTCCTTCATAAGAGCAAAGTCTATTTGGACAAGCCATAAAAGAGAAGATGTAGAGGATTCAAAATGGAAAAGATGTTCACATGGATACATAGGAGGCTCATTTCTCACCAGGGAGGAAGGGGAGAGACTCCTCTGGCTGGTGCTGGTCTGTGTAAGGTGATAAAATGTGCTGTATGTGCACAGGCTTAGTAAGCTGTAAGCATTATAAAACAGAAGTTTTTAAGCAGATGCAAATAGGTTACAGATGAGGAGGCAGTCAGCCTACAGGAGGTAGAAAAGGCAGAAAAGACCTGGTGAATCCTGGGGGAAACAGATGAACCAAGAAGGCAAAAAGTCAGGAAGAATTCTGGAGTAAGAAGTGAAAAAGGGGAAAGTAGTTAATACACAGTGTTAAAATATCTGCCTGGTAAACACAGGAGAGGAAAGAATGATGAGTCAGCTTGGTAAATTGAGGAGATGTGAGGATGCAGGTTAGTGGGAAAGAGAGATAAGGATGCCAGAGTAATAAGGAAGCTATTGATTCTTCTTTTTCCTGCCTGTCCTCTTCCTTCTTCTTTTGGATGTTAGATGATAGCAGCGTTCACACAATCAGCTGAAGGCTCAGGGATCTGTGTGGTATTGACAGAAACAAACAAGGTTTTTCCAGGAGCCACATTACACAGTCCTTCCTGGGCAGCAGGAAGGAATCTCACGAAGTACTTGGTCCTCTGAGGAATAAAACAAAGTATTTTCCCTCCTTGCTGCTCACTTTTGGTCAGGTAAATAGACCTTCTGTTTAACCTCATGCTTTTAAGGCTTTCAAATTTGGTTAGCAAAGAGTTCGAAATGCATCAGTGACTTCAGGACACTGAATAAGAGATAGTTTGGTAAAATTAATCTGATACAAATAAAAGACAAATTCTTTTCTAGACCTGCCTTTGGTCTTTATGTTCATCATAGCTGGAGATCACCCTTAAAATCAGCTAAAACTGTGATTCATTACAGTGGAAACTAAATAATGGATGTAACCCAAAACTGTTGCAAGTAACCCAGTCAATGTTGCACAAGTTTTCCAATCTCCATACAGTATTCAAGGATGAGTATTTTCACATGACCTGACAAGATGGCAAGATTTCCAAGTGCATTCTCTTGAATTATTTTGTTTTACAGAAAAAAAAAGGATATCAAGAGTTGGTGTGATTATTTCTGAGCGTAATTGTAGGCTGTGACTTTGGGTATGCTTTATTTATTTCTTAAGGCATGGCCTTATCAAAAGTGCAGTTCAGGATTGATAGCACAGAAGAATAGTGCAATCATGTAACAGTACAGTTTTGTTCAAAAGAAACTCTTCTCCTAAGCTCAACCCCCCCGTCTCTCAAAAACTAGTATTGAACTCTCACACTCCTGCTCAAGAAAAGCAGTCAGCATTTTTCTCCATATATTGCAAATTACTTTAAAAATCTCTCCTTTCTTATTCTCTTTTTCTCTATACTGTCAATCATAAAATGAAATGTACCAGAATCACTTAAAAAAAACCAAAAAACCAAACAAAAAACCCCAAAAATGCAAAAAAACCCTATGGAGCTTAACCCTGATTTTCCTTAACTCTTATGCCAGTGTAAAACTAATGTGATTTTGGTAGCAGGATTCTTGATACACATTCTCTGAAAAATAGTACAAAACCTGTAAGGTGTTAAAGTATTTTCCAGATGTTTAAAAGTAACCTTGAACCATTCATAATGGAGGGAAAAGCTGAAGGTAGGCTTTTAAAAATACTTTATGATAGATCTTAGTGAAATGTGAATCATTCTTTAAAATCAATATTTCTATTGAACTACTCTTCAAAAAAAAAAATAGCATTTTGGCAATTATTGATTTAGAATGGTCTGTTCTCAGATTAACTATATATGTTAGCAGCTGGGATGATTGAGAAATTTGAAAATTAAAAGAAAATAGCATTCAAAAAAGAGAATTTTACCATTTGAGTTCATTGAAATGTATGAGACTAATAATAATTTGGAAAAAATATTAACTTTCCCTTGTGTTAGCAACTGTTCAGTAAGTTAAGAATACTTCATAAAGCCCTTAAACCTAACAATGGACAAGAATTTTTCATAGATTATGTGGTAGTGCTATCCAGAAAAGGTTTAAACTCCAAACTTCTATCAAAATTTTGCCAGAGAAGATCTTTGGAAGCATGTCATTACTATTATCCTATTTTACAAGTTGCATAAGCACATTTCATTAATAACCGCCTTGACTATTGTTTGCCATAGTTTAATGTCAGAATTTGACTTCATAAAATAGACTTTTAATAAGAATTTTTAGTGTAATAGAGTAAAGGAATTAATATATATAATTTGTTCATAATTCTGTGTGTTACATAAAATCTAGATGACTAAAAAAGTTGTGGATAGTATTTTATAAGGGTGAATATATCTCCAGCAAGCTAAGAGTGTAATAGCTTCTTTAGACCTGGTTTTTTAAGTGTTTTCACATTCAAGGTGGTCACCTACAGTGCACAAGGAATAAAAGGTATTTACTTCAAGACTGTGGGAAGTAGTCAGATCTTCTCTGGTTTTGTGTTTAAATACCTATAAAGTACAGAAATATGCAGGTATGCATGTGCAATTCATCTAGGAATATTGAGCAAGCCAAAAATGCTACAATTTTATATTGTTTACGAGCCACAATCAGCAGTAAGAATTAGTGCTGATTTAACACTTGTGTCTGTTTTGTAGTTTAATCTAGGGCTGGCTTTCAGTTGTATTCTTCTCTCAGTCAATGCTTTGGGGAAGTGATTTAGTATTTTCAGCTGTGGGACTGGGAATGGAGAAAAATAATTCTGGGTGAGAAGGGAGAAGATGCTATGCAAGACTTGGGTCCTGAATTGGACCTAGATCGAGGGACTTAGAATTACAGGGGGCTGGACAAATTGCTTTGTCCTGTCAGTAAATATAAGTGAAAACTACTGGCAAAACACAGACTTCATTCTCCTCTAGTTGTGGTACCTCTGGAAGTTACCTGTGGAACTGGTACCTGTGGAACCTTCTCCTGCACATTCCCAGGATTGTTCAAGGTGAAATATGCCTAGGACTCCACTCATGATCCATCAGGACATGCTGGAATTTGCATGGTAGGTCCTGTGGGTTTGACTGGACTTTTTGTCTCCAATTTTATTTTCTCTTATTTGCAGAAAATATAGGGAAAAAAAAAAACTAAAAAGAAATATGTGTTTCTGTGTTTAAGGTTCTGCAATAATATTTGTTAAAAGGAAGCATAAATTAAGTCTGGAAAGGATTCATGATACTACTATTTTTAAAAGTAATTTGTTATGTAACACTTTTTTTAAAGACAGAGCCTTTTATATTGCTTAAAAAGGTATGATGAACTTTGCATTTCATTAGTCACCCTGGCTACATCAGTTTATATATAGGTTTTCAAAAGAGGCTAAACTGAAATATTAATATAAATGTTATGAAAAAGCCAAGCTTTTCAGCAAACATTTTTCTGTCATTTTGATAAGCTGAATTTTCTAATTATGTGTTGCTCTTAAACAAGTTAACTTTTCCCTTAATCTTTTAATAAGGATCTCACTTTATAGTCTAATCTGAAAGAAATTTCACCTGAATAATTACAAGAGAATTTTCTATCAACTAAAAGAGAGAGTGGTTGACTGTGCTGTCCTTTTAAACCTAGATACAGATCTATAAACAGTTCCAGTCTGAAGGCACAGTCCTTTTTTGTCTGCAATGTTTGCCCTTCATTTGATATTGTACTAGTGTACCACATCCTGGTTTGGGGTGAAAACAGGTCAGATAATGTCCAATGAAATCAGAAATTTTAGCTTCTGCAATGGTCTGATTAGCATGCTCATAGAAAAGCCTAAACCAATTTTTAGCAACTCTCTTTTTCCTTGCAGTCACCATATCCTAATGTAAGTGATGAAAACACAGCAATAGAACAATTAATGCCCACTTTTTAACCAGAAAGCTGAACAAGCTGTCACATCTGGAGAAACTATAGATTTCTTTCCCAGGTAATGAATGTGATTGATCATGTCTAATTTGAAAGGTATAAAAACAGTGGACATTCAGGTATGAAAAGTAGCACCACTTTTTCCCCCTTCTAGTCTTATACATTTCCTCTAAAGTTTTTCACATTTATGTACTTTTAAAATAGGGTCTCAAAAGACTAATCAGCTGAAACCTGTCCTAAAATCAAACATATTTACTTAATCTTTGATACTTTGACACTAGTTGGAATAGTTAGAGACCTAATGATGCTTTATTTGGTTTTATCATCTTAAAAATCAGATATATTGGTGATGACTAAGCGTTTTACAACAGTTCAAAATACATCAGAACACCAAGGTAAATGAGCATAGAAGGCTGGAAAAGGGACTTTTAAGATCATCAAGTCCAACCAACCGCTGTCATTTCCACCACTAAAGCATTTCCCCAAGTTCCACATCTAGACAATTTCTGAATATTTCCAAGAATGGTGATTCCACCATTTCCCTTGGCACCTAATTCCAATGCTTGATCCCTGTTTCAGTGAAGAAATTTTCCCTAATACTCTCTCCATTTAACTTGTGATGGTGTTCACAGGGGTCACAGGTTGAGGGAAGAGATGAGGATTTGACTCCATGTTTCAGAAGGCTGATTTATTATTTTATGATATATATTACATGAAAACTATACAAAAATAATAGAAGAAAGGATTTCCTCAGAAGGCTAGCTAAGAATAGAATAAGAAGGAATGATAACAAAGGTTTGTGATTCAGTCTCTGTGTCTGAGCCAGCTGGGCTGTGATTGGCCATTAATTACAAACATCCAACATGGGCCAATCACAGATGCACCTGTTGCATTCCACAGCAGCAGATAATCATTGTTTACATTTTGTTCCTGAGGCCTCTCAGCTTCTCAGGAGGAAAAATCCTAAAGAAAGGATTTTTCGTAAAAGATATCTGTGACATAACTCTCCTCTGGCAACTTGAGGCCATTTCCTCTTGTACAGTCTCTTGTTCCTTGGGAGCAGAGCTCAACCCTCACCCTACTGCAATCTCTTTTCAGAAGTTGTGATAAGCGAGTGATAACATCCCTCCTAAGCCTGTTTTCCTCCAGCTGAGCCCCCCCCAGATCCCCCAGCTGCTCCTCACCAGCCTTGTGCTCAAGACCCTTCCCCAGCTCCACTGCCGTTCTCTGGACACACTCCAGCCCCTTAATGTCCTTTCTGTCTTGAGGGGCTGAGAGCTGGACACAGGATGCAAGGTGTGGCCTCCCCTGTGTCCATCACAGGGGACAATCCCTGCCCTGGTCCTGCTGTCATACCATGGCTGGCACAGGCCAGGTGCCACTGGCCTTCTTGGCCACCTGGGCACAGCCTGGCTCCTGTTCAGCTGCTGTTGACCAAGGTCCCCAGGACTTTTCCTTCTTGGCAGCTTTCCAGCCACTCTGGAAAGTGCAGCAGGGATCCAAGTGCAGAACCCAGCCCTTGGCCTTGTTGGCCAACCTCAGCCCACTGACCTCAGCCCATTGATCCAGCCTTTCCACATCCTCCTTCAGAGCCTTCCTACCCTCCAGCAGATCAACACTCACACCCAACTTGGTGTCATCTGCAATTGACGGGAGATGCTCTTGATCCCTTCATTCAAGATGTTGATAAAAATATTAAACTTTTTTGTCCCAATATTGAGCGCTGGGGAATCTCACTTGTGACCAGCAGTAAACTGGATTTATCTCTGTTCACCACCACTCTCTGGACCTGGCCATCCAGCCAGATGTTTTATCTAGAAAAGAGTGCACCTGTCCAAGCCATGAGCATCCAGTTTATCCAGGAGAATGCTGTGGGAAATGGTGCCAAAGGCTTTACTGCGGCCCAGACAGATATCCACAGACTTTTCCTCATCCATCCTTGGTCACTTTGTCAAAGTAGGTCAGGTGAGTCAAACAGAACTTGTCTTGTTCTGTCAGCTCAGGAAGGTTTTAAATAGTAACTGAAGATGCGATAGAATAACCGGAAAATAGCAATATACTGGATGTTTAGATCCAGTGTGCTTGAAGTTTCGCCATATCTTACATTTAAGTGTGTGTAGAAATTAAGATGCATTTTAAGTCTGTAAATCTGTGGTTCACTTATCTAGCTGTAGTTCACAGTGGCTTTTCTTTGCAAGCCCTGAAGACCAAAAACTTTTTGAAGTATTAGTATAACATATTCAGTGTATGTTACTTAATCTATATCAATTACTCGTGCATGTATAGTGATTAGTAAATACTAATTATGCCATGTATAGCATAAGTGAAGGATGAGTAGAAATGTGATAATAAGAATGTCCTGTTCTTTATTTCTTATTTTAAAAATGGGAATATCTGAGCTAAGATCATAGATACACTATTGATATATTGTCCTTTTTACTTATTGATGGCACTAATATTATTCATGACATGGACCTTTTGGTGGGGGAGAGAGATCAGATTATACTCTGTATTCCACATTTTTGAGGTGAGACCTGCTTAAATTTTAATTGTGATTGGATAAACTATGCTACAATTTTTTAAGAAAAAGATACATCTTGGACAGCTGCAGCAGCTCGGACAGATCCAGAAACAGCTGCCTTGCACAGATAGGCTGCTCCCTGTGAGGCAGTAACTCCTGATCCTGTTGACTTCAGGCTGTCTTGTGCTGCAGTGAGTAACTTCATCTTGTTTGAAACAGTGACTCCCAGGTCAGCAGCACTGCTTGAAGCAGCTCCATCGGAGCTGGGAGCAGCAGCAAGGCCAGGAGCAGCTGTCTGACCAGGGCTTTCTTCTCTCTCACACAGCCTCTCTTGGCTCCCCTGAGTTCAATACTCTGCAGGAGCTCTTGCCCTGTCAGATGGGTCAGTCTAACGTGTCCTTTTCTCACAAATCAAAATCTCCCATTATATAACTGGACAGAGCCACAAAACCCTTACAAAAATATCTCCCTTCAGTGGTGCTGGTGGTGTTGGCTTTTGCACTCTTAATGACTCATGGACTTAGTGGGAGTTTGGGGAATCATGGCTCACACACAATCAGGGCCACAAGCTGTCACTGCAGAGGATGGCTGTTCAGGAATGGAGTTTTCTCATGGGTGAAACACCAAATTCCAACTCTGTAGTTGATGAGTAATGCATTTCCTATCGGCTAAGTTCAAATTTCCACAAGGGTATAATGTTATATCATTTTAGTTTTCTTTTGTCTCAAGCACAAAGCAATGTGTTTGAATTTTCAGCTGTTATATCAATAGGCATGCCATTAATAAATGTGTGAAAACTGGAAAGGTTCCAGGAAACTTTCAACAGTAAGGAGTATCAAAAAAGGTGTGAAGTCACAAGTGTCACCAGACTAAAATTACCATTGACAAAACAAGAAAGAAATTGTATAAGAGGTGATGTTGTCCAACCCTTCTAAAAACTCCTTACTGGAATATAACATATCCTTATAAGGAAGAAAGACTGTAGCATTCCTGACTGAATCCTATTGACAGGCTAACTGTGGTAGAAAATCTTCCACAAGTTCATTCTTATGAAACAAAAATGAGCTATGGGAAATAACTTTGCCCCTTCAAGTATTTTTATCTGTTTGCTGTGCTGTGTGTTCCTCCTACCCACAACAAAACTCTCACAATTGGCTATGAGCAAGTAACTCTCTTAGCAAAGCTCAGATCTCTAGGTGTCTTGCCTTGGTGGGAAGAAATTCCAAGAACATAATGCCCTATTGTATGTTTTGCAAGCATTTTTGACATCTAACCAAGAGTTGTGAATTGTTACTGTTCTGTGTCACAGAGAATGAATGCTCCCTTTTCATCCAAATTTTATAGTGAGCAGCACTACTGTCATTTAAGGCTTATTGAGAAGTTTTACACAGTTCTTTATATATTTATAAAAAAACTGGTCAGGCAGGAATTGTACCCAGTGTCATTATATATGAAAGATTATACGTGTGATATATGTCAGCACAGCTTCTGACTGAAATAAAACCAAAACCAAAGCAAGCAAATATAAACCTCCCAAAACTCCAACCAACCAACAATAATAAAAAGCCCCAATCCAAATCTGTTACCAGTCAAAACAAAATGTTACTTGATTTTTCTTATTTGCTATGTGCACATAATTAGCATAAATTTCTCAATTGTATCCAAGAGATGTAGAGCCAGGAGGAAAAAATTGTCTGAGTATGCAGGATTGGGATTAGGAAAGCCAAAAATCATCTAGTGTTGAATGTGAAAGGAATAAGAAGAGCTCCCACAGGCACATCAGACACAACTTTGTGTTCTGTGATTCTGTGACTCTTTCTATTGCAATGTTCTCATACCAAGATGAACACTGTTCATCCATAAAATATGCTTGAAATAGCAGCACACAAGGTTGTAAAGCACAATTTCCCTCACCTATGGTTTGATTTTTAAAAGTAAAGTATCTCAGAAAACCTGGGAGATTAACAGATTTGCAGGATAAATATTAACTGTCCCAGTATTTCTGTCCTTGTTACAATATTTCCAGTTATATGGATAAAAGAGGTTTACCCCTTCCAGGCCCATTTATATTGTAGCTTTCTGGCTTTAATTTTAATATTTCAGAAATTAGAAAGTTACATCTTTTCACACTCTAAAGGAAATTTTTGCTGCATAGTCCTTATTAGTGATTTTGTAGAATAATGAAGATAATGGAGGATTTTTCCTACTCAAAGCCATGCCTGGGTTTTTATTCCTTGACTCCTTGCAATGGCAGCCCTAGTGTAAGGAGGGATGGTGTTCTGGGAGCAGGGAAGTAACAGAGCAGTGAAATTGAACAAATCATATTTTCCATTAACATAATGAGATTTAACATGTTGCTTAGGAACATAACCAGTTTCAATCATCCCTCTCATGTCCACTTTGTATATGGTGATTTTCAGTAGTATGAGTTATTTTGACACGTTGTTTGGAGTTTTTAGAGTTTATTGAGACAGTTCCTTATTATATTTCACAAAAGAATTTGTTTTCTTTTATAAACTTTTTAAAAGGAAATTCTACCTGAAAATACACTTGACAATAATGTTTTCAGGCTGAATTAAGATGAGTTCATTTTTGTAATTTTTTATTTCGCTGATAATGGGCTGTTTAGTCACCAGATAATGGGACTTTTCATAGATGATGAGAACTCATTATCCCAATCTTCTAATAGAAATGCATCTTATCACAGGTGCATGACTGCTATTCTTGATTTGATTTGAAATCATGTCTGAAAAAATATGGTATCTTTATTGTCCGTGGGGCTGCTTGTTAATAGATAATAAGTCCAGATCATTCAGTGTGAACTCCAGATGTGTCCTGTTTGTCCTCTACTGAGAACATAACTTTTAATTGTCTGAAACACAAGTTTAAATATCTAATAATAATGATGAAGAGGTCAAATCATATCCCTTACTCATCTCCATATTATTGTCAGATCAGAAGAAGACATTTTGTTGGAGTTTTATCTAAATGAGGGTATTCTTAATTACCCATGGCTTTTAAGCTTTTTTGCTTCTGACTCCAGAAGCACAAGACAGAAAGATGTATTAGAAACTTTAATTTGTTGATGAAAGGACTGACAGTCATGCTAATTTCTGAAGAGGCCTTGTATTATGTGAATAGAGTTGGAAAAAAAAAAAAAGAAAAGAAAAAATGTCTGTCCTCATAAGATAGATCTGCTCTTCCTGAACAAATGCAGTTGTTTTGGCAAAGAAAACAGAATGAAGGTCATCTGAAATTGCATATTTTCAGGATGGCTGTAGATACAAGTTGAGTTTATTTGGTACTGCCCTCCTGGTAATGCTCAACTGTTGACATTCTGGACTATAAAGAGTTCCTTGATAACTTTTTATATTTCCTGACTTTATGGTACTGTGGGAAATAACAGCTGAGATCAGAAGAAAAGAGGAAGTAAGTATAATATTGTAAGTATATTTATTCCAGTGAGTGCACAGTGTACTTTCTACAATCTTATTCCTGTTCATGGTATTTCCAAAAACCTCAGGAAGATATTTTTTAGAGGCAGCCTTCATTCCTTTTGGTTTGCTTTGAGTTTCCCCAACCTGAATTTAAATCAAAACCTCTTCATTTACAAAGAATGACAAGCATATTGTTGTTGCACATGTTGACTATTTTCACTGCCTTTAACTTTCACTTGCTTCATCTCTCCTGAGTATTGAATTGGGAAATATTTCTGGGGCTCCATGCTTAAAATCAAGCTCTTAACTTTTAATACATTTGATAAATAACAGCCAGCAGATAACTAAAAAAACAAACGCTGCTTTTTAAGGCACTTTTGATATTTTAGTTATATCAACTGAGTATACATACATTAAAGAAGCTTATTAAGATTTTTAACCCAGAAAAATCCTCAGTCTAGAGCATCATTTTGTCTTTTTTCAGTGACTCCTTGAATTTTTTTCTTTGCCACTATTTCTTAGTAGGCTTGATTTTCCTCTTTATTAATTTTAACTTTTCCAAAAGGAAAGAGTAATCTTTTCCTTTTTCTTTAGTAGATCTACATAATTTATATAGATTTTCACTGCTTTCTAAGCACTCTGTCACGATAAGTATTTAAGAGATGTATATTAGTAATCTTTTTCAGCTATTAATCTTTATCTAAATATTCTTACAATATCCCTTTAGTCTTACAGAAAGTGGTAAAAGATGAATGTTATTACAGAAGGAGTAAGAGATCTGTGTTATAAGGTTGTTGGTCAAATTTGGAGAGAAGTTTGGCAAGACCATCTATCCTGAAACTTGTGAGGATCCCCCTTATCCCTTTTTGTACTTGCTCTTTCCCATCCTTACCCTTTTTCCAACTCTAGCCTCTGTGTAGATGCTTTTACACTGATTTTAGTTTTAGAATGACTGAATTTAGATTTAAGTCTGATTTTTCTGTGTGCTTTAACTGTCTGGCAAAAGCACACTTTTTTTTTCACACTTTCACAGGGTGAATCTGGCCTTTTAACTTTCATTGTTGATAACTTTCCCAGGGATTCTACAAGTAACATAAAACACTCATTCATTACAAACAGAAGTTGGAAGTCTTGGTGAGAAGGGAGGCAGAAGGGACACACATCCCTGGGTCTGTGATGTGCCCTGCCACCCTGAATCTCTCTGCAAACTCCTGGCACTGATGATCTCACTTTTCCAGCAGGAGCTGCAGTGTAAAAGTGGAGAGGTTCCTCTCATTTTGCAGTTGCAGGTTGCTGGGGCACTATTGGAAATTCTCTTAAATCATACCAGAGCCCACAAGGCTCAGCTTCTTGTTAGCAGATACCCTATAAAACAAATATCTCATGAAAAACCCAAAAGTTCTCTTTGCCCCAGGGAACTTCCGTGTTCAAATACACAGTTTGCTGTTCCTTGTACTTAAAAAAAGATGGTCTTGGCAATATGCAGCTTAGGTTTAACAAGCACTTTCCCATCTTCCATGTCCAGAGAAAAGTCACCTTTTTGCTACATTGAGTAACAGATCAGTTTGCTGGGCCAGCCATGCCATCAAGAGGACATTTTCTTGCTCATGATCCTTGTACTAGTTAGTGGTTTCTTTGTCTGCAGGTATGTCTAAAAGATAGGATTTCACAAACCATATATGCCAATAGAATTTAATGTAATTTATTCCATGGGTGGGAATCCATCTACTTTCACTCAACCCAATTTTGAACTCCTTAGAGATTTAAGCTTTTTCAGCAATCTTTGCAAGTTCCTCATCATCTTTTTGGAACACAAATCTGTGGTGTTGATTTGATGGTAATATAAGGAATTTCTGCCTTTTTTCTGCATAAAGTATGGTTTAATCCATTGAGACTCTAAAGCATTTTTAATAAATTGAGAAGACATTGATACCTTCCTATCAAAAACTGCAATACTCTATGCTGGCAAAATATGACTTAGTAAAGAGGACTCAGGGTTTAATGAAGCATAAAGAAGCTGGTTATTTGGGTAAGCACAATTAGTGTTCAATAATGTAAGAACAGAAAAATCCAAACTGTGCACCTCTGTAATTTAAGTGGTATTTCACTTCTGTAGGTATCGTCTCAGGTATCTTCTGTTGTGTTTATTTTCCTCAAGGTTATAAAATTTCAGAATACCCCAAGGAAATAGGAATTCCTAATGTAAAACAAAAAAACAACAAAAGCTTTTTGTGGGGTATTTGCTAGCGGTATTTGACAAGGGAAATGATTTTCCTCTTGTACTTGATACTAGTGAAACCACATTTTTGATCATGTGTCCAGTTTTGGGCCCTTCACTGCAAGAAGGACATTGAGGGGTGTAGGAATTCATAAAATCAGAGGGTTTTGGGAAAGCTGCAAAAGACAGGCCTCAGAGACAGCAAAACTGTAATTAGAGCTAAGGAGTAGCTATAAGATTAGTCAGTAGAAAAATCATGTAAGAAGTAGAAAAGTAAGAACAAATAGAACAATGGTCTGTGTATTAACGCTCATCTTGAATAACTCCCTAAGCTACAGAAAAGTTTATCTAGCAAGATATTAGGAAGTTCTAAGCTTAATAATGGAGCTCTGTGCATTGTGTTTTAAGGCTTACAAGCAGGTATTGTATTTGAAATAAGCAAGCATTGTTTAACCAAAGGTACGTGTGCTTACAGTGGTTGGATGGAACTACTGTCAATGTGCTTTTGCTTTGTGTGATTGGGCAAAAAACTTTTAAAGTGAGTAGTAACATTAAGTTCTTAGTCTGCTGCCTGGGATGTGAGCTGATGGCATTTTCCCATTGTCATAACCATGTAATGAGACTGATGCTGGACAATAAAACAGCTCAAGGCACTTTCCTAGCAGTCCTGTCCTGTTTGTGATTTGTACATAACCCCCAGCCAGCGATGAGGGGCATGTCCAGAGAAGGGCAACGGAGGTGGAGTAGGATCTGGAGCACAAGGCTGGTGAGGAGCAGCTGGCATTGTTTAACCTGGAGAAGAGGCTCAGGAGGGGCCTTATCTCTCTCTATAAGTCTCTGAAAGGAGGCTGTAGCCAGAAGGGGGTCAGGCTGTTCCCCCTGGCAACAACAACAGGACAAGAGGAAACAGCCTCACATTGTTCCAGGAGAGATTCAGATTGCATATCAGGAAGAATTTGTTCATGGAAAGGGTTGTCAAGCACTGGAATAGGCTGCCCAGTGGGGTGATGGAGTCACCATCCCTGGAGGTGTTCTAGAAATGACAGAATGTGGCACTCACTCTCATGGTCCAGTTAGCAGCCTTGACCATCAGTCAAAGGTTGGTCTTGATGGTCTTGGAGGTCTTTTCTAACCTGTGATTCTGTGTAAAAGGTAAATGTCAGTGTGTTAGCAGGAACAGGCAGGATGCAGGCACAAGCACAGATGAAATACCAAGAATAAATTCATTTTCATTGCCTTACCGAGCGGGTCTTCCCTGAAGCAGTGGCTGGGCAGTGCACACAAGCGTGAGCCCGCTCACACAGACACCACAGAGCTCTTGCTGGAGGATGAGTGACCCTGCTGCTTTCACCTGTGCATCAGGGGTTCCTGCAGGTGTGACTTACCACTCTGCTTTGATCTTTCCCACAGCAGGGCAGAAATCTCAGGCACATTCCATGGGGTGCCTCCAAGTCTATCACATGTTATCTAAACAGAGATTTTGTTCTTGTTGCACAGACAAGACCAAATAAAAATTTGTATGATTTGTGTATTTCTCAAAACCCTGTCTGCAAGTCACTCAAGGATGTTTACAATCCTCTTCACCAATATTCCATTATTTTCCCCTCAGCTTGTGACAAGCACTGTATCATGTAATATAGAACACATAAAAATTGTGTGTTTTTTGCTATTAGTGGAAGATCTAAAGCACCCATAACTTTCCCTGAGCACCTGCATTTGCCTGATCACCTTGCACAGTGCCAGAGGCATGTCATAAAGGTTGAGAAATAATAACTTTAAGTTAACTAGAATGTGTGTCTCTAGGAGACAAAAAGAAACTGAAGAAGATTTAGGGAAATGCATTTTGTACTTTGCTATCGGCATCATGCTGTTTTACATCAACATATACATTCAGCATTTTCTCCATTTAATTACAAACCTACCTCATAATGTTCTTTCAATTCAGTGGTAAAGCTTTAAAAAAAAAAGGATTAAAACTTCAGCTTTGAAGTCTGTTGATTTTGTTTCCTCTTCTATTTGATCTAAAAATATATTAAATCTCCATAAATTACTTCTAGTTTTTTAAAATAATGATTTTTTTACTATGCAAAAGTGTCTTACCATCAGTGAGATTCTATCAGGCTTCTGAACTTTAGCTGGAGAGGTAATAGCTAAATTCAAGGTCTTGTATTCCCTCCATGTAGCTAGATATGCAAATATTTTAATGGCATGATGATATAATTTCAATTAATTAATTAAAAATTTAAACAATACTGTAATTTTCTATTTTCTCTTTTTTTCCCCTTGAATTCTTTGAAAAGAAGACAAACAAGTTTTTAAAACAAATAAATTAATTCTTCAGATGTCTAAGCTGTCATTCTTTTAGATCTGACTGCTACCTTTCTATCTTTCTTTCTATATATCTTTGAGGTCAACCAGAAAGGTTGTGGAGTCTCCACGGTTGGAGACATTCAAAATCTATCTGATATAGTCTGGGAAATTGGCTCCAGGTGGCTGTTCTTGACCAGAGTTTTGTGCCCTGTGATCCCCAGCACTGCCCTCTAAACCTTAGCACTGTGTGATGGTTCACTGTTACAGTATTTGGGGTCATAAGGACTACTTATGCTTCCATTCTTTGGACATTTCCAAACCATTTCATCTGTCTTTTCCATAACAGAAATTTAGCAATGAATATACTCCTGCATCTTTTATAGATGTTCAGTTTTACTACCTGTTCTACCCATTTTTTGGTTTATATAGATAATTAGTACAAAGGTTTGTCTGAAGAACTTCCGCAGTCCAAAAGTTATGTAACTTGTTAGTAAGAGATACTCTACTGATTTTTTCTTCATTCTTCCTCTGGATTATTTTCCATCATTACGGTGCTCTGTAGATAACAAAATGCTGAGTGTTTTTTTACAGAAGATTCGTTACAAAACCTTGATGACAAATGGAATTTTTGCAATAATCAAAATTATGATTCTGCCTCCTTAGAGCTGCACCTTGTGCTTTCTAGAAGTGCAGAAACTGGAAGAAAGTTTAGCCTTCGATATCTAAGTCTTCACAGTTCTGACTCCTGTTGCAAGGTTTTACACATGATTTCCTTCAAGTCTTGTTCTCTCAATGAGGTTAACAAGTAAGAATATTTGCACATTTTGCTTTTTATAATAATACATCGGTTTTGGCTTGAGAATGGACAAAATATGCTAGTTTAACATAGACTTGCTGTCTTGCTGCATACATGCAGGTGGAAAGGATGTTGTAGTTCCACACTGCCCAAATCCTTAATGCAATATCTGTTTTTATTGGCATGATACTAAATAATTTTTTCCACAAGGCAAACCTGCTTTGTCTTCAATGGTAGTTGGTTATGTGATCTCCCTATCTTTATCTCTGCCCACATCCCACTGAGGGGTGAAGTGAGTGACTGGCTGAGTGGATATTTACCTGCTAGCCAAGGTTAACCCACCAGAGTAATTTACTTCATTCATGTTCCACAGAAAACCATTCTCCTCTGTGCTCTTTCTACAAGAATAACAAGATTTTTCAGAATCATACAGGTTGATAATGATTAGCATTTTGCACTTCAATATATCTTCCTAGGACTCTTCAAAACATGTTCAGTTTGAAATATCCTTTATCTGATACCTGTACATTCATTTCTTACCTTCTTTTCTCTTAGATTTCCTTTGCTGTAATATCAATTTACTATGATTATTTCCTGCAAGTGACATTGATGTTCTGCTGAGCTGCTCAATACATTTTGGCTCATCTTCCTTCTGCGACATTGTAAAAAATAATGTTGTTGTGGTTTCTTTTTCAAGGCATTATTGCAGATACTTGGTCATTTCTCCAGTCAGATTCTGCCTGATATCCTGCCTTGGCTATGAAGTTTCCTTCAGAGTTTTTTGTTTCCTATTTAGTGGAAGGTCACAGCTAATTAGTGAAACTTTGGGCAATTCTAGGAGTACTTAAGTTTAACCCTAAGTTTTGCTCTGTCCAGACTGTCCAGGAAATGTTCATATCATCTTTTCAGTTTATTCTCATCAATTTTTAGCATAAATCCTCCTAAATCCTCTCACACAAAGATTACTTGACTATGCTTCTTAAAAGTTTTTTGAGGATTTGGTAGAAAGTTCTAAAATTGATTTTTTTCTTTCTTTCTTTTTTTATATCTGCTTTCTTGACTTAATTGCTGATACATATTCCTTGTGCATGTCTTCATTTTGTAATCAGGTCTTTCATATTCTTAACATTATGACATGCATTATTTCTGTTGAAAGAATGCAAAGACTGTTGTAAGAAAATGTAGGGCCAAACCAAGGCACCATTTTCCTGACGGTAAATGTTTTCAGGAAGAGTAAGTAGAGGGATTTTCACTCCAGTATTGTGATTCAGTCATCAACAATTTGGGAATTCAGGTGATCCAACTGTCACAATTATAATAGCTACTGGAAGACTTAAATACACAAATTCACCCAAATCTGCTCTGAACATACATATTCCTTTGTTCTCCATCAGATCTGGTGGCAGTGTTTTCTGCAGCTGAATTCCACCTTACATCAGAAAGGCGTTCAGAGGCTGCCAGGTGGTTTCAGTGGCTGTCCCAGAGAAACAGCCCCTGCCTCCCTACTCATATCCCTGCCCTGGCTATGTTGTAGGTGGCCTTCCTGCCCTGTGGCTGTAGTGTCTGTATTTCCTGGATTTGGGTTGTTATCTTGCCTTAGCCTGGTGCTTGCTGGACCCACAGGTGTCCCTGCTGGCCTGGCTCTGGTGCGATGGGAGCACTGCCACCATGGTTGCCATTTTTACCTTCCTTCAAGGATCCAAATTTACCTTCCTTCAAGGAGCACCCTGCTCTTGCCTCCTCTGAGAGAGTGTGCAATTATAATTCAACACAATGGTGTGCATTATCTCATATTTATTGCCATGGAATATTTCTATCCAAGTCATTTGGGAGGAGGATGCTCCGCTCATTCTAATGGCAATTAAGAGGCTGCCTCTTGCTGATCATCATTTCTGAATTGCTGTTGTAGAATAAGCTGTCAACAGGCATGTGGCAGGGTCTGGATTTGTGTACAAGGCAGGCAGCAATTTCACAGAAAAACAGCCTGCAGAAACAGTCCTCTTTCTTGAGTGCCAGGGGCAGGCTGAGTTATCAGGTTTTAACTCAATTTTAATGTGAAGTCAGCTTTTTTTTCCCCATCAACCTTAGTATTCTCCATTAGGAAAACACACATAAAGACAAATATGTGCCTTTTTGGGATGGAACAAGAGAAAGGTAGTCAGACTTAACAGATACTATTTTCTTAATTTAATAGGAATTTTAAAAGTATATGAGGCACCACAGCAATGATAGTAAGTGATAATAAGGCCTAATGTGCTATTAAATGGGAAGAACTAGGTTAGGTATCCCCATGAAACTCCTGGGAATAAAGAGAAGGAACAGTTTTAGTGTTAGATAAGAAGTGGGGGAAATTAAGTGGTATAAGGCATAAAACAGTGTAAATTCTTCAAATGGGTAGAAGACTATTGCTAAAGTCTACCTATCTTAAAGCTGATAGCAGTGTCAGGGAGGATGGGAGAGGCAGGGAAAAGGTGGGACTTAAACTCCACAAAATAAAGGATCTTTAATTTTTAAACACCTGAACAATAGTGGCATAAAAGAGACAGAAAAGCGAACCACAACTCTGATTGTGACTCTTGCAAAACCAGAACAGAAACTGCAAACTGTGTTCATTATTTTCACTTTTTATATTTGTATTGTGCTCCTCCCTATTCCCTCCCTCTTCACCAGCTCCACATTTTTTTTTTTCTCCTAGCTTTTTGGATAGTGACTAACTAGTGAAAGAAAGCCTTATATCCCTGTGCCAACTGTTCCCTAGTGTCTCTTCCCCAGTCCCTCGTTTTCTTTACATGACAGCTACAATCTGTCTGCTTTAAAGGGTTTATCTAGCACAACCCAAGCAGCCATATTTACCCCTTTTAAAAATATTAAATATGGATGCAGATTTTCATTTTCAATACTGCATCCAAAATAATCACAGGAGACTTAAATGGAAGCATAGATGCTTGTGTCTTAATACCAAGTACCAAAGTTTGTCTGTGATGAGTATCCCTGGAATCATAATGATAACCTGACACTGTTAGGAGAGCTAGAGAGACAGTCTTTTAAAGTAATTCTCTGCTGTCAGCTCGGGACATTTCAATCATCATAAGCCCAAATGCCTCATTTCTCATACACAGAAGCAGGAGAAAATGCAGTCTGGAAGGGATGAATGATATTACATTAATTCTGGTAATGCAATGGGACAAAGATAACCCTGGGAAGCTTACAGTATATGCTTCTGGCTCTTAAGTTCTATTGTTTGATGCTTAAGGAGTTAATAAGTCAAAGGTAATTGGAAAAAAAAGGTGAAAATATAAAGAGACCATGAGATAAAGTCACAAAGATGAAAAAAAGAAGGAAACAATAAATTTTAAAATCTTACTCAAATCCTGCTGTCATTTTCTTTCCTTCAGCAGTTTTGTTAAATGAGTGGTTAATGCTCATGCACTTTTCATGCTGTCCAGAAAAAAATGGCCATAGTGGAGAAGTTGTTCTAGAACAGACTGTAAGATTGCACTTCCCTGTATTTTGATAAAATTGATCATGAAATTTTATTAGCACTCCTCAGGTAGGTAGATGTTTCTCCTATCACTAGTATTTCAAACTCTTTTTCTTATTTTAAAAATGAAGTTTGATGAGGTTAAGCAAGTGGAGCTTAATAAAAATTATAATATGTTAAAAAAGTGTCTAAAAAATCCAATCTGCCATCTGAGTCTGTTAAAGCAGCAAGAGGCCTAATGGCATTAAAATCTTATCAACATATTTATTTTTTAAAAAAATCTGATAATATTTTCTAAAATACTTGAAAGGAAAAAAAGAAATTACTTTTTTTTTTTTTAACTTGGTCTTCAGATATCTTAAAATATTAGTTGAATAAGTTCTAGCTGGTGGTTAGCAAAATGTCAAGGTTTTTCAAAAATAATAATTGAGAGTTTTAATCCTTTTCAAGACATTTTGTGGCATGGTAGGAGTAATCTATGATCTCTTAGGCCCTAGTGTAATGGATTAGAAATTATTTTCAAATATAAATAAGAACACTGTGAGGAGGTCTTGATGAAGCAGTGCTGTTCCTCTGGACACTGAACTGAACATTCAGTAGCCATTGAAGCCAGAAAGAAACTATTCCAAGCATGACCTGCATAAATTTCAAGTGTGCAGCAGTGGTAAATAAATATATCAGATATGATAAACACATGTTGGGTTTTATGATCTTTTCTGGGTGTTTGTGACAGATTTGTGACAGAATTAAGGCAAATATTATATAGATATTTCAGAAGTGGTAGATGTCCTGTTGCACATTTTAAACACATAAATATCCTCTGTTTTGTTCCTGTCTATTAATGAGGCTCATATTTTATACCCCACTCAGTAGAACTAAAATATAGTTACTGTTTATGAGCATGTCTGTTTACAGTGACAATTGTAAATCACAGTTACTTGAATTTGTGTGGGGAGTGCTCCTCAGAGCTTTAATATAAACAAATATGAGAAAGCAAATGTTACCTTTCTTTCATGGGTGTGATACCAAAAATACAAAATGTATGACTTCATAAACCAAAAATTGAAGTTTGACAAAAAATAAAAAGGGCAAAGACATGAATGCAAACCAATCCTTCAGGCAGGAAAAAATTTCTTCAGCACATAACTATTCCATCTTTCTCAATGTAGAATATAATCTTTGACTACATTTCCTCAGTTATATAAAAATATCATTAAAGTAAAGCTTTTCTGTTGTTGGAACGAATAAGGACATTCAAGTCACTCAATAGCACTTCCATCACAGTGGTGCATGACAAGAATTCAGGTATATATTAAAGTGAGGTATTTGAAACATCCAGAACTTCAGGATAAGGCAGAAAGGAGAATGAGATCATGAGCCTCCATACAGTAGCTCCGGATCCTATTTTGATGATTCTTTAATAAACTTGAGAAGGGCTGCAACTCTGTGGTATTTAAATTAAAAGTTAGTTCCTTTCATTCCAAATGATTAATGGGTGCAACTCACCCCACAATGTCATAAACATGTCACCCCACAGTCACAAACATTGTGGAATTTTGACCAGTTTATATAGACATGAAAATACTTACTTTCCTGATATTATTCATCATTGAATGCTAAGAATAAAGCAAGTCCAATGTTTGCACATTGCATATCAATGCACTTATCTTTGGGAGCCAGATTTGGTGCAGTTTCAAACCATAAAAGCAGAGTTTGCAATGTATTTACAGCTTTTTGCAAGTGGTCTTTTGGTCTTTCTTGCCTCTTACCTTCTTAATTTCTAACAAGCTTCAGACAATGCTTGTTTAACATCTATGTCTTTTTTATCAGATTCAATTAATAGGAGAGAATTCAAAACAGTAATGTCTAGGTGAAAGACATCCAATATCTTATTTATTTTCTTCTTCTCCTCTAAACAGTGTCAGTTTCCCCAGTCGCTTCTGATAGATTTCCTTTTCCACTGCTGCATCCCAAAAGAGCAAATCACAAGCCCATCAGCACAACTTGTGGTACTTATCAGCACTGTCTAACATAACCTGTATCATCCATCTCAGCTGAGATGCTCCTTCTTTAATTCTGATTTTCATTATAAAGATTCATGCTCTTTATTACAGGTGCTTTTCAAAACAAATGTGATGTTGTTAGTGTACAGGTCTTTTCATAAGCTTTGGAGGGTCAGATTTGATAATCTGCAAAATACTTTGGTCTCTATGTTTATGAATATGTTTCCTATTCAATTCTCAACTTATATTCAGAACATTTATAAGGTCACATGGGCTCTTGAATTATCTTCTCTGAACTCCTGTGATCCTATTCCACGGACAGTAACTTTTGATGGAAGATAGAATTCAAGGAGGCCAAAGAATTTTCAAAGCTAAAAATAGCTGCAGATATTATTTTTTTTTATTTTGAATACTTTAAAAATAAAGTATTTAGACTTTTAATTTTAAAAAAATATAAAAAGAGAACAAGACCGTTAATCAAAATAAAACAAAAAAAAATAGAAATGGGTTTATATAACACAAAATGTTTTATAATGGCTTGAATTGTCCCAAATCAACATTTCTACAGATGGAGGGAAGGATGAAGGAGATAGAAAAACTGTTTTGTTTCTGACAGAAGCTCAAGTCAAATTATAGTCAGTTAAACTTTATCTCATTTAATTTAGCTAACTGATAGATTAAAAGCTGATCAATGTTTGATTACTCTTGAGGAAGATGCAGTTTGCCTATTGTATATTTAGGATGTCAAAGGAACAGTCACAGCTTCCTTCTAGTTTGTTATAGGACTCTTCTTCCTCCCTGAAGTGAAATTTGTACCCATTTTAATGTATGTGTGTGTTTGTGTGTGTAACCAACATAAATATAGTAACTCAATATAGATAGTTTCTGGGATAACTTGCGCTGATATACAGCCTTGAAACTTTTTACCAGTCATAACAGCACTTTTATCTCTTAAAAGTGTATTTTGTTCTTGCTCATTTCATCTTAGCACATTTGTCATGTGTTAGGGATCATTTCAGCCAAAGATTTTGCTTAGTATCCCATTTCCTCTTTACAGGTGTAATTCCTGTTTTGATTTAGCATATATCTGGCCAAAACAATAGGACCCTTAAGGCTTTCTCTAGAAATATAACTGTTAGCTACACCTTACTCAAATCTTACCTCAGTAAATTCCTATAGAATCTTCATTTAATACTACTCAAACTGATCAAAAACTGAGTCAGAATTTTGATTTTTCATTACCCCATTGTCTATCCCTTCTCCTAAACCCAAAATATCAGGAAAGAAGATCTGGTGTGACTCCGATTCCTGTGTTATCTGAGATGACACAAGGGGACAGAAACAAACTGTGGTCAAGTATTTCCTCAGGTTTCCAGATATATAATAAGTATTATAGTCCCAGAGGAACTTGACCGACCAAATGCTTCATATTAGGGACTGGTAAAGCACATAAAAATGGCATTTTCTTCTTTCTTTACACTTTGCTTTTCCACCTGCTGTTCTTAAAAGACTAAGCACTTGGCCCTCTAAATAAGCTTCTCAGCTTCTCTATTTTTCTGGTTAACCCCCTGACTATATCAAACTCTCCAGCTCTCAGATTGCCAGGATGACTAAACTTTTGTCTAAATTTTTAGTATTCTTGCTTTAAAGGGCAGTTATGGTTTAAACCCTGAAGGCAGCTAAGCCCCCCCCAGCCACTCACTGGGGAAGAGACATGTTGGGTAAAAGGAAGAAAACTCATGGGTGGGGATAAAGACAGTTTAATAGGAAAAACAAAGACCATGCACAATATTAACAGAAGGAATTCATTCTCTCTTTCCCCTGGTTAACAGCTCTTCAGCCATTCCCAGGAGAGCAGGGTTTCATTATATAAACTTGGGAAGACAGAGACCATCACTCTGAGCATCTCTCTTTCCTTCTTTTCCCCCCTTCTGTTTTATATTCTGGGCATGATGCTATATGGCTTGGAACATCCCTTTGGTCAGTTGGGGTCAGTTGCCCCAGCTGTGTCCCCTCCCAGTGCCCTGTGCACCCCTGTTGCCACATTATATCACAGTACAAGGTGGCTTGTACTGGGCAGTTAATTTGGCTACCCAGAGAGTCCATAAAACCAGCCTCTGGAATGGAGGACAGGAACCTCAACCAGTTACATCCCATCCTAAGCTGTGGGCATATCACTGGTCCAAGTCTGGAGGCTGTAAAATAACAGACCCAGGAGTTTTGAACTCCTTATATAAGAAGGCTCTCAACAGTAAAACACCCTATTTGTGATGTGGAGCTTTGGGGTGTGTGTGTCGTCCCTGTCTCCAACCACTGATCTTACATGTGGATTTTAATGTAATACACCCCCAGCCCTGTTCTATTCACAGGTAGAGCAGTCTGAGAGACAGAAATGGCTTTGGCTTTGTGCAAACACTGCTCATTGATAATGGAAACATCCCTGTGTTATCAACACTGTTTCCATACCAGTCCAAAACACAGCCCCATACCAGGTGCTATGGACAAAATCACCTTTTCCAGTCAAAACCAATACAACAACATACTACTAAATGCTAAAGGAGCCTTTTTACTATTGTTCTATCAATTAAGCACATTTTACTGACAAGGAATTTGTCATTGACAAGGAATTTTTAACTTTCTTTGTTCATTTTTTTTCTAAAAATGTAACATGTCCAATTGTATTTCCAATGTTCACGTATCTTTTTCTGTGTTCAGTAAATGATCTAATATTATATCTTTCTCAAGGAGAAAAACCAAAACTTACAAGACAAATTTTGAAGAGAAGTAGCAGCTGATGACAGCTACCATATGTGTTCTTTAATTGACAAAGAAGTTTCTTTGCTCATCATTGGGAGAAACATTCATAGAGTGACAGCAATTCACACATGCACACTCACAAACATAGAACTCCCAGTTAATTCTTAACATAATTCATTATTCTGCACTTCATTTCATGTGTTCTGAATCTTTTGAAATCCATGCTTAAATTGAAAATGATGCTGATAAGGTGTAATTTAAGGGAATAGGTTATATTTACATTTTGTTTACTACTATTATTTTAATAGGTATGTCAATGATGAAGGTTAGAAGTACATTTTTCCTTTTCCTCACTAAATTTCACAAATATTATGTGACACAGATAAGAAACTGAAAGTACTTGTCAGGTGGTGTGTATTGGAAAAACAGCAGTGAAATCCAACTGTATCTTTTGGTTTTCATTCCATTATTTTTCTTGTCACTTTTACAGTCTAAACTGTGGTTTTTTTTCCTTTCACTGGAGTGAAATCCTGCAGTTGTTTCTGCAGCCTGTAATTCTTGAACACCTGCCTATCGAAAGCAATTGTTTGCCTCCTCAAGGTGATGAGTATTTTAGGAATCTGTGCTTTATCCCTTGGGATAAATGTGACTAGTGGCTTAGTGACTGACAGCTGTCTTGACAATATATTTAACATTAGGGAAAACAACCCCAGATTTTAAAATATCAATATTTATGAGTCTCTATCATACCTGAGGTGTTACAATTATAAGAATGAACATGACAAGCTTAGCATTTTGCGCATGATCCCATGGGTTGCTGCGGCATGTGCTTTCTTTTCCTGCTGACTTTCCTCAGGAAACTTTGTGGGTTTAATAGCTGTGTATGAATTTATTCATCTGCCTAGGATTATTTTAATCCTGAACCTTTTCTGACTTCCTTCCTCCAGCATATTGAGCTAGTTTGCAGGCTTCTTAGCAGAGCAGAGTAAACCCATTAAATTCTTTTGTCTGGCAGTGTCCCAGAACAGTCCTAAAGCATTGACACCAGATGACTGTCAGAAAACAAACCTGCTGCCTGCCAGGGATGTTGTTACCTTGGTGGATCCCAGCAGTGGCTCTCCTGAGCACTTCACTGATAACAGCTCTGACTGTATGTTAATAATTTTAAGCCTTCCCTGAGTGATACATGAACAACATGTCTAGGATGAGTGCCTGTGTTTGAAGTTAATGTAATTAAAAAGACCAGTAACAGTATTCAGAAGAACCTTGACTGCACTGTCATGAGTAGCTCACAGACTCACTTACTATTGTTGGAAAATAAAACAGGAATAAAAATAACAGAAGAAAGCAGCATAAAGTGCCATAGCAGATGGGAATTCTGAATGTTCTCATCTAAAACCTTTATGTGCCTCCAGTCCCATGTATGGACCAGCAAACCTTTGTTTCCACAGCTCCTTCAGGCTTAATCCAATAATGATGACCTGAGCTCCTGCCTGACTTACAGCAAAAGCTCATAAAGTTTCCTTTTATTACACTGAGAAGTAACACATTGTTGCTGTGATATTTTTTAGAAATAGAACCAGGCATTGATGGTGTTATTAAATATTTCAATGCTTTACCTAACAATAAAATCCTAAAGGGAAGTTCAGTGGGCTTCTATGTAAGGATCCTGCACTATGATTGCATAAATCAGCAAATATAAAGCATGAGATAATGATTAATATTGAGATAGTAATCTGGTTTTATGTGACAAAAAGCTTCCTACAGGGTGTGAGCCTGAGGTCTTTGCCTGAGCAATGTGAATTGATAAGTAAGATCTTAATTGTCAGTAATCTGTCAACCTATCCTCTCACAATGTATTGCAAGAAATTATGCTCATCTATAATAAAGATTTTCAATGGGTTTGCACTATTATGATAAATTACCTTGAAGATTTTTTTCCAGATAGGACAAAGGGAGGTATTTCAGTCACTCTGGACAATTAGATAATCCTAACTAGATAGCAGATAATACATATGCATAAGAATTCAGCCTCTCTATTAATTTGGAAAGCTGAGGATAGATTTTATCACGAAGAGCAACTGAACCAAAGGCTTCTAACTCCAAACTACTTAGAGAGATTGTTATGGAAAGCTATTATTCT
Source organism: Arremon brunneinucha (assembly GCA_035583215.1). NCBI lineage: Eukaryota > Metazoa > Chordata > Aves > Passeriformes > Passerellidae > Arremon > Arremon brunneinucha. The sequence continues at coordinate 12,499,615 of JAWWEX010000001.1, read as the reverse complement.
GCAATTTTTTACTGTGCCATTATTTTAGTCTGAAGTACTGTGGGAAGAAGGAGAGGATAGAAAGAAAGGGGCAAATCTTGGGAAATTGATTCCACTGAGGAAAAGGAAGGTTCACAAGCAACTCTGAAGAAAACGCAGAATATTCTATAGATATGAAAGCATTGTCACACCAAAATACCTTTCTACACATTATGGGACGTTAAATGAAATGTGAAACCTAGAGAAAGAAGAAGGAAACCCCAAACAAAGAGCATCTGGTACATTTGTAGGATTCAATATATAGGATCTGATAATCTGCTTATTCTTTATTTAAAATTTCCTTGATCCAAAAATAAATGCATCATTCAACAGTCTGAGACCTGATGTCTGTCACAGATATCCTTAAAACTCTGTTTAATGCAGAAGCTCCAGATATTTAAGGACCCTGAGTATAATAAAAAAATTTTTGTAGGAAAAGTTTCAACTGAAAAGCTAAAAACTACCTTAGGGCTCAGGAACTTGTTTTGTTTTCCTGTAGCTCATCTTAGAAAGGCAGTACATTGTGTAACAAAAATTCTCTGCATCCCCAGCACTGCTGGAACCATGGCTGGCTGGTAATACAGCAATATGACAAAGATCTCAAAATTTATTTGGAACAGAAGGGAAATAGGAGCAAGAACACGCTAAATTCAATCTGTTTTGGGAGCAGGCAGGATCTGCCTGCTTCGGATTGCTTTGCAGATAGCTGAGTTTTTTTTAGTAGGAGAATGAGACATGAAGCTCCATTCCAAGAGCTATAAATTCTGCTTAAAAAAAAAAAAAGGATTTGTACAGTCTTTGTGGTGTGTCTGTCTGATGAAAAAACCTGCAAACCTGACTTTTGAAGGCACCTGAGGCAGTTCTTCTGCTTTAAAGTCCAGAGAGGCCTGGAAACTAAAAAACAGCACCACAAATCTGACAAATTTGACAGGCTCTTTGCAAAGCTCATTTTCTTATTACAGGAGCTAATGGTAGACAAGAAAAACCAAAGTGTACCCTTCACCTCTGCTGACCTCAACCTGAGGTCAGACTTCAGAAGTGCATTGAAAACTTAGGCAAGGAATCAGAGGGGGATTGTTTATTTAGTTGGTTGTTGTTGAGAATTTTGGCATTTTTCAGGCTCCTTTTTCTTCTAAAAAATAGTAAGACAACCGAAAACTTGAGTTTTAGGATGTTTAAAACCATTTAGAATCTCAAAATCAGAGCAGATTCAATCCATCCCTTTAGCTGGAATAGTGAGGAGGAGGAGGGTGTTTTTCTAAACATAGAATTCTTCTGTTGTGAAATAGACTATTCTGTTGCTTTCACAGAAAAAAAACCCATATATGACTTTGACATATGGAAATTAAGTATTTCAACTTTCACTTTTGGAAGGACCTCTCATCAAGCAATAAAAAACTGTGAAGGAAAATGAATCCAAAAGAGCACACATTATTGGCTGAAGCTAAATTAAGTATTACTTTTTATTTGTCCCCTTCACCACCAGTTCTAAAAATTGTCTGATTCAGTTCAAGTTTTTTGTTCTCTGTGTTCTGTTCTGTTACAGAATAGAAAAGAAAAAAATCTGTGTTGTATATATTCCCAGGTTTGACTGCACTAATGGGTAATAAAGGCCAGAGAATTTGAAATGTGTGAATAAATTCACAAACCATGACAAAATCATGTCAAATGCATGAATGCTTTCAGTCACTGAAATTCAGCTAAGCTGCTGTGTAGGATTCAGCTGGATTTAGACCTTCAGAGGAATCTCATCTCTGTGTAAAGTGACCTTAAACAGTGAGGTAGACTTAGCTTTGGTGCTAAAGTCTTGCCTGAGATGGACATGTTATGTCTTTTCAAAAGAGCAATGGCATCTTTCTGACTACACACATTTTTAATGTACTTTACAAAAATCGGTGGCATAACTATGGTTTGAAGCCAAATTCACCTTTTTCCAGCCATTTAATTTTAAAAGATACTTTTTCTTCTGTGTTTCTTGATTTCACAACAGGTGGTAACAGGATTTGCATAGCACACTTAGCATGTATTTTTATAATTTGTTTCCTCAAGTAGTTGAGTGAGGCTTAGAGAACACATGACTATGAGAACCCATCCTGAGTAAAGTAAAGATGTTTCTCTGTATAAGAAGCAAAGTAAACTTTAAAATTTCTTGCAAAGCAGCAATCCTTGCAAGCTGTACCCATCAGCTGTAGTTTTTTATGCTTTGTTGCTGTAGACAAATACAGATGGGTTTGTATTTGGAAAAAAGACAACTTATGGGGCATGGAAGGGGTTTTGAGCAGAGAAGCATGTGGGGGTAAGGGAAGAGCAGAACTCTATATGCTTTGAAGTATTTCTGAAGAAATTTTCTATTTGTGGTCTTCTCTTCTGAATGGGAAGTCTGTAAGAACAAGAAATGATGTGCATGATGAGCAGGGGAGTGCAGGGGTAATGAAGAGGGCTGAAGAAGTGATGAGTGAATCAGAGATGCAAGTGACTGCAAAGGGGAAAAGAGAGAAAGGGAAAGGTAGTGAGACAACTGCAGACTAAGATAACTTTGGAAACAGCCAAGCAATTTTATGGCTCATTGATTAGGGATTAAGTATTACTTTATGTGAGGGTTGGTAGTAAGTCTGGTGTTTTGTCACTGGTAGTTCTTGGTCACTTGCTTATAAAATACAAAGAGATGGTATTTGTATTTTTTTTCAACCCATGAAATGAACACAGCTATGTTTTATTTATTATTATAATAAATCTGCAGATTTTTTTTCCTGGAAAAATTTTCCTTCTGAAAAAATAGAATGACATTCTTAGGGAGTGCTTAAAAACTAAATGAGAAAATAAATTTACATAGATATATGTCTATATAACCACATAAGCTACGTTTTGGTATAGTCTTCAGGTAATTTTTGATAGATAGCATGCCTGAAAACTGGAATCTGAAAACTGGAATCTATCAGAGACTGGCATGTTATGGTTTACGGCTTAAACATCTTTATGAAGGATTTTTGCCTGTTATAGCAAAGAAGTATAACAAAAGGTACATGGAAGATCACCACACCCTGAATAGACCTTCTGACTGAGGATCTTGACTGCAAGTTAACAGAGTCAATAAAGTGACCCAAGTCTGAGCTGGGGGAAAAGAATACATCCACAAGAAGATTATGGGAAGGAGGGTGGGAGCAGGGAGAGTGACAGAGACAGATTAAGTGGAAGCATATCACCCTTCCAAGGGTCCCAATGATATATTGTTCCTTCCCTCCATCTGGTCTCCTTGGTGGTGAGGGTCCCTGCTGAAAGTAGAGAATCCCATGGATTAATACACATTTGGGCAGGTGGGAACACACAGGTACCTCCTGGTGGGGGGACAAGT
>JAWWEX010000001.1:12469331-12496014 GCA_035583215.1 Arremon brunneinucha | reverse complement strand
CACACCAAAACCTCTCCTCCTTCCCTGCCTTGGTGTAGGGATCTGTGGGAGCTTGGCAGCAGAAAAACCTGGGGCTGTGGCTTCCACCCCAAAGGTGCTGGGCTTAATCCTCTTATGAACCTATTCTTATCCCCCACCCCAGACTTGAGTCACTTTATCTTATCTCATTATCAGCAGAAATGAAAATTCTTTTTCAAAAAAGAGATTTACAGAGACTTTTCATTGCTATCAGTCATGTCAGCATCACTGTTATCAATGTAGGGTGCAAAACTGTGGGTTATCAGGAAACAAGATACAGAATTTGATATTGTGAATACTATCCAGTAAAAAGATGCAATGGAAAAATATGACCAGAAAAGGCTGTCCAGAGAAATTATGGTCCCTTGTCTTAAATGCTGGGAAGATGTAACTGAGAAAATGTATTGCTTTCTCTATAAAGCCAGAGAATCTATATTTCTGCTCAGGCTTGCTGGCACTGACAGAAAGATGTACGGAATGAGCTGCTTTCTGAAGGATTTCGGTAGCTCAGCTTTATTAGTTGCTCTGGACTGTGAAGCAGCTATATTGTCCATATGCTATATTGGGATTCCTGTCTGGCTCTCAGACATGTTGTCTCAACTTGTCTTCATGTCCAGATTGCATCCAACAATGCAAAATTGCAGATATGTTGAAGGGAATGTAAACCCATCCCAGACAAGCTGGCAATATTCCCTGGGCTGACAGCCTCCAGCTGAGGAGGTACCACTGGAGCAGAAAAATTATGGGAGAAGAGGAAAAGAAAAAATTGGGAGAAAAAGTAAAAAGTCTTCTAAAATTATTTTTGAGAGGAAATTCCTTTGATTTTTTTGGGGCTAGAATTGCCTTACCCTCATAAAGAATCAAAAGAAGAATACAACATTTACTTCCTAAATTTGAGGCCCCTATTATTGATGAGAAATTGAGCCCAATGTGGATAATAAGAGTATACAAAAATTTACATACACATGCATATAGGTACTTACATCTTTTTAATATGCCTATCTGTAATTTCTTTGCAGGAAGTCATTGCACCTTTTTCCTTTGTATGCAGTAGAAATACAAAACCTTCATTGCAGTCTGATACCTTGCTGAAAAAAAAAGAATTTTTTATACATTGGGAACAAGTGAAACAGAAATTTAAAAAAGTTCCGAATATTTTGCAGGAAATAAGTTTTAAAAAATTCTAAGATAGGATAATAATATAAGCTGAGTTTAATAGACATGTTTGAATGGCCTTGAGGTCTCTTTTTGTCTTACACAGAACACTTAATATATATTTGCCTAGATGAGATTTTCCTGCAATATTTGGACTTTTTCAACAACTTATACTTAGTCTTTGTACACTTATCACAAGACATTGAAATGACTCTGATGTCCAGAAGTATACAGCATTTGAACTTAAGGCAAAAGAGTGTTGCATGGTCCCTGCAAAAAAAATTGTTTAAAACTAAGTCACCACATCACTGGATTGAAAGGTAGATTAAAAGTCATATGTCAGTATTTCAGTAGGAAGGTTTGCCAATCTGAAAATACAATGAAAGATAAAAACATGTGAGAAAAAGATTAGTCATTTTCTGTGTCATCAGCTGGAGAAAAGCTGAGATGTGGGCAGTCTGATAAAGTAGAAACATTATGGAAGTGGTCATGTTTGTGAGTCATTGAGGTTTTGGTTGAGTTTTTTTTCCTTCTCTTCTGGTCTTGCATGGGGCCATAAATACTTGTCAGTTTTCTTGCACAGTATTCTGAATTTCCAGAAGTAAAAATATAAATAAATAAGCAAAAGGTAGGGTTTCACCAAGAAAACCTGCCCTCTAGGTGAAAACCAGGTGTCCTTGTGTCGCGTCCTGAGCTGTGTCACCAAGGGAGAGGAGAGCTGCAGAAATAATGCTGGGGAGAGGTTACAGCTGAATTGCTAATGTATTTCATTAAACCCCTCAAATTTTAAACAGGATTTCATTGTCACATGATGAACAAGTAATCGACATTGCTTTGGGCATAATTTTAATCATTTTTCATTTGTTCTATGTTGTACACTAAGACAGGGAACAGGCTCACTTTTAATAGTACATTTGCAGTAGAGGCATGAGTTATTGACATTGCTTATTTATTTAGAACATTAAGTGCCCGAAAAATCCCAGTACAATAAATGTATATCAATTCCACCACCAATGTGGGAGGTAACTTAATCAGTAGAAGTAGAAAGACTATTACAGAAATTGTAGTTTACAAACAGAGCAACGTATATATTAAAAACATTCATTATTCCACAGCAAAAAAGAGCAGTACAAACAAAGAAATCTCATGTTAATATACATGAACTGTTAAGAACAAGATACCTGTCTTCAGAAGTTTTTTTGTGTCTAGATTTGCAGTCTGATTATGGACTGGCTTTTCTGAGTTTTGATTCAGAAACAGGATTTACCTAATTATGTGGAGTAACTATTATATCTGGCTTTTGTGGATAATGTATGATGGCAGTGACTTTCTAAATGGATATTATCTTGTTTTTGCTACAAAGGCACAATGTTGTTGTGAATGTCAATTTTATTTGGCACAGGTGAGGTGAGAGGAGAGCTGGTCTGAAATTTTCTCACAAAAGGCATTTTTATTACATATAACTTAGGATTTTTTTTTGTTTGCATCATAACTGCAACTTTTATAAACAGAAGTTTGGAGATCATTTCTTGTCAGGACAAGAGAAAGGGAAGGGTCTGTGAGTCTCTTAAAAGATGGCAAGAGAGGGGGTAAGGAACAAATCTGCTTCTCTGTATGCTAATTAAATAAGCATAGGAAAAGAGAACTCAACTTTAGTATTACATGTATGATGTAGCTATTCTTTTTTCTGCACTGTGGAGCAAAAATGTTTGTCTTAATTAGTATGTACTTAATGAAATACACCAAATCTCACTGATTAAATTGTCTGAGTGGGACTATTTACATTGGGAGAGAAAAAAAGAATCTCTTTTTTCTCTCTGCAGACTAGTCAACTACCCAGGAGTTACTCATTGCTTATGAGATGCTTAAGGTATGAGAACACATGTAGTTTAGGTCCTGCTGTGAAGATGAAGGATTTGACTTCTGCTGTTTCATCAGGACTCAGAGAAAAAACAGAATCAGCTGCATGAAGTTTCATCCTTCCCTCCCATTCCACCTTTTTTCACTAAGTATTTCTTAAGAGCTCTTGAGTTCATCTCAAGGGAAAATGAATATAATAAAATAAAATAAATTAGAAAAAAAAATGTAGGGTAGTCTGAAAGGTGAGAAAATGTCTTCCATTGATGTAGGAGTATTTTCTGAGCTCTTTAAAATGGGTGAAATTTGTTCCTCTGCAACCTGCATAGCCTTTCCTTATCATTCTTATGCCCACAGGTACTGCAGGACAACAATGTCAATTTTAATAGGATTCACCTAGCTTTGAGGTTAAAAGGATAGAAGGAGGTCCATTTTACTTCTCAGTCTGTGTGGACAGCAATGTGAATGTCAATTCATCTGCTTGTTATCACAGCTTCATGAGCAACAAAATTAGTGATTACTATCAGCTCAAGAAAGGGCGGTGAACCAGCCGTGCAAGCTAACACAATTAGAAAAAACATTGACACAATTGTCGTTTTACTCAATCAGGCAAATGTATTCAATTAAACAGTTAATTTAATGCAATCAGTCCCAAGCATCTCTGTTTAGGCAACCTTGATAGCTACTAATTTACTTTTGCTCCAGGGCATTTGTTTATGAGGCATTAAGATTAGGTAGATATAAGAAGGGCTGTAAATTTTCTGTATAATAGAGGCACCAGACTTTATACCAGAAACCCTTATACTTTTACAGAACTCAGAAGTGCTGACTGTGTCTGAGATTTTTGATTTTTCCAGTGCCACAGAAACAACATAGAGTTTCTTTGCATTTTGACACGTGCTTCAGAAGTCTTTTCAGCCCTAGGAACTCATGACTTTATAGAAATCTTTTCAGACCCTTAGAAACAGAACTAATAATTCCCATGGAAGCATAAGTCATGTTCTCTAGATTTACTTAACCATTTATTTCTACATATATATTGTTCTGCTACTCCTCCTTTATCTTAACTTTATTTGTTAAATATTTTTCATGTACCAGATAGAAGGGGTAGGCTCATAACTGAGGAGTTCCAAGGGGGTTTGTGGTGGAACACATTCATAGTCAGAGAAACGGGTGAGTACTAAAGTGACCAAAATTGCTGATGATATTAAGTTATTAAAGAGTCTAAGACAAGTGCTGACTATGAAAGATTGTGAAAACACCTTATAGCTGCACCAAGTAGCTGGGCAATAAATGGCAGGATAAATTCAGAGTGTTTAAATGTGATACACATGGGGATGACCAGTCCTAATTTTACATGTGAATGCTATCAAAAGCTTTAAGGTGCCTGTTACTACTCAGAAACAAGAATTTGATTTTATGGCATAAAATCCTGTGGAAATGTCAGCTCAACGCACAGGAGCACTCAAAAGAGAAAATCAAATATTATGACTTTCTGAGACTTCATCAAAAGAAATAGAGAGAACATTATTAACACACAGTGGAATTCCTGGGATGTCCATATCTTGTACATGAAAGTGTGGGAATTATTCTACATATCTTGCATACTTCACCACTAAAAGAGAATAACTGAACAGAAAAATGTTCAGTCGAAGCTGGTAAAGATATATGAACAAAGATAAAGAGCCTCTTCTGTATGAGGAAATATTGGAGTGCCTGAGGTGTAAGAGAGAGAACTAGTATTACAAAATATACAAAATCCTGAGAGGCATTAGGAAATAGGGATTAATTGTTCCCATTTCCTTCAATGCAGGCAGTGAGACTCAAAACAAGCCGGTCAGAGTCAATGCAAAGCGCACAAGACGTGGTTCTCCATATAGCAGTGAATAAGTCTGTGCAACTCATTAGAATAGTACAACATGGATGCTTAAATTGATGAAAATTGTGGGTGAGATTGGACAAATACCTGTAAAATTAATCTGCAAAGATTTGCTGCATCACAAAGATTACTCTTGGTCCATAAGAACTCTATAAAATGAAAATAGCTGGAGGTAAGGAACACTTTTAGCAGAAACATCAGGTATTCCTGCCTATTCTTGTTCATTCTATGGCATCCTTTTGTAGGTTTTACTGAGGATACACATGGCACTGGACAGACCTTTTGTCTGATTAAGTGAAATTCTCAAGTTTTCCTTAAGTGCATTTAAGTGTCTTGTTTCACAGTTGTTACCATCCTTGATTTTTGAGTTCAGCCTGGTAGATAGGGTTTTTAAGGTATTTGTTGGCTGCAAACCTGTCCTCAGACTCCAAAACTGTAATGATGATATATCTAGTGGCTACATTGGATACTTACATGTACAGTATTTTCCATGGTGTTTTGATTTCCAGGGGAAAGAAATTGTGGGTTTACAGCTTAAGAGGTCATTGAAAAAGAATGTCAGGATATACCCTGACATATACCTCCTGCACAGTCAGTGGATGGTTTTGGTCTCTGGTTTCTTTTTCAGATGATGTCCAGAAAGCTTCAGAACAACCAAAAACTAGACTCTGTTCTTTCCTTGAATTGGTTCCAATGAAATCATATTGATGTCTTCCATCCACCAAACAGATGTTTGCTATCAATGTCAGACAGCACTAGCCATTAAAGACTGAACTTCTAAGCCACAAGACACTCATTCTGACAGAACGTGGGGAGAGATTTGCTTTAACTTATAGAAATATGAGTTATTGATAGGAAGTTGTATTACACTGGTGGCACCTCACATTTGGCTTAGAAAAGACCTGAGTAGCTACAGCAAAAATGAGGAATTAACACAACCTGTTTCATCTAGAATGTTTGCCTGTCTTTATTTTTTATGTTTTGTGTTTTTCTCTAGCATTTGTAAATCTTCTCAGAGATCATTTGTTTGGCACAGCTGTGACGTGCTTCTACTCAATGCTCTGTTCATAAAACTGCCTTTGCTCTGGGCTGGTGATATAATGCCTGGGAGTTTACATCTCACCATCAGTTTTATGTCTCAGACTACACAGAGTATCTAATAAATGGCATCTATACATTTTAAAGTATGTAAAGGTTCTGTTACTTTTCTGAAATGAATTAAGTTTGATGCCGTTTTGTTGACACAGATTCAGAGGTTAAATAATTGGTTGTCATGCAATCCTTTTGAGGGGCTCTTACTCCTTGCTGTGAGCAGAGATCCCAAAAGATTAACCTCTTATCTACCTTTAGTTTGGGAAGCTTTTACTCTATAAAAGGAGGAATATGGAGAAGTTCTGTTTCCACAGCAGCCATTTCTCGGCTAATACAATAGTCAAAGCACTGGTATGTTTTTACTTCTGGTGCAGGTACCAGATGAGTCCCTACAAGCAGCTGTTAGCAGTCAATTTTCTGCACATTTATTCACACATTTCAAATTTCCCTGGAGTCCTTGGCTATTACACAGCCTTATCTTTAGTTTATGCAATATATCACATTGATGACATTGGGTTTTTTTCAATTAACTGGGCCAAAGTCATAGCAATGCTGGAACTTCATTCACAGGCAGCAAGGCTGTGTGCCGTCCTTATTGGAGTGCGGGGTGTGTCACTTCTTCCTATGAACAGCTAAAATAATAATCTTTCTTTGCAGGGCTGCAGCCCACAAAGAGATTAAATAAAATGCATTATATGTGTTAAAACTACACTCAACCTGGATGTATTCTCACCATATAAGATGCTGAGTGTAGATATTTCCTCTGTGACTGGACTTTAGGCTAAAGTCTTTTCTTCATTAAGGATCATGTCTCTTTAGTGGTGGTATGCATTCAAGAAATTACTATAAGTCAGTGATTTCAGAATAAGGTAGGAATCTTGCTTACAAGATTCCTTAGTTACTGAAGCCCTGGAGACAAAAGCCCTGTAGATGTAGTGCTTGGTGACATGGTTTTGTGGTGGACCTGCTAGAGCTGGATTAATGGCTAGACTCTAAAAATTTAAGGCTCTTTTCCAACCTAAATGATTCTGTGATTCGAAAACAAGATGCCATTTCCCATGATCCAAACCAGGAATTAACCAACATAACTCCATTTAAAAAATAATTGCAAGGAGGTTTCATTAAATTTTTACATTTTTTGTTTGTCTCTGGTATCTGGGAAAACACATTTGCCTTCAATAAAATTTGACAAAATTTTCATGTTTTCTATATCTACATAAAAGACCGAACCTATGAAGTCTGTATGAATATGTCTTTTGACTCTGTATCCTGCAATTATTAAGAAACATGAATTAATTATCTTTCATTATCAGCTGAATTAATGCCTGGACATATCATCATACCTGGGAGAAATGAAAAATGAGAACTTGAGTAAATTCTCAGCTGATGATGGATGAGCCTATGATTGCAGAGTCCGGGCTACATCATAATTTGACTTCAAGGTTTGGGTACTTCTTTTTATTTTTAACATGTCTGGACATTTTAATCCTGTACTAATTATAAAAACTTTTTGGGAAGCTTTTTTTCACACTGTCTGTCATCAGGAGCACATTAAGTGAATGACATCCTCATAGCTTGTGGCAATTTTCTGGTGGTAATGAATAGCTCAGTTTGGATCCTGAAGGTGAGATGGGAACCATCAGTATAAAAACTTAACTCTGCTTCCCTGTCATTTTACTAAAAATGCTTTTATAATAGAAGCTTGTATTAAATGCTGTTGTAATTAAGCCAAAGATGTTTATGATGTTTACTATGTGTGTTCTGCAGTTTTGGAATTCAAGATTACTTTTTGTGCAATAATACGCATCTTCAATATATCTGACTAAATTACACTTAAAGCAGTGTGTCAATGAGAATAAAAAATGCCAGTATTTCAGTTTCCTGAGGCATTACAAGTGTTTTCTTAATTATTGTACTTGTGAGGAAAATAGATGGATCATTACAGCTATAAATTCTTGGCTGATTCTTCATTTCTAAAATTCAGATTGAACAGGGATATTATATCCTGTAATTTAAGTTAGGTTATATTTTTCCTTGCTCTTCAAATATTGCTGTATTTTAATTCTTCCTAACTTAGAAAGATGCATTTTATTTAAATGCTCATATCTTAAATTATTAGTACATTTATTGATTTTAAGATAATTTCTAAAATTATTTTATAACTGTTTGTATTGTATTGATGCTAATAAGGAAATAGTAACCATACATGTAAAATTGTGCATAAATTTAACTAAAATGTAATTTATGTAAACTCAAACCCTTCAAGATAATTTTCTATCCAATTAAAAAAAGAAGAACTATTTAATACATAAATTTCAGCTTTTTTTTTTTGAATTTTTTATGTTTTTAAGATGAAGAGATGGATATTTGAACTCTAGAAACAGCTGATCTAATAACTTGTCCCACATCTCTGATCTATCATTGAAGAAAATTTCCTAATTAGCATTTTGACCTTTATGAAGATAATTTAATGAATCTTTCATTAGTAATAGACCAGGAAGGAATCATGAATTAAAACACTTAACTTTTTCTGATGATGCAAAACCTACTTTGTAAAGTTCCTGCAAGTTCCCATATTTACTTTGGTGTTTGATTCACAGAAACCATTTTATGTCAAGTTAGGATTTGCTGACAGAATGCAAGTTAACAGACCATGAGCAACATTTCAGCCTGATTTTTAAAGAGGATATTTCAAATACCCTGTCTCAGCTGGACTGGCATTGTTTCTCGTAATACTTTTAAATTTTTTATTAAAATCAAGATCATTAAGAATTAATAGAATCTGGTGAGTAGTCTGTATAAAATTATCGTTGTGATGTCAAATTCTCAGAGGCTTCAACCTCACTCAATGCACTTTTCCACAGAAACACTCTGACATTTTCTTGGAATGACTTTTCTGCAAGAATTTTGAAGCGCAGTAAATAACAGACTACTTTGGGGCACTGCTGTAGGTAGCAATTCTTATTAATTTACTGCTGGAGCCTGGTGCTTGGTTGCTGTGCCACGGGAATGTTAACAAAATTTGGTGGCAATATTTGGTGCCTTTAAGCACGTGCTCTACTCATGCCTATTTAGTGAAGTGCACAGGAGTTTATACTCAAATCCTGCTAAATATACAGGGATATCTGTTTGTTTAGATTGTGGAGTTATGATTGTTCAGAAAACAGTATAGATTTATTCTGTTTCTATAGGCTTACAAAGCTCTTTGTGTAAAGCTTGACCCTTCTGAGCTTTGGGCAGTCCTGGGAGCCTCACATCAGCCTGGCTCCCACAGGTAAGATGGCACAGTCAATGGGAATTTAGAAAACTGAGTTCAGGGGAATGCAGCCCGCTGGGAAAGTGGCAATATGGGTTCTGTAAAGTGAATTGCTATCTCAGCCTGACAAAACCAGGGCAGGCACAGTGGAATCTCCAAACAGGGAAGTTGCAGGGGCTTGAGAAGTTGCGATGCAGCATGCAAACTGGATGTGGATTTCCTTTTCAACAGCCACAGCACAAAAGCTAGGAAGCACTTGGTGAAACTAGGGAGATTGATTGGAGACAGAGAGATTACTAAACAGAAAATAAAATTTTGAGACTTCCTGCCACAGAAAATTGTTGGGGGAGTTGTAATTAGCAGGTTTGAGGGATTAGATAAATTCCTGGATGGCAGATCCAGAAATGAATAGCAAGATTAGGCAGAAACATAGCAGGAACCCTCCCACACTTATAGCTGCCCAAGAAGTATGAGAACAGAGCACAGAAGATTATTGTTTTTACATGCTCTGCATAGTTCTAAATATCATTTCCTAATGCCAGCTGAAGGGATTAAATATATAGCCCATGGTTCTGAGATATTAGGACCTATCTTACATTCATATTTTGCAAGTTGCACTGCTTTGCATTTTCTCATTTGATGTTCAGGTAGTTTGGAGTTCAATCTATTATTTCCTGAGTAACTCTGCTTTGCTGAAGGCCATTTTGTGCCACCTTCCAGAGAGTGCTCATTACTTTAAGAAGCTTCACTGATTTTGGCCTTTAAAAATTCCTTCATTCTGATAGACTGTGACACAACAGAGTCCCCAGAAATTTCTTTTATTTCACTTAAAATACAGAGAATCCTACTGAGTTAAAGGAAAAGCACTATAAGTGTCAAGATATTTCCAGTGCAACGTCCTTGACTTTGTGTGCTTCCAGCTCTACAGTCCTCAGGCGAGTGCAGTTCTCTTTTTGCAGTGATGGAACATGACCTGTGGTGCACATAAGCTAAAGGTTTGGGTTCCTGATGTACTGAGAAAACCTCTGCATACTGACAAATCACACTGTGTGTTACACTGGAGCCTGGGTCGTTTTTAGCCATGGGTAAAGCCATTACTCAAAAAGCCTGTGGGCACTGGGAAGTGTGATTTTCATGGTAGGAAAACTATGAGGAAAGGGTGGAAGCAGCCATTTGTATGTAGCTGGTGCACAATCTCTACAAAAACTGAAACTGCCCACAGCACTTTTTAATAAACACAGTCGTATTTCCCATGCAAAGACTTGCAGCCAGACATAACCCAGTGCACACATTCTGATACATCCTGACACATGATAATGCTTGTTTATTTGCTTGCTTATTTATTTTACAATTGCATTTCAGGGAAGGCTACTACCTCTGTTGGTAACCAAAGTGCAGTGTGTTGTGGGAGCTGGTACAAATATTGTCAAAACACATCATTACTGCCTTGCTTGTGCCATGGATGTGCAATTTATCATGGAAGGTCATATGGTAATATCCTAATATAATGGCATATTACTTTTTCCTGACAATTTCACTTGCAGCTGTTTATAATTTTATGGGAATTCTTTATTAATAGTGCCAAAAAGAAAAAAAAGTACACAAAAATGACAAAATGTGATTGTGGTATAGAGCATTACATTTCAGGAAAAACAGAATCAAGCACCTCATGAAAAATGTTTTTTCTTTCTTCCTTATAAGTTCCTATGTGCATAAAAAAGCCTTAGTACTCAAAAATGACAAAATGTGATTGTGGGATAGAGAATTAGATTTCAGGAAAAACAGAATCAAGCACCTCATGAAAAATGTTTTTTCTTTCTTCCTTATATGTTCCTGTGTGCATAAAAAAGCCTTGTGTTTGTGGAGATAGCTGGGTTCAGACAGTGATATTAAATTGCCTGGTTAATATTGCAAAGGTCTGCTATTCAATCAACTGTTGGGACAGATTTCTACTCTCAGTTTTTTACCTATTCCTGCATTTTCTGATGGAGATTAGGGGTTTTAGGATTTTAAATATAGAGTTCATAGAGTCTTTACCTATTTCTTTCTTCTTCCCACACTTTTTCTTCCCTTTTCCATTCCCTATGCCCCCACATTACTCATATGGACAGGGTGACCAAACACAGGCATGATATCTTTATTAACACAAGTAATGGAAAATGTGTTACAGAAAAGTTCCACAGTTAGAGTAAACAGTAAGAGAGTAAGCTCTGCTTTGACTCAGCAGAGCAATAAGAAAAAAGAAAAAAAAAAAAGAAAAAAGAATTAACAAGGAGATCTTAGAAAATATTCCTCATCATTTTTTGCTGTTGTTTGGATTTGTTTAGACTGCTGTTAGACAATTACAGCAGGAAAGTGCAAGCAAAAATAGAAGGATCTCATCTTAAATTCTAGGCCAGTAAAATCTTGTTCCTGCTGTAGAAATGTTACACAGAAATAATGATGTATTTTGCTCATTCCAGTTAGGCTGCTTCAAGCAGTAAGCCCAAGAGTAACAGTTCATACAAATATATGTTATATATATATTTTTTTAGATGTGTCATTAAAAATATTTTTAAATTAAAGAATGAATGGAGATTAGTTTTTGCAATATCTTCTTATATTTCTTCTTTTGCAATGGTTTGTGACTGGTTTGCTTTACACCTGAAAGAATAGGCTGAAAGTAAACCTGAGGAAAAGCTCTGCATTATTGTCTCCATGCAGAAGGGAAGGTAAAGCCTGCAAATATCATATGTTGTAATGAACATCATTAATCCATTTTAGTGAAGCCTGGGAGAAATGGAGCAAGTTTTGGTAAACAAACTCCAGATGGAGATAGCAGGAAACGTGCAGAAAAATGGCACTCAGAGGGAATAACTCCAAAATATAATTAAGTGGGCAGAATGATTCAAACAAGATGAATGAGGCAGTATTTTAATTGCAGTTTTGAGAGATTGTTTTGATATTTGGGGATTTTGAGGATAAGAGGTTATATATATTTCTCAAAATAAAATTTCACTGTTATTTTAGCACTAGCGTTTAGTTTTGAGATCTGTTGACACTTAAGTTCTAGTGTTGCTTTATGACAGTATTATGACATCTTCTAATTTTTTTTATATTGATTAAGTAATACTCATTTGCATTCAAACTCCTTCTATCCTCAGTTACAAAGGCAGAATTAGACTGTGAACTTTTGCATTGCATTAAAATCTTTTGGACCTGCCTGCCAGGTATGATGTTGATTATTGAAATAAGAGCTATTAAGGGTCTGCTGTGGGCATGGATACCTTGCACTATCCCAGGTTGCTCCAAGCCCCATCCAACCTGGCCTTGAACACTTCCAGGGATGGGGCATCCACAGCTGCTCTGGGCAACCTGAGCCAGGGCCTCACCACCCTCACAGTAAATAATTTCTTCCTAATATCTAATCTAAACCTACTCTCTGTCAGTTTGAAGCCATTCCCTCTTGTCCTGTCACTCCAGGCCCTTGTAAAGAGTCTCTCTCCATCTTTCCTGTGGGCTCCCTTCAGGTACTGAAGGTCACAATTAGCTCACTCCAAAGCCTTCTCTGTTCCAGAAGAATCCAAACTCTCTCAGCCTTCCCTCATAGGAGAGGGGCTCCATTCCTCTGACCAACTTGGTGGCCTTTTGTGGGTGATGGGTATAGTTCTTCCTTTTAAGACCAAATATTTGCTCCACAATGTGTATTTCCCACCTTTCAGCCCTTTTTGGATCGCTGCAGAACTTGCTGCTACATCACATAAGAAATTTACAGCTGAGCTTGGAAAAAACTAAATAGACAAATTCATAGATGTAGAACCCATTAAAGCTTATTAAACACAAAGATATCACATTTGGCTCAGGAAGGGTCTAAGCCTCAGGGTGGCTGAAGTCACATCTTACTGTAGCAAACGCTTTCTCTTGCTTGCACTCTTTTAATGTATATCTTGCAGACCACAGGATTAGACTTTTGACCCAGTATGTCTATTCTAAAAATAGACAGAAATCACTCCAAAATGTATGTTCAGCTGAGAAAACTAGGGTGGAGTTACTAAGGGTGAACTTTGTAGAGGGATTAGGAAGAAGCAGAATTTTTTTTTCTGTCCATTTCCTTCTGATTATGGCACTTCTGAATGAACATAAATACAGTGTCTATGACAAGTAACATTTTTTTGGCGTGAACATCTCAATGTGATTTGCCCATGTTGTAAGATCTTTCACCAGCAGTGTCACAGCATGTGTGTAATATGGAGGAAAATTAATTTTGTGCACTTTGAGACAAACTGAGGTACTTCATTAGAAAGAATCCTTCACAGGAAAAAAAAAATTATCCATAGTCTTATATAATAACTTATTTCAATTTGTTTCAATAATCAGGTGAATATTAGAAAAATAGAAACATTCCAAACCCCAAACCAGATGAAAATCAAAGAAATACCCACAAATAATACAATAAAAGAGAATAACAGTAGGTCCTAGCAAAATCTTAAACATCATGCTGCAGTTTTCAAATTTTCATTTTGATCCACAGACTAAGCAGGATAGCAGTTGTTTTGGAAGACAGGATCTACAATCAGGACAGTCTTGTTAAATTAGATAAACAGATAGAATTCTGAAAAATGAGCAGACATGCAGAAGAAAGTGGGAAGATTTAAGTAATAGGTTAGTGCCAAATGCACAATAGTAGAAGAGAGAAATTGTCTAAATAATTGTAGCATAGAGTAACATTTATGAATTAAAATGAATGAAGACATTTGTACAGATATGGTATATTAGGATCATCACATGATCCTAATAAAAGAAAATGAAGGAAGATTGCTCTGATCTATTACTGCACCTGCCAGAAACTAGGTGTTTGATATATTGTTCTGTTCAGCACAGGTCAGAAGTCTTTTAAAATAGAACAGTAGAAGAGTTTGGGTATGAAGGAACCTTTAAAGGTCAGATAGTCCAACCTCAATTGCAGTGAGCAGTGACATCTTCAGCTGGATCAGGTTGCTCAGCTGTCCAGTCTGACCTTGAGCCAGCTTTGTGATGGATTTATGTCACAAAATAAACCCTAGTCCAAATTTGCATTTAAAGCAAGAATCTGAATTTATCTATAGATTTCCACTGGAGTTATTTGTTATTTTGTATTTATCTAAAATAGAAGCTATTGACTGGTATTTACCATACTGGATTCAGTACAGAGAAAACAAGAAAGAAAAAGAGAACGCAAACTTCTTTTTTCTTTTCTTTTCTTTCTTTTCTTTTCTTTTCTTTTCTTTTCTTTTCTTTTCTTTTCTTTTCTTTTCTTTTCTTTTCTTTTCTTTTCTTTTCTTCTCTCTTCTCTTCTTTTCTTTTCTTTCCCACGGGAATGTCAGGTGAGCAGTGAAATAAAACACTGAATTCAATAAATGGTTCATTCACATTAAAAAGTGTACAGATTAAAAAGGGGGGGCACACCATGTGAGTTCAAAGGGTATGGAAAGTGAATGCTGACTGATTTTGATAAAATATCTGATAAATCTGAAAATTTATGAAAAAGACTTCTGGAAAATTTAAGGAGTGTTTTTATGATTACTTTATGTGATAAAACAGTACAATTCTCTTTATTTGGATTACATGTTTTACAAAAGCTAATGAGAGGTTGTAGGACAATGAATTATAGACAGTAATGTAATCTTTCCGTTGCCTCATCTTTCATATCTATTTGAACAAATACTTTTCTTTTTGACAGTTTTTGAGTAAATAAAGCTTTTCAATGGCCTGAACTAGAAGACCAATAGTCTGCTGCATTTCATAGATTATTTAAACAGACTTAATGGTAATCTCTTATATAACAAATATATATATATAAATATGTAAATAACAAATATATATATAACAAATATATATAAAACAAATATATACATAACAAATATATATATATATATATGCAATGAGTTGAAGATAGTGTACAGTATAATTAAATAAATATAATATTTAATCAGGAAAATGGCATTGTTAAGATGGCTGTTTGTTCTGAAATAATACACTCTGAAAACAAACTGGATACAGTCTATGATCTTCTGTCTGCAGCCTTTTAAACAGTTTGGAAAAATCATATCTGAAATCCATTTATACTGAAAATTTACCCCCCAGAACTTTTCTGCCATAAAATATGCACTTTTTAAAGAGCAAGTACTTAACTAATAAGGTTCATGGTCTTTTGAAGCCAGCTTTATGATGTTCTTTCTCCAAAGAACAATTTAATTAGATATCAAAATGTCACCTGCAGTGAATAAAATCCCTAAATGTAAAGTTAGAGCTGTGTGTTGTCTACAGAAGTGAAAGTCAGTGACACTTCTGTTTTGCCCTGTTGCTTTAGAGGCTGAGTGAAAGGGTCATAATATTTATTTACAACCAGAATAAAAACTTATTGTCTAATCTAGGATCTGAGTCATTATCCATTTACACATTAATTTCCACTGGTTTTGCATATAATATCAGGGCTTTTGGTTTTGGCAGAAAATGCAGGATATTTTTTCAGCAATTAATGTTTTAATGATTAATAGTGATGAATGAAGGGAATTTATAAGACTATGTTGTAAATTTCTTTGAATATAAACAAGGTTATAGTTTTTCAGCCAATACTGATAATCCTAATAGGAGAGAAAAGAGAGAAACGCCACCTCTACCTCTGTCAACTCCTTCTGCAATGGTTAGGATTTTTTCATTTATGTATTTTGGATTACAGTAAATAATAATAGAATCACAGACTATCCTGAGGTGGAAGGGAGCCACAATGATCAACTAAATCCAACACTTGGCCCAGAATTCCACCATGTGCCTGACAGTATGGTTCAAATGTTTCTTGAACTCTGCCATGTTTGGTGCTGTGACCACTTCCCTGAGTGCCTCTTCCAGTGGCCAACCAAAGGATGAAAAATATTTTTGTTAATAAGCATTAGTGTCTGTTACTCTGCATTGCAAGGACTGCATGAAATCAAAAGATTGTGGTGGATATTCATGTCAAAGTTGTTCTACAGCAAACCATCAGAAAAAACTATTCAAACAGTGGAATTTTCAAACTAACACACTTTTTCTTATGCTTCAAAAAAATTAAATTTGAAATCTTACTTTATTCAAATAATAGGGGGAATCCGGATACCATTCCACCAGGGGTATTATTAATGGGTATTAAGCATGCTGACTAAACAGACCAAAGTATTCCTTCCAATTATTTAGTACAGAAAAAGCAAACAACTCCTTTGAAAGCTGTAAATTATATAGAAACAAGTATTCAGTGTTTGCTCTTCAATCTTTAGACAAGCTCTAGTGTCAAAACTTCTGAAATCAGGACATCTGTCTCAATAGAGCCTCAAGATATAATTTAATAAAACAAAGAGCTTTATAATAAAATGGAACAGAAATGTAATTTTAAATGCATGTTAAATTTTCTGCCACTTCAAACAAAAGCTGACATTTTTAATCTTATTCATATTTTCTGTGTATATTAATTATAGATGTAATTTAACAGCCACTAAGTATAGAGTCCAATCGAATTTTGGTTGGGCTCTAAGTGCAGAATTTCACTGTTAATTAGAGGACATAAAAGAAAATACTAACTAACTTTTTTTAAGATCCAGGATCTCATTCTCCCTCTTGGAAGGTTCTAGCCTCTTTCAATTGCTTTTTTTTTTTTTCACATTCAGAAACTTTCCAGATAAAAGACACATTTCAGACCAAAACCTGTGCCCTAGCTTTTACACAGCTGAAGAGGAGACAGCAGGCAGTAAGAGCAAATCCACAGAAATATAAATCCTGTTCCTTGTACTGCAGCAGGAGTGTGAGGATTGGTGTGTGTGGTGCTGAGCACCAAGGTCTCCCTTAGGCAGGGAGAGCGATGCCACCACCGTGTAATTCAGGACAACTGGCCTGGAACAGGATGTAATTGGAAATGTAGAAGTCCATCAAATCATCTTGGAAACTCAGTGAGGAGGAGGTAGACATGCCACAGCCCAGAGGCCAGGAAAGGAGACTGAGGATGTGCTTCCTTCCTCTGATATATTTCCAATGTCCGTTTTCTCCTGCCATTTGCATTGGTTTATTGAAGCTGTTGCATGGATACACATTTCCTGTGGCCTTTCCATTTTTTTTTTTTCTCATTTTTCTTGCAGTCTAGAAGTTTACCTCACACATGGGCAGGCTTAGGCAATGCTCCCAAATACACTGTGTATTCCATGTCAGCTGAAGCCGAACAAGTGAGACCATGAACTGATGTTCCCAGGGCTTGTCTGTGTTGTTCAACAACTCGAAATGCTGCCAAATCCTCTTACTTTCCCCTGCTCTCAGAAGCCAGTGAACCAAATTCCCATGGTAATCAACTGCAAACTGCCAGGTGAGTTCATTGGATACAGGACTGGACCCAAAAAGTTAAAATGGGGGTGGAGTGTTTAGTGAAATTACCTGTCAAAATCTATTTGTAAACAATCATTCAGTCTCTAGGGTGACTCTGCAACCCTTAGGCATGATTAAACAGATTGCATTTCCTGCTGCTTTTTAAAATTTTCCAGCAATGGCTTTGTTTGGAGCTTGTGGCTTGTAACAGAGTTCTTTTTTTATTATGTGCTAACAATAATTTAATGCAAACACCACCTGAGTACAGAGAAACAATTTTCTTTTCAATGGTTGACTCTTCACAATGAATTACTAAGGGAGTTAATACCATCAGAACATGTATGCAAAATCTTTGAAACTAAACCACCCAAAGTGTCAGTTTAGTTGCTATTCTTTTCTCTCCATCAGTTTTGGGTACGTTTTCCTTCTTTCTCAAGCCCTCTAATTGGAAATATTTTCATGAGGCTGTTTATAGTTAAAAGAAAGCACAGATTAGACCAGATACCAGTGGAAGTTTGCACAAAGTTTCTTACCCTTTGAAAAATCTAATAGGTTGCAGTGGAATCCAGTTTCAGTTAAATAAAAATATTGACCTCTGTTTAAGGCATATTATTTCCTATCTATTTTGCACAAAATATTTAAAAATTTTCTTTAATTAATGTGTGAATATTGATTACTATAAAGGAGATAATGGATGAAATTTAGTGAAAATTTTTGTCTAGGTTTTTTTATTGACAAAGAGCTAACAACCGCCAGTTGAAAACACATAAGTTTAAAAGTATGATGTAATCTGTCTTTATAGTGGTTTAATAGAGCTTGGCATTTTCAGAAGTGAAATAACAAATTCAATATTTAATTGCTTTCATAATTATTAGTGTCAGTGTGTTTCTGGAAGGCTTGATCTGCATTTTCCTCAAAGTAATCTGACATAACCCTCAATTCTTATAACTCATTTTAAAAACAGCAACAAAAAAATAATGAGAAGTCCTCTTCGGTTGTAAAAACTTTGTTTTTTTTAAATGGATTTTTGATTTTGCATACTTTAAAATAGTTACTGGAAAATTTTATATTAACCATCCAGGACAATGAATGAGTAATTTGGTAAAGCTCAAGCAATTCTCAAAGCTACTCAAACTGTGAAATGCTAATGTTATTTCAAATTATAAAGGGCCATTATAACTTTTAAAAAATCTGCTGCAAAAAAAAAAATTTAAAGAAATAATTGAACATTTTATAGATAGGGGACAAGCTGAAATAGTAACACGGAAATGTGATTAAAAAACACATGAATTACATAATTCAGTGGTGTTTTAACAAAATGTGGAGACAGAATAGAATGTATTCATAAAAGAGGAAGACATAGTAGAATAAGCCCTCTTCACTCTTTTTTTTTGTAATTTTGAAGTATATTTCTAACCTTTTCCATAATTTTCTCTATATTATTTAAAATATATTAGAAGTTTGTGTATATAAAATTAAATTTACAGGATTAAACAGACTTTTTAGAGGCAAAAAAACTGAGCACTCTCAACAAAGAAGGTAAATAAACATTTTGTAAAAGGAAATGTTGGTAGAAAACATTTCATAATGTACAAAATCTCTTTAGAAGAACTTCATTGTGAAAGTCGATTTAAAAAAAAATAAATACATTATCCTTTTTTATTTTGTTTCTTTGCTGTTTTTTAATTTTAAAATTTTAACCACTTCAGAATCTGAATTAAGATAATCTTTGATTCCTTTAAATATAAGGTTTTTTAATTCTTTGTTTATTTTGAAATCTATCAGAAGTCTTAAAGTTAATGTCAGTGTTATGCTTTGCTTTTTATTTTGTTTTAATTAAAGTACTTATATTTATCTTAAGAGTGTTTTCTTCTTGAAATATCTGAGATAATTGCCTGTAAAAATAATGAAATCAGGAGACTGATTAGGGAAATTAGCTAGGCTGGATCTCAGAAACTGCATTTCTCTATTAACCTCCTGGAGGGATCCATCAGGAACTTCTCACCAAAACTTCTCAGTTCTACTTTGAAACCATCTATTATGACCCTCTCCTGAAGGGGTAACTCAGGTTCTTGTTAATAGAACACTTGGGGAGAACTAGAGTGAAATGACACTGAATTATCATATTAAAATATTTTCATACATGTGTATATATACATATATATACATATGTATGTATGAAGGGTTTATTTTAGACCAATTCATTCCCAATGGAAATTATTATGTAGCCATTTTGGTTATTATCAATAGTACTAGATCAATACAAAAACAACACTTCAGAAAATGTATAAAGAAAAGAAAGAGAAAGAAAGGAAAAGAGCAGAAAGAGATCATTGCCTGATGACCCAGCAGTGAGACTTGGTTGCTGTAATTTCAATGTCCAAAGTGATCAAAGTGATTGTCACAGTCTTGATCTGTTGAGGGTGAGGGGAAGCACACAGAACACAAAGTTCAATGGGTTAATAAAGCTCAGGTTTATGTGAGAACACCCAGGTGCCTCCCCTGGTGGAAGAGTTTTACACTGTCTGCTGCAGCACTGCAGATCTGCCGCAACATTTTGGATTTTGTGCAAAAATCCAAAAGTCCTCTGGTGGAAGGCCTCAGAAATGAGTCTGGGGGTATTTAATGCCTTTTGGCTATTTATGATCCCTTCTGAGAGAAGGCAGCTGCCTCTCATGTCAGTATAGCTGGGCCAGTTTTGCTCCATCAGAAGGGACAAATACCTTCAGACCTACAGTGAATGCCCAGGTACCTTCTGCAGGCCGGGGCAGAGTTTTGCAGCTGATCCAGTTCTGTGAGAGAAGAGATGGGGATGGTAAAAAGCAATATCCCACCTTGCAGTATCTGCTTATTTTTGGCCTTCTCCCTTACCTGGCTCAAAACCCAGCTTGTAGCCGCCAGTAGTGAGTGCTCTTACGAGAATCAGAGGTTTCAACAGCACACACCCAAAAACTGTCCTGCTCCCCCTCAAAGGCTGCAAACACAGCCATGACAAAGCACTGGCTGATTGGTTTGAGTTATTAACCATTAATGTTCCAGTTTCTCACAATCTATCATTTGCTTTATGAGTTTTCTGCTACTGACTTTTACTGTTCAAAAAACTGAAAGGAAAACAGGCATTTGAGCATTTGAAAATTACAGATATTTACGTAGTTCATGCATACTCTAAACTGTTGATTGCAATCTTTAACATTCATTGAAGCTGTTTAAAACCAACCTACTTGTAGAATGGGGCTATATGTAATTTAGGATATTGTTTTTTACTTAAGATATCAAATTAGCTTATAAGAAATGCATTCAGTCATATATCAAATCAATAGGCCTGTGGCAGATTCCACCTCTTTTTAAATTCTACATCTTGCCTGGGGTAGAGTTAACATTTTTCACAGTGCCTGGGGTGGGGCTGTGTTTTGGATTTGTGCTGAAAAGAGTGCTGATAGCTCAGGGATGTTCCATTAAAACTGAGCAGTGTTTGCACAGAGTCAGAGCCTTTTCTGTCTCTCACAGCATCCCAGCAGTGAGAGGGATGAGGATTCATAAGGGGTGGGAGATGTTCAGAGTGAAGACATTTGTCATCCCAAGTCACCATTAAATGTGATGGGGCTCTGCCCTCCTGGGGATAGACAAACACCTGCCTGCTCATGGGAAGTGATGAATGAATTCCTTGTTCTACTTGATTTTTCAGCAAGGCTTTTGGTTTCCCTGTTAAAATGTCTCTATCTCAATCCACCCTTTACCCTGGGTGAGGGTAAAAGTTTTCTCACTTTTGCGCTCCCCCAGTTCTCTTCCCCACCCCACTGATGGTGAGTGGGTGAGTATCTGTGTGGAACTTGTTGCTGGCTGAGGTTAAATTATGATTGATGGCTAAGGCAGAAGCCTTAAGATACTTTTATCAAACTCTGAAAAAAAAGATTTTACTTTTTTTTTTTTCTTTATTCATGACCACCAGATATTTTACTAGTAAGAAAATACAATTATCCTTTTGGTTGTATGCTCCTCCTTCAGTTTGTTGCAAATTTGCTAACCATTTATTCATTCACTGGCTGGTTTTATTCTTTTTGTAAGGTCATGTTCCATGTGAAATTGCTGAAGTCACTCAGCCAAATCAAATGTAGCTCTTGGAGGATCAAAGTTGTAATGCACCTACCCTGACAGCATTAATCCTTTACTCTCTAACACCAAGAGCTCTACTTCACAAATTCAAACTTCCCAAAAATGACAAAACGCTTCAATCCTGTAAATCAGTAACACTGCACTGAGGGACTTTGTCTTTAATGATTGTGACAAGAAAGTGAAAGCCATTGCATGTTATAAAATGCTTCATCTAATTCCAGTCTAACAGTTTGGAAATCAAATTAGTTACCCTCTGCTTGCTTTCCTGAGACCTCAAGTTCTGTATAACACCAGGTTTGGGGCAAGAGCTTAAACACTGATTTATGGCAGCAGGCAGAGCTGTGGAGAAGGAATGGAAGAGCTCTGCCTGTATATATGTGCATCCTGATGAAGGGATAAGTAAGGAGTGTAATATTCCTGATAAATTGAGCTGTACATCTACTACAAAAATAGGGTTAAGTGAACGTTGGTTTCAGCTCTGCACAGCTGTTTCTGCAGATTGGGTTCCTGCTCCTTAATATTCATTGCTAGCAAAAACTCATGCAGAGAAGTTTTTGTTCAGCATGAATATTTAGGAAATTACTGTTCAATGTATGAATATTTAGTTTTGCATGCAAAAAAACCAGCATTCATGAACAATTTTATGGGTCTGTTATTCATCATTTACTGTTCTTCTCATTCATAAGTTTCATTCTTTAAGGAAAAAAAACAATGAAGCTATAATAGTTTGGCAGTCACAAGGCAAAAAAATGCAAAAGGTTAATCTTTTCCTAATCTCTTAAAATCATTGTTTATAACAAATTTATCCACAGTCCTAAGATTTTTGCTTTGGAGAACAAATACAAAATACTATTTCAGCAAATTCACTACATTTACTTTAGTAATGAATGCTAAGCATTCATTACTATGGAATTTATAAAAATTAGGATGTTTTTTGAGAGCTTTTAAGGCATAAGTAAGCATAAAAGTGCTCAGTTAGCCTATTTAAGCCATTTAAAATCCAGAGGATTTAGATTTATTATGAAAAAACATCTCAAAGGTCAGATATTGATGGTAACTACCATTTAATAAAATTACCAAATTTTTTTACCCCATCAAGTGGGAATTCTAATGAAAAAACCAATGGGGAAACACTCCACAGAATTATTGTGCCAATCACTATAATTAAGTAATGGAAAAAAATAATCCAATCTTCTTCTTTCTTTGTGGTATTTTCTGGGATCCCCATAGCTGGAAGGAAAGGTGAATCTGACTCCATGTTCTTAGAAGGCTAATTTATTATTTTATGATATTATATATATTAAAGAATGCCAGGCTAAAACTATACTAAAGAATAGAGAAGGGATACAGACAGAAGGCTAAAAGATAATAAAGAAAAACTCATGACTCCTTCCAGATAACAAAGAAAAACTCGTGACTGGACTGTGATTGGTCATTAAGTTAAAACAATTTACCTGTTGGATAAACAATCTCCAACCACATTCCAAAGCAACAAACACAGGAAAAGCAAATGAAATAAAATTGTTTTCCTTTTTCTCTGAGGCTTCTCAGCTTCCTACGAGAAGAATCCTGGGCAAAGAGGATTTTTCAGAAAATATGAAGGGGACATTTCTTCACTGTTTAAAATATATAATGCAAAGATAATTTTAGGAATGACTTTAGACCAGGATGTTAGCCATCAAATACTCATAATTACATCTTGTTGGTTTTCCAGAATCTCTTCCTGCAAGCCTATGTGCAAGAAGCCAAACAAAGATGTGCAGAGATGAACAAGTAGCTTTGGACAAAACACACGTGTAAAGAAGGCATACAGGAAATGGAAGCAGGAGTAAGTGATAGGAAGAATATAGAGACAGTGTCCAGCCTTGTAGGAGTGGGGTTAGGAAAACTTGGTATGTCACAGAGTGATACTGGGACCACTGCTGTTCATCATCTCAGTTAGTGACCTGCATGGTGAGACAGAATCCACCTTCTGCAAGTCTGCAGAAAAATGGCTGGTGGACCAGAAGATTGTGTTGCTCTGCACAGGAACCTTGTCAGGGAGGAGATATGGGCAGACAAGGATCTCATATATTACAGCAAATGGAAATGCAAAGTCCTGTACCTGGGTGCCTCAGTGACACCAAGTTCTCTGTGATCCAGCAGGGATCAAGGTCAGCAATCTCCCAGGGTCCACTAGACAGAGTTTTGCCAGCAGATTGATGGAGATGGTCCTTCGCCTCTACTCAACCCTGGTGAGACAAACCTGGAGTGCTGGCTCAGTGCTGGGGTCCTCTGTGCAAAAGACAGGGAAATACTGGGGTTATTCTTGTAAACAGCTACTCAGTGGTTAAGGGCATGGAGCCCATGACACATGAGGAATGCAGAAGGCTTAGCAGGGATTTTATCAATGTGCATAAATACCTCATGGAGGCAGTACAGAAAATACACTGAAACACAGAAAAGCCATTCATACATGAGGAAATATTAACTGTGAGGGTGGTTGATCAATGGAGCTTGTTCCTCAGAGATGTTATGGAGTCTTTCTACTAGGAGATGCTGAAAACACAACTGGAGTGACCTGCTCTGGCTCCTTAAAGGAGGGGTTTGACTAGATGATCTCCATGTGTACCTTGCAGCCTCAGCAATGTTGAGAGAGCAGCAGTTTTCTCTTTCATATAATCAATCATCACTTCAGTTGTTAAGACTTGTCTAGTCTGACAAATTTAAGATGAGACAATTTGAAGCTGTATTTAACCTTCATCCTAACCCTTAAATTAATGCAGATTTAGATTAATTTTAATAAAAGTAATTAACTTCCCTATTGGACTAGAGAAGATCCAGCATCCATCTCAGTGACAAAACTGTGCATCAGTGTAACTGCATCATATATTGTGGATGTCCCTGCTATGCTGGAGAGTGATGCTGAAAGTCCTCTTTTCTGGAATTGCATCTCCCAGCATTCTGGTGGGTTCAGCACTCTCATTTCTGTTGTGCATTCTCCTGAAACAGGGGTACAGCAGTACTAATGGCACAGCAACCAAACTCTCCAAACTGATGATCTAGTTTGCTATTCTTTTGCTCAATCAATCATTTTAATACATTATTTGTAAGTAATTGATTTAATATTTCTGTTTCTCTATGACTTCTTCCAAAAGGCTACCCTTTCCTAAAGATAAGAGAAGAGCATTCAAAAACTTCTTGGCTTTGCAAACTCTGTCATTGTCAGGAATTTTTTCTCCTATATTTCAACCACAGTACTGGGAACAGGAAAGCAGACAGCTCTAACATAATTTTCGGACTGTGCAGATGTGTTTACAAGTCGACAACTTCCCCAACAGTGATGAGCACTGGTAGATTCTGATATAAGGAAAAATATACTAATGCTTATCTACACATTTTTTTTTTTTCCCCTAAATAAATACTTTAAAAAGGTCTCCATTTCCTTCCCAGTTTTAGTCCATATAAGAAGTTTGCATTAGTAAGCTGCATGACCTAGTTTGGCACTCACATAAACTACAAAATGTTTATATTTGACTTGTGAGCCACACATGAACATATGAGCAATGAGTGTATGCATGTCATGCATTTAATACCCCATTGTCCTCAGAGTTTTAGGAAAGAGAACCCATACCTTCTTTGAATTTCAAATTCTTGAAGGTATACTGTCACTGTGTGAGTATTTATCCAGCAGAGTAACACTTTCACTAATGAGAATTGCTTGATTCACTGGTCATTCTGTTTGCTTTGAACCATGACAGTCACTGTAGATGCACCTGGGTGGCCACTGTTATCCTTCAGGAAATAGCAGTGTTGACATCCATTTGATACACCACTCTAAAAGGAAGAAAATAAAAATATCCAGAAATGAGATAATCTTAAAAAATACCTGATGAAACAAGGAAAGAAAATGGATTAGCATGAATGTATACTTCAGCTAAATATAGAACTGAAACACAAGAATGAAACATGAGAAGTTCTATTTTACAACAGTTTCTTGTTTTATAGATGTGCACGATCTCCTCTGGCTTACTGTTGCATGTGAAAGTTGGACCCTACAGAACAGATTATGTTGCCTGTGCTATCACATTTATAAATAACGAAAAATAACATGACAAGGATTATTAAGCAGTGTAAAGCAAGTAAAAGAATAGAAGCAGAAATAACAAGGTTATCAACATTCTTCCTGAACAGTTATTTCTATGAATTATGATGGTATAGCTCAGTACATCTCCACTCAGTAACAGACAGAGACTAAAAAAGTGTCTGATTAAAAACTGTTTTTTACTTTTGCTAAATGGTTTCTGGGACAGAGCAAGATAATAATAATAATAATAATAATAATAATAATAATAATAATAATAATAATAATAATAATAATAATAATATAAAATCCCCAAATAACCTCTTTTTAAACTGAAACCCTGCTCCTTTTATGACACTCTGAAATATTTATTTAGTTGAACTTTAATATATTACAGGCAAACATATTTCAGAATGCTACTTCAAATATTCAATTGCTTTAAATAGTAGTTCAAATAAAAATTTTCATCAAGAAAGGATTGTAATACTTTCCAAAATCAAAGTTGTAGCAAAATTCTGGAAGAAAAAAACCCCTAATATTTTACCACAATCCCACAAAAAAAGCAAGTGAAAACATAAATTGCATGCGGAAATGTTAAAGTGAATTCAAGAATTCTGTCTTATACTCAGGATTCATTGCTCACTTTCCTGCCTCCCTTTGCAGGCTGCTGTCACACTGACAGTCCTTCTTTCCAGAGGTGTACAGACTGTCCAAAAAGTACTTCTAGTTCAGCCTGGATAAAGATTATGTGTAGTGGGTGGTCAGAGCCAGCACTGCAGAATTGTCAGTGAAGGTTTGCTACTAGTACAAAAATAAAGATACCATACACTGTCGCAGACATCTTTTATGAAAAATCCTTTCCTTAGGATTTTTCCTCCTGAGAAGCTGAAAGGCCTCAGGAACAAAATGT
>JAWWEX010000001.1:12446009-12469231 GCA_035583215.1 Arremon brunneinucha | reverse complement strand
TTTTAATGTAATATATATCATAAAATAATAAATCAAGCCTTCTGAAGCATGGAGTCAAATCCTTGTCTCTTCCCTCAACCTGAGACCCCTGTGAACACCGTCACAATACACACTTGTCTGCAGTTTTGTATCAACATATAGTTGGAGATTAGTTTGGGAGTAGAAAGACCATCAGAGAGTGTCTGTACTATCCTTAAGTTAAAGAAGGAGGTTGGTATGTAGGCTTGGTAGGGTAAGGTCACATTTTTAGGGACAAAAAGGACAGAACAAGCACCCAAAGCCATCAGGGAATCACACCAGACACGGCAGGAGCAGGATGTCACAGATTGTTTCAAAGGTCAGCATGTTTGCTTCAGTTCCCTCCACTGTGTGCTGGTCATCAGCTCCTGAGAAGACTGGAAGGAATTCCAGAGTAACCAATTTCTGTCCCAGCTTGCTCAGGTTCAGGGATGTGTATGAAGTACCCTCAACTCAACATATCTATCGTGCTAATTTAGGATGACCTCTTGTGAAAGAGGGTCATTCCAACTCATGTAATGGGTGCTGCTACTAAGTCACACTGCCATTGGCAGATGGGTCCCCGATTCAGTGACATCAGCTGTTCACCCACACCAGCCAGGTTACATTTCCAGAATCCTGAGGAGATTAACCAGCACTCTCTGGAAAGGTACAAAACTTAACCTACTTTTTGGTGGTCATGTAAGCCTTTGTGTTACCTTTGCTGTTCACAGGACCAACAACCATCATTATTATTTTATATCTATTATTTACATCTTGGCACTGTTGTTGTGGTTTGTATAAATATTATCCAACCTCCTCTAAATATATTCTTAGGTTCTGGAAAGCATTTTTATTGCCACTCTCTTGTTCATATCCTTTCCTGCTAAAGTAGGGGTGATGCACACAGAGATAATGCAAAAAACATTGCAATCTGCACTGGCCAGGGGTACACTCCCATCTTTGTCCAACTCCTTGGTGGATGCAGACCGAGACACTTACAGAAGACTCAGCCCTAAAATTCAGGCTGCCACAGCTGAGAATCCATGCCCTGCTTCAGCCCTGGGCTGTTTGGTGATAGAGAGTCTGGCAGCACTAGGTGAACTTTTAAGTGAAATAAGTTTATTGTAATAAAATACAAAGACTGGGGAAAAGTAAAAAGCAATTGCTTTCTTCTGAGGCAGACAAGAAAACCCCCCTCTAAGTATAGCATTACCTCTCCTTTAGCTCTGACTGTAGCTTGGTTTCATTTTGTTTTCTCTGTTCTCCCCTGCCAGTGGAATAACAAGTCAGCTATGTCTAAAGTCAATTCAAACATCTCCCAGGAAATAAGCAGCAGTCTGTTAGATAAATTTCAGTCTTTTCTTGCTGAGGAGCATACTGCTCTAAGATGAAGTCTCTCATTATATCCTTTTTTCTTGGACGACTTGTGCTGAATGGAAGTTCAGCCCTGGGTGTTCCTATAATCTCCAACACTGAAAGTGATTTGATAGGGCATTATCTCTTCTCTCCTGCACTGCTCTGCTGCAGTCACAGTTTCAGTCACTTGCCATCGATAGAAAATTCATTCCTATGGGGAAAGAGCCAGGTAGGTTTAACTGTTAATTGACTGCAGAGAGAACTGGAATTTCTCCCTGACAAAAAGGTAAGTGAGGAACATTCCCCATATCTCTGAGTATTAACTATGGTATATAAATTTTTAATAGTGGTAACTTCAGAACACTTGATGTAGCCTTGATGTCATTAACACAAAAAATCCCTTGAAGGTCACTGTGCTTGTGGGGATGACTTCTAAATAGAAGTCTAGTGAGACTGTCTTTTAGGATCTGTAAAACACAAATAATTTGGTTTAGGGATACTTTTTCAACATTTGTGTGAAAGAACAGGTGAGAAATGTGTTTATGATATTCTGAAGGGCTTTTTTCTGTATCCCTGATCATTCTTTTACATTTTATGATGTAAAAGTACATCATACTTTTAGCAATAATGATATGAAGAAATAGCATGAACAGAATAAACCTGTTCATGCTATTTCTTTACATCATTAGTGCTAAAAGATTGGTACCATTTTACATAGTCACAGGGGCAAAATAGATGTGTGGTATAAAAGATAGGAAATACCATAATGATATATTCACTTCATTGGTCACCAAAAACAGACTCTGTATTTACCCAAAGTAGTCATAATTAGTTCATTTGTTTGCCACACTGAAAAATCTGATCTGTATATCTACTGAATGTTCATATATATATATATATATATATATATATATGTAATTGAAAAAGAATTTATACATGGGGTAAATTGTGTTAATGGAACAAACTATTGGAAATTGGCATCCGTATTTCAGTGAGAGGCTCTACATGGAAGAATCAGACCAGAGTTAAATTGAGTGGCTTCAGTTCAGAGTTCAAATGCTTGTTGGATTTTTTTGTTTGTTTTGGATATTTATGAAGTTGATGGAAATACATTTCATGGTGAAAAAAGAATAAGGCATTCCATGTCAGCTGAAAGTTTATTAAAATTTCTGTTTCTATAGATTGTTCATGAAACCTAAAGAAGATGATTAAGTGAATTTACACTTATTTTTCTCACTTAATGATGACATTTTTGTCACAGTACTTGTCAGAATCTGTGACACAGGAAATGGGACGAATAAAATGAGCTGAGAACAGCAAAGTTGCTTTTCTTTTCAATTATCAGAATATTCAACCCCTTCAATAGATCTTGTTATAGACAAATTTTATGGATTATCAGGACAAGGAGGATGCTTTGTCCCCTTGATACTGTCTCCGTCAATTAAACTGCCCTTCCTACTTCATCCAAAAAAAGTATTCAGAACATACATGTTTCAAGGAAGGAAAACCACAAAATTCTGAGCATAAGACACAGTATAGCAACAGGTATTAGAGTCCTATTGGATATAAATTACTTGTTAATTAGAAATTGGGCAATGGGAACAGCATGGCCAAGACATGGACTAATCCTCATGGAAGGGGCTCTGATCTCCTGTCTGATATCCCAAACAATTCATATACTGTCTATAATGGCATGACATAGAGCATGACTGGGCAAATGGACTGGTTCTCTCCCTTTTTTATTTTTTAAATCTACACCTCTAGGAGCAATACTATCCTTGCTCTTTCAAATAATTGATTTCAGTACAGGTCAGAAATCCATATTGCTTAGCAAGTAAATATTGTCAAGTAAATAAAGGTGGTGAGGAATGTAAACAATTACTTTGGCTATTTGACCTTAGTAAGCCCACAGGGTCAATGAAAAATTGCTGAAGGAATCATCATTTCTGATTAACCAGCTAGGAAAAAAAACAACCACAAGCCAAACAAAAAGAATGAATGCAATAAAAATGACAGAAGATAGTTAAAATCTTTTATAATTTATTCTTGAATTGATCTATTGTTTTCAGTCAATGGTTGTAAATAAGAAAAAATAGATTCAGAGTGTAATAATTGGTCAGCTTGTTTTTTATTTCACTCAAAGTAATTTTGATTTTGGAGTACAAATTGATTTTATTTCATCTAGTTATTATACCTTCCTTCAAGCTAAAATATACTTTGATAGCCAAATCCAAATTATAATTGTCTGATTAGATGACTGAGAAAAAATACCAGACCTATGTTCCATAATCATAAAAGTAAAATTTAGGAATATTAGAAAAAAAATTTAAATGTCCTACCTATCAAATGTGGGAAATGTGTGTAGTTATATTTTACTGTGAATTTGTACAGATGCACATTTGAATAAACTGCAGAGGTATCTATCCAATATTTACAAGCACACTTTCATTAAGAGAACATTGAAGTTGCACTGTTAAAGGAATTCGAGAAAGGACATATAGTCATGAATTGTTATTTTATTTAAATTGTAGTAATATTTCCCTGCCTTTATTCACATAATAACATGTGTCCTGATGTGTTTACACAGCTAGGAAATCTTTACAAATGAAGGTGGGATAGGGAAAGCTTCCTATTGACATGGGAAAACAATGATGTTGGGCACCCCAATGAGAGTCATGTACTGAGGCTCTAATGATCTTTACCTGGAGGTTGGCCAGGTGTCTTTACCTGCAGGTTCAAACCATCTGCAAATATGCCATACCCAGTAGGGCCATTTTGCACAGTTTTAAGTGCATCAATTTCCTAAGTCCTGGAATACCAGACCTTGTAGCTCCTACCTGTCTTCCCTGGCATACCACATCCCCAATTTCAATACCATGCTTAATTTTTCTTTCTACCTAATTTAGACCACACATCAGGAAAAAGAATGCATGAGAATAAAAAAGTCTTTGCAGCTTTGAGGAGGAGCCAGCAGTGGGTTTTATCAGGAAGTTTTCCTCAGCACAGAGCAAACAGGAGACAGGTCAGACATCCTGACTGGGATACTCTTGGATCCCTGCAGCCTGCTCTGGAGAAGGGACTTCAGCTGTATTCCTAAAGCCTCCTGCTGTGGTGGGATTTGCAGGACTGCAGTTCATGTGGAGAACAATGAAGGGATAGAGGGCCCAAAGAAAGCTGATCAAGTCACAAAACATGAAAGTGAGAATAAGAAAATCAGACTCTGTGGAACCATGAGTGGACCAAGTCATGACCCAAGAAAACCAGCCTACAAAGGACAACGGAAAGTCCTTGGCACCTGGGAGAGATTTTAGACAAAATTTTTGCACAAGAGGTCTTTATTTCTGCTGCATAGAAAGTGTAAAGCATGTTTCCCCAGCCAGGGAAGATTTCTGTTGAGAGTCCCTTTCATATCTGTGACTCCGGGTTCTTACTACAGAACCCGTAAAATACATCCCTACTTGGATCAACCTGGTGAGACCAATTGCTGCTCTGACTTGGTGAAGGGAAAGTATGGAGGAAATAAATTTAATATAAATAATATAATAATAAAATAATAAAGCATAAATACAGGAAAAATATTCATAAAACACTTTTTATATTTTGAAAATATTTGTAAAATCTAAAAAATAGTTGTCTGTAAAATGCATTACTCACATAAATCACATAAAATTGTGCCAACACGTGTTGTTTATGAGAGGATTATGATTTTTCATTAAACATTTTTCTTCCTTCTTTTTTCTTTTCCTTATATTTTAAAAACTGCATATCCTGAAGCATTTTATATACAAAGGCAGTATCTCTCAATTTTCTGTATTTGAGGATATATTTCAAATAAGAAAGGAATTTGAAGCCTGCTGGAAGCACACTAAAAGGGACCAAAGTCAATTATCACTTCCAATATTGACACTGGAGGTAGCCATTAATCCTGAATGTGAAACAAGGGCCCAGGTTAAAAACAACAGTAATTGACTGAACATGTAATGACTTTGACTGGATTGGCTTTTTTCTTCCTTCCACCAAAACTCTTCCCTTTTTCACTTCTGATATAATCTTTAATCCTTAGTTCTCTTATCAATATAATAACTTGGATTTTAGCCCACACAAAGCCTTCTGAAAAAAATCCTAGACCTTACAAAGGTGTGCCACTGGTTGAAAAAGCATTTAGAAGCATGGCAAAAAAAAAAAAAGAAAGCTACCCAAAAAAGTAATCCAGATGAAGACAATTTCTTTATTTTAGCTTAGCACTTAAAAATAATGGTTTTTATGTGTCAGTTTTTATGCTATTTGTGTGTGTTGAGACTTGATGCTAAGAATCAGCTACACTGTGTGTGTGAGAGAGAGCTTTATTCTCCTATCTGCAGGAGAAGTTGCTCTTTAATAAGAATTTAAAAATAAAAAGGCTTTCCTTCTAGACCTGAATGCTTGAAGCTTGTTTTGCAATCAATATAGCACACAGCTGGCCTGCTGCAAGAAAATAGCACCTTGATGATAATTAATATGTTCTGTTAGGGTGGTTTTAGCTCAAAGAGATCAAGCACTTTACCTAAAAGAAAGCCATGAACTCTTTCTCTAATCAGCGCTTCTTTTAAAGTATTAATGCAATTTATCAGTTGGAAACTGTAGAGCAATATTATTAGGGAATTATGGAAATAACATTTTCAAGGGTTTATTACTATATTTTTACTCTGATTTATAATTAAAACCCCTAGAAGTATGTAGAAATAATATTAAAAGTCAGGCTTAGACCACATAAGTGAATATATTTATGAAAAAAATATATTTTTCAAAGACGGGGGAAGCTGTATAACCTCCGATTTGTGTTTCCAATGAGTGAAGAAGTGGCTTATATCCATTTGAAAATTGGCTCAAATGTAGGAGCACACATGTTCAGACATTCTTGTTCATAGAATATGGAACATTCACGAATAGCAGAAAATGTTTTATTTTGAAAATTGAAAATTAGTAGCTGGGAAAAACCTTATTGAACCACATAATCTTTTAAAAATCACTGTAATCAACCTACACTTAGGATCAAAAGACATCTAAATATGATTTGCAGATATAGCTCACAACTTCAAAACATTTCTAATATCTTACCAGAAAGCTTGTTTTTCTGTGAAGTAGTTTTGGGTTAGTCAAAAGAAGATATATGGATTACATACCTTTAAATATAAACATATATGTATGTATATGTATGTGTATATATATATTTAGCAATAACAACCTATTGAAGGCAAAATGTTCTGATTTAATTCTGCTTTTTCTGAGGTTGAAGTTCTGAGTAATACTGTTTAAACACTGTTAAATTATATTAACACCCACTTAATATGCAGGTGGTGACCTTGTTAGCAGTAATTTGGTAGAATGAACTGATTATACAAAAGTACCTCATATTCTAAGAAGTTGGCATCACACAAGCAGAAAATGGAAATATATATTAACATGGTTTGTGGGCAGCTAAACAGTTTTCAAAAGTTTTTTTTTTTTTAATGTGGTCCTCATTTTTTTATTCTCTTCAAAGTTTCTAATTAAGTATTTTCCTTTATTATTAAAATATGTTTTCTGAAGAGTTTGTATGCTGGGAATAACTTAAGTCTGTTTTCAGCCAGTGACTAACCATGGTAAGCCCCTGTCCTCAAACCAATCATGCCATATTGATCCTGTAGATACTGCATTATAAAGTGGACTGATATTATGATTAAATGTTTGAAAGGTTACTTACAGCCTAAATGTGAATTGTAAATTAGGGTGGTAGGTTTCTATTTTAAAGAAAATGGATGTTATAGCAGTACTTCAAAGGAAAAGAAAATCAAAATTGTTCAACTACAACCCTATTCAGCCACTGACAAAATCTGCAGTTTTGCTGAAGCTCTATAAATTAATGTGTGACTTCTTTAAAGAGAGCATTTTAATAATTTGGTAAGAAAAGATTCTTGCATTAATTCAGAGCTTTTAGGACTCCACTGCAAATAAAACTTCTTGGTGTTTATCATCATCAGGTTTGTAGGAGCTGATGAAAGTTTTTGTAATGCCGGTTGAACTGTTGCTTTGGAAAGAGGGACAATGGCTTCAAGCTGAAAGTAGGGAGGTTTAGATTAGATTAAAGGAAGAAATTCTTCCATATGAGGGTGGTGAGGCACTGGCACAGGTTTCCCAGAGAAACTGTGGCTGCCTCATCCCTGGAAGTGTTCAAGGCCAGGCTGGATGGGACTCTGAGCAACCTGGTCTGGTGGAAAGTGTTTCTGCCAGTAAAGATGATCTTTAACGTCCCTTTCAACTCAAGCCATTCTGTGCTGTATGAGAAAATAGGAAATAGCCAGGAAGAAGGAGTAAGAGAGAACAGCTGTAGAACTGCTGTTTTTTGTTTGAGCTTTGAAGTGAGAAGCTCAAGCTTCTATTTTCCACACCAAAGCTCTGGGGTCACTTGAAACTATTGTTAGATAAAATACAAAATCCCTATCCCAAGCAAAACCATGGTTCTTAAAGGAACATTTATTTTTCTCTGTGTATCTAACTAATAGAGTATAAGGTCTCTGTTCTGTAGGGCTCTCAGTTCAGCAAGGCTCAAACATCTCAGCAAAATT
Source organism: Arremon brunneinucha (assembly GCA_035583215.1). NCBI lineage: Eukaryota > Metazoa > Chordata > Aves > Passeriformes > Passerellidae > Arremon > Arremon brunneinucha. Next base: position 12,461,291 of record JAWWEX010000001.1, on the reverse strand, counting down.
AATGAAATTTCCATGTGGAAACCTACCCTTTTAATGGAAATTGCAAGATTGGAGTTCAATTATGGAAAAAAATGCAAGAAAAACTAAATGAAGGCATGAGTCACCAAGAACAGGTTTTGAGAGGAAGAACACAAGAGTAGCAGTTATGGGGAAAGTTATATCTATTTGTGTTTGCTTTTAACACAAATATTCAAACCTTTTATGAGTTTAGTTACTTTTTGACAGCTTTTGAAGTTTGATTTTCAAATAAGAGATCTTTCAAAAAGATCCCCTAAATGTTCCAATTTTGCTGTCTTTAGAATGAAACTTTTTTTCTGAGCTAATAAAGGGGGTTTTTATAAATTAACAATGTGTAGGAGAAAGCGGAAGTGGTAACACATTCTCATGCCTCTTAAATGAATTTTTCTGGATTAAAATGTCATAATAAGATACTTTTTCCTTTTTTCTGAAACAGTTTATTTTTTTTAAAAACATTATATTCCAAAATAATAGGAATGTGACAATAGTACATGTGCTTACAGAACTGTAAATACAAGGCATAACCAGGTAGCTAGATGAATTTTTTTTTTTTAAATCAGTTACTTGCTAAGTAAAGTTACAAGCTAAGCAAAGTATGCAGTCAAATTATGTCAGTGTCCTTTACCTGTGAATTAGCCACGGTGATGCATTTAGTCTGTTGTTTCCTGCTCTTTTAGCAGCTGGAGGAGAGATGAAAAGCTGATTAATCAAGGTATGCTTCTTTTTCTTTCATGTTATCATTTTGATTAATTAGTAATTACCCAACTCCTTCCTACCTTTATTAGCTTCTCCTCGTGTACTGTCAGGTTTGGAAAACTTTTGAACTACGTGTCTTGTCTCCTCAGACCCCACTCTGATGCTTTCTTAAACATTTTATCTCATGGCATTCTGGGCTGCAAAGTGCCAGAGAACTGTTTATGAGAAGAGACAATTTGATTTAAAGAAAAAAATATATATATATATATATATATACACATATATACACATATATGCATTAAATATATAGCTGGGTTTGTGTAATTAATATTCAAACCCATCAACTGTAGTTGATGAGATGCAGCATGCAAAGAATTGCTAAAGAAATATTTTGAAGAATAAAAGTCAGCCTGTTTAAAAGGTGAATGAAAAAGTTACAGACACCCTAAATGAAAATTTTCTAAATACTTGGGAGGTCTAGCTTCCTCTAAAGAAAATGTTAGAAATATTTTATTAGTTATTCAATTTCTATCAAACATTATGTTGTTTGTTCCAGGAGAATTCAATAATTATTTATATATTAAATATAACTGCAAATTCCAGTGTCTTTCTTTCTAAGAAAGAATTATTGAAATCAATCAGTTTGATAAAATAATGAAATTAGTTTGGCTCCACTGTATCTCATTTCAAAATATCAGGTGAATGAAAATAAATGCTTGTATTACATGGATAGATTGATATGCTAATTGAATAGAAGACCATACAATAAATGAATGACATAGAAAAGACATTTGTGTATTTGTTAAGGTTTTTTCACTGACTATAAATTCACTACAGCACAAATTCAGAATAGGAAGAGTTATTTTATATATCTGGTTTTTTAAAGGATAAAATACCTGACACCACAATTTAAACTTGACTTCTGCATTGATGGTAGATCACCAGTAGCCTTCAGTAGATTTTGTGCAAGCAAATTATGGAACATCTGAATTAAGAAACAAATTTTGACTATTAGTTGAACCATTTAAAATTAAGACTTAGTGTTAAATGTTTAAATGAAAATTCATTAATTTCTTTAAAGTCAGTAAACTACAGGAAAAAATAGTAGTTTGCAAGATCAAACTTAATAAAACAAGACACTTCTTAGTGGCTTTTAAGTCCATTGTGCCATTCTCAATCTTTAAATCCATTGTGCCATTGTCAATCCTTAAAAAGGTCATAAATCCCTTAGAATAGAGGAAATCCTATGAAATTTTAAGTATTTAGTTTAAATCTTCTGTAAATATGCACACTTTGTTAAAGACAGCGTGGACGACCTGGGAGTGTCTGTGGATGTCAGTTCTTCAAGCCCACAGAAAGGTGGTTTCAGAATGGAATCTGAAATATGTCAGTGACACATTTCAGTGACAAACACTGCAGCTAGCTTTAGAAACACCACACCCTCACACACAACAAACAGCTTTTTATTTCCTTTATTTCAAAAAAACAACACAAATGTTCCCCAGCTTTGAATACAAACTAAGAGAGGTTACAGATGTTTTGTCTTGGATCAAGCGTTCTGCTCAGTCATTTTTCAGTAGAATAAAGGAAGCAGTAGTAATACCTAGGATTTATAGAGACTTATGATTTATACATATTAAAGGACTTTTTATAAAGAGGCAAATCTATTTTTTCTTCCTCTTTTGAGATAGGAAAATGGAAACAGAATGAAGAGTGACCTGCTTAAATTCATCTAGACAACCATGACAAAATTTAAACCTGAACTCTTACCCTTGCTTCTTTGTTGAAGCTCAATCTGTTATAACACAGGGAACCAGAGAGAGCTGAAACTGTGCAGTGCTTGAAGTCTTGATAAAGAAAGGTTAAAGGCAACAGCAGCCTGTGAGTGCTACTCTGGTCCTGATTCAAGCTTACCCAGTGGGGGGAAGGCTGGGTCACCGTGGACATGACTTGAGAAAATCTAGGGGGAAGCCTGAACAAATAATTTCTGATCTATGAATGAAAACGTGGAAGCTCAGTGTCTTTTCTTCTGCTCTCCTGCTCCCAATTCAGTTGCAAATAAAGGCACTTCTTTTACCCTGTGAGTTAATAAAGGAAATGGGTAAGATCATTCTCTAGACAGTAGTTCAGAGGATTTGGTGGCAACAAATGGTCACAGCATTTAACCTGCTTAGGCAGAGGTTCAAGAATAGCTGTGTTACCTGTAATGAGCTCATTAATGTCTACAGTCAAAGACACCAAATTTAAAAGCTCACCAAATAGATACAATACTTAATTAATCAATATAACAAACATCAATATATTATTGAAAGTATGTCTAACTTGTGCTTCTTCAAATTAATTCAAAATATCTCTAAATTTACTTAATCGTATTTAAAACTTTAAAACATAAACTTTTAATCATATTTACTTTCATTTAACTCTTATATCATCCTCACATATATCAAAGGTATTTCTCTGTATAATCAAGTTGGTTTAACTCCACATCTCTTCCTATTCTTTTTTTCTTTTTCTTTTTCTTTTTTTTTGTTTGAAGAGCATTCGTCCATTATTGGATATAATTTCATAAATCATAATAATGAAAAGCAATGTTTTTCTGGCCTGAATTTTGACAAGACTAATAAAGATAATTTTTAAAAAAGAAGTATTGCACTGACAATCTCAAGTTTTAACTTTAAAAACACTCCTTTATGTTTTATTCTGCAAGTTTGCTTCTCACATATTTCTAACTAAATGCAATTAAATAAAAACCTACTGCTGAAAATCAAGTAAGCCTTCAGTTAAGAATCAGTGACTCACAAAAGGTGCTTGGTTAGTTAATACTTCAGAAGTTGAAATTTAATTAATACAACATAGTTCAAAATGTTCAAACATGCATTAATTTTGCAAAACAGCAGCTTATGAGAAAAATACTGGGAAAATAAAGTAAAAAAGAAATTGAGGAAAAGGATGGCTCAGTGGATAAAGTACTCACTTTCATCTCTTCTTTGATTCTGTATTCAGTCATCCACAGAGGACACAGGCTTGCTCACAAACCCACACCTAATTTATCAACATGGGCATGATCTTCACCTCTTCTCCCAAAGTTCATGACTAATCTATCATGGGGTTTTAATAGCCTGTAGCAGAAGAAAGTCTTCTGGCAGGTCAGGTTCATGGTCACTATGCAATAAGATCCATGGTTTACAGCCAGGAATACTTTCATCTTTCACCTCCCTGATACACATGGCTTTGAACAATTTTACATTAGTACATTCTCAACATCAGTTTCCACATAATCTATTCTCTGAAGAGATCTTAGTAATATTTTTCACCTTATTCATCTCTTCATCAGGGAAAGGTTTTGAAGTCTGACTCATAATGTCCTAAAAATTGTCAGTGTTCACTATGATACTTCAAATATCTGCTTTCCCTTTCCATGTAATTAAACCAGGTTTTTATTAGAAACTTCACCTGAAAGAGTATTTCATTATCTCTTATGTCTTCCATATGAATGTATCAAAGTCTCCCCTTCATATTACTGACAGGTAGATGGAGATCAAGACATCACATCTGAAAAGAAATAAAATGTTCCTTTTTGTTTCACAATTTCAACCAATTTTATTTAGTTACCTTTTTTACTAACAGATACAAACCAGTTAGGGACTGTAATCAATGGTATCTTCCACAGAGAGTGCAGGGGAGCTCTGGCTCTGTAAATATGGTTTATATTGGGGGCAGGAATCGGGCAGTGTTGGATCCCAAGGGCTGTCCTTGCCCTGAGGGGGCTGGGTGGGTTCCCCTTGCCCAGCCTGTCTGGGAATGCCACTGGAAAAGGGGTTGGCAGATCCTGGCAGTGCTGGATGGACAAATGCCCTCTGGGGTGCAGAGGAGTTGTGGGGTAGCTTTCACCTCTTCCCTGGAAACAGGGGAAAGGGAGAAGGTGGGGAAGGGAGAATGTATTAAAAGAAAGCCACATCCCTAAGGAGGAAAAATATCTTACCATCAACACCACACTCCTCTCAGTAAAGACCTCAGGATACTCATAACTCATCCTAAACATCCTCAGTCTTCAAGAAGACTAAACTGTGAACCTTGGAACACACTGGAATGTGTGAAACTGAACACACTGGAACTGGAAAAGGTGGGCGTAACTCCAGAGGAAGGAGGCAGATACCAGAAACACTCAGATAAAAATTTTGATATTCTGTTTTTAATAAGACCTTTTACTTGCTTTATTTGGAGTATTACAGCACCACAGCTCTATTGATTTTGTTATTATACTCTTAGCTCTACAAAGCTAACATGAAGATAAAGAGAAAATGAAGAGTTTGCTTTCACCCATAATGAGGTTTTGGTTGTAGCAGAGGAAACACATTGATCCTACAGAAACACTGAAATGCAGAATTAGCCACAAAGACTAGTTCTTTTTTCTGCATCTCTCATTTTTCATGCCAGAAGTTTATCCCAGTAAAACAAGATGTGGTTAGATGATGAAAAGTCAGGGAGCAGACAATGTATGTGATTTGTTTCTCTCTCTGGATTGCTTGCTCACAAGGTTGGGAGTCCTCTTCCAGAAGAGAGAGATTGGTGCTATGGCAGTACAAATATGACACCGTGACAGCAGCACCTTGACTCCATCGGCATTAGCTCTTCACATTAGCTAATGTCAGTGCACTAATTAGCACTGCAATGCTGCACTTTTGTCCTGGTCATCCCTACATTACAGCTGAAGCATGACAGAGTCACCTGGTGGGGAAGGGACTTTAGGAGATCTGTAATCACACCTCCTGCCCAAACCAACAGGGGAAGCTCTGGGGTCAGACCAGGCTGCTTAGGGCTTTCTCCAGTCAGGTCTTGAAAACCTCAAGGGATAAGATTTAAAAAAGTTAACTCCCATGCTTGACTGTCCTTAAGAGAAAAAAACAGCTTATTTTTATACCTACCCTTAAGCATTTCATTTCAATTGATGCCTGTTTTTTTGGTCACAGCTTCTTCTCTGCAGCTGTCTCTTCTCCAGGATGAAATCCAGCTCCCTCAGCCCCTCACATATCAAATACTCAAAAATTGCCTGTTTTGACATGTATCCTCTTACCTTTCTTCAACTTCTAGATGCCTTTGTTTTACTTGGTGCTCCAAACTGCAGTTCTATGTGATCTAACGAGTGATAAATAGAAGGGATGGAGCAAATAACAAGATGGTTTATGGATAAAATGTTATTTCCTAATGCATTACTTGAATTGCTTGATATTATCAAGTGTGGGCTTCAAAAGGCTCCTGCTCTTGTTAATGCAGTCCTGGAAATATTTATGATTTCATAAGCAAATGTTGTGGGCAAAGGTCCCATTCAGTGCCATCATTCAGTGTATTTGTTTGGACAGTCAACAGATAAATTGCACAGAATGGTGAAAGATAGACGATAATTAGTTTGCATTAAGAAATTCAAAATGAAAATGAATATAGTAAGAAGCACTCCCTTCTGAGAGTGGTGTGGGAAATCAGAAGTAAAAATATACTATATTCTGCTTATTGTGGTAGTAACTCCATTTAAAATTGGACTAAGTACACATACTTAGTGTAAAGATCTAATTTCCAAAAAAAAAGGCTTGATAGATATTTCTGAAGACTTCATTTTTCTGCTTAGTCTAAACCATAGGTTCAACACGAGGAACAGCAGCAAAAATGCTCATCCCGTGGTGTGTTTCTGAAGAGACAGAAGAGATGTAGCTTTTTGACCACTCAGTGCCTGCCAAGTGTGATGGCACTTTCTGCCAGGGTGCTAATTACTCTCCCCCGAGGCCATGGTTTTATTGATCTGGACTCTTGGCTTCTGGCAATTGGATCGAGGTCACAAAACTCATTTCATGTAGTTCTTGAACTCTGAATTAAAGGTGTATGTGTACAAGTGCTATTTGTAACTCATTACTCTGCTAAAACTACACTAAGTCAGTGCAGTGTTAAGACAATTTAAAGCTGCTGCCTGTGTGCTAACCATTCTCTTAACCCCTGGGTATTAACTTTTGGAAACTGGAGGAATGCTGTGTCACTGCCTCACGATGGAAGCAGCACCTTAAAGAGGTGTTATTTCTGAGAATGACATCTTGGTGTCAGCAAATACTAGAGTTACATGCTGTGTCATTTCAAAAAGTACAGTCTTCAAAGAAAGGTCTCTCAGGAAATCAATGGAAGGCCATAAATAAAAACTTTGATGTTATTTGGGTAGGCAAGTCACTACAGTGACCAAAATTTTCAGCTGGGAAATTGGTCATACTGTCATTTTGTCATGATCTGATTTTCAGAGTCACTGCTGGCAACAGTTAAGTTTATTGTTCTACATTTGTATGTTAAGATCTATTTTGTATTATTTATTGCTTAATATATCCTGCTTCACTGGTTATTTCCCATCCTTTCTTTAAATCCTGTTTAATGGAATCCTGTTTTGTTTTGGTTGGTGTTTTTTTGTTTCTGTGCCCTCTTGTGCTGCATTGTTTTCTCTTATTTTTTATCCTGTTTTTCCATTACTCTTCATCCAGTGTTTATCTTTTTTTTCCAAGTACAATCTGCTCATTTCCATCTCTGTAGGAATATGGATAAGAGCTTATGCTCATACCTGTGATAGGTTGAGGAAACCCTGTTTCCAAATTTATTTGGACAACTCATCTACCTTTCCCTGTTCTTCCCAGCTGCAGTTATGGCTTACACTGCAGCTGCTTTGCAAGGAGAAGCCAGACTGATGGGATGGGCTGGAGAAGGTCTGACATGGGTAGAACATTCTGGAAAACTTGTAGAAACTCTGAGGAAAGCAGAACTCAAAAAATTAAAATAAAGGTGTGACTAAAATGTCATGGGTCTAGAAAGCCCTTGGATGCTTTTCATTTTCATTGCCAAAGAAATTAGGCATGTTTTGAATGTATGAAATCATATTTTGCAAGGTTTTTGAAGTGCTGTACATATTTCCTTATAATTTCTGAGATCTTCCAAATTTTCAATTTGAAGAGAACTGAACAAAATAAAATTTAAATAAAAAACCACACAGTAAGTAAAGAGAGTTGAGGATTTGAAGGGGAAAAAAGTTCCAGAACCAACTCACAGGAACAAAGGTTGTAGGTTGTAGGTTTTCCACCTACACATAGTTGTACAGGAAAATAGAACTATATAAGTAAAAGACATGGAACTTTTAGTTAAGGGACTTATTTTGCTTGGAAATTTTGGCCTATAAAATGGGGTTTTAATTCATCTATCTTTAAATGTCCACAATACCATTATAAATTGATCATCTAGATTCTTGTATGGTCAATTGTGAGAAATATATTTTGCATGAGGTTCTTCTGTCTTGTCTTACATGTCTAAGGATAAGAATAATGGTACTGTAGAATTTTCTCGGTTTTTTTCCTACTGACCATAAAGGCATCTGAAAAGAGGCTCTCAAGTGCAGATATTGTGAGATTACTGTGAGATTACTGATTATTAATGTGATTAATAAATAAATATTTTGTAGTGATGCCCTAAACCAGACATTTCTAAGTGTTCCCAAACTACTGTATTTTGCTATTTTTGTATGTGAGCATGCAACTTTAGAAATACTGCCAGTAACTTAATTTTTTTAAATGTTATGGTCATATAAGTGAACCTGGACTAATAACAATAGTCCTGAGCTGCCTGTAAAATTGATAGTCCCAGCTTTGACCTGCTGGAAACCAAAAGTGTATAGCTGCTCATCATGAAAACAGCATGGCTTCTCTTGGTGAAAGTTCAGCATGCCTAGCTGGAGTTTACAGAATTAGTTTTGTCAGAAAGCTACTGGCAGGTGCTGCCCATCACATGCTGCTTTCCGTCCCCAGACTGCCCTCACACTGGCTCTACATCCTGAAACCCATGAGGAGAGATGCCAGAGGGCAAAGCACATTGCTTTGTGCAGAAGAAAAGTATAAAAGGCTGCTAAACCACAGTTAGTTAAGCCACTTTTTTTTCTTTTTTTTAAGGCTGTAGAAATACTAACAGTATATAAGTAGTGTGAGCTCCAGTGCATTGTACAACACATCCTGTACTCCTCAGGATCATTCTGCATTGATGCCATTACAATCTTACCATCTATCATTATGGAGTATGAAAATAAAAATTCGTTTACATGAAAATTTCCTTTTGTTTTTTCTTCCTTGTGAAAATCTGACTGTGAAATTCCTAACTTTCATTGACATTTGTCTATCTTCATCGATGTACAAGTCTTTACTCTTGATGATGCAATGATGAGGAATAGTGTATAACTGCTCTTCAGGTATTAGCCAAAAGCATAACACTTTTTTGATGAGGCAAGCATGATATGGTAATCATATATACTTCTAAAACATGTGGCAGCAATTATTATCTTCTTTAAAACTTCTCTATCTTGACGATAACAAAAAGAAATGTCATGTTTCATAATCCTTATAAAGAAGAAAATATCTCTTCATCATAAAGCAAACACACAACCTGCAATGTATCATTACTGTCCTTGAAATGTCTATGATGCATATTAGCATATTGCATCCAAAATAATTTTCACAGTGTTGTTTAAATAACCAATTCTGTTGTTTGATGTTGCACTTCTGTCAATCTTACACTACAGCACCGCCAGTTTTAACATCAGCCATTAACTGCACAATATTATGAAACTGAACTTGCTGATGAAATATCTAATAACTGGTGGTAAAAACACCCTACCATATATTTTACAAAGATTTTAAATCCATTCCATGATTGTTTTAAAGGGAAAAATATTTTTTCTACTTCATTACTACAAACTGCTATTTTACTCTTATGACTCCACATGATTATTTCCAAGACTCATGTATCTCATGCATCATGTACTTTGATGCAGGTTATATGCAAGTAATAATACTTTAATAAGGGAAATCAAAATCTCAGTAGGTTTCTTTTACTTAAATTTGATCAGATATACCTCTAAGAGTTTTAATAAACAGTGAACTTCATAATATGATCAATAACTGTTACTCCTAAAAGTAGGACTGAACTTATTATTCCAATACTTGCTGACTTTATGAATATGACTGTTAGGGTCTGGAGGATTATTCATATGCGTGAGTTAGGTATGTACAAAAGTATCAACAGAATCAAGGTCATAACTTACTGAATGAGCCTTTTCCTCAGTTATTTTTGGACCACAAGCACATTTTCCTAAAGCTTGAGTTGTGTCTACTGCATTTGCTGATGGCCTCCAAGAAAAATTTTGCTAAAACTGCAAAACGGGCTCAGGTTGCCTTGTACATTCAGCTGAGAGAAAGTCTACAATGGCTGTTAAATTATCTGAAAAGACTGTCTGTCTTTTCTAAAATAACATACTTTATAGCACAATTTGCAATATTATGTTCGAAGTCTCTCCAGGAACACCAAACCTGCTGAGCATAATTTCAGAACTTAGTAGTACCATTAAAAATAAACGTTCTATTGACAATTCTACCAAATTGCCATTACAAAAAAAATGGCAAGGTTCATCTCTCTGTGCTACCCTAAAATGTCTGATCTCTGTCCCACTGTACAGTGATTCTATACTAAGCTGCCTGATGTTTGAAGACTGAAAGAAAACATGAACAAAAAAACCTTTCTGCATTTAAATCTTTGAAGTGAATGCTCAGGCAGTGAAAAGAAAATATGCTACTCTGCTTTGCTTTACCAAGTCATATTACTTCTCTGCTTAACAACACTAATAAAATAATGCAACCATGATAACCTAGGGAGAGCTCTAGTGTTAAATGTATGTCTGAGTCGTTCTCATGGTATGATTTCTTGACCTTCTTCCAGGTCTCTCATATATGGTGTGTCACTAATTATTTACATCTTTTCCAGACTGTCTGCTCCACAGACTATCAAGTTAGTGAAGTGTTTATTTTTGTTCACTATACGAGCCATTGATATATGGGATTGGTACCCAGTGATATATAAATGCCTGGAGTTCAAATCCATTTTTGTGTTTGACCTTCATAATGTGAACAAGTAGATATAGTTAAAGTTGATGAACTATACTGAATGAATTATATTTAGACAAGTAAATAGGCCTAGGAAACACTTCATTTTCCTTGGATTTTATGGCTATGCTTGTGTGCTCTTTACGCTTATAATTCTCAGCAGTTTTGAGAACTGAATGTATGTACAGACATATTTTTGAATTATGCAGCTCATCTAACTGAGGGTAAAAATACATGAGGACCTAAGAGGCCAGAGAGATTTTTCTGCAGAAGTGGTGCTCTCCACAGTACAGCAATAGCCCACTGAAGTCTTCATTGCACATTTCTCTCCTCTCTTTATGTTACAAATGCAGGAGCTATGCTGGGAGGACTTGATAACATTGACTTACTCTGGTCAATATCTCCAGAATGAATTGTGCCAAATTTGCAGACAATACCTGTGACTCAGATTCCCAATGGGAATTGGGAAGATCTGTTTTGAGAGATTACCTCTTACAAGAATGCTGCCCAAGGATCAAGATATTTGCATTTCAGGAAGTCTACTGTTTAGAAGGACAAATTAAAGTAGCACTGCAAATTCTTTCTTAACATGAAGGAGGGAAGTCTCTCATTGCTACATTTTGTGTGGCTGCCATTATTCTCCAGTGTCTTATGTAGCATTTTAGGCTCTAAGTGTTTGACCTGAAAATTTGGATTCTCAATATTGCCAGCTTCTGACAACTGTCCTGAAGTACTGAACTTCGGCAATTCTATTTCAGCATCTAAATACCCCTTTTTTAGGAACATGTGGTGGAGCCCCAGTGTTGAAATAACAGGTCCATGCCTGCAGTGTGCCAGACCTTGTGGGTTGAGCAAAAGGAAGGCTCAGAGAGGCCACAAAACAGCCCCTGAGAGCCTCTGGACACCCATACACCTTAAAATGCTTTTGTTCTAAAATCTCTTTGTGCTTAAATCAATGTGTTAAATTTATACTCTTAAACTTGCATTCCTCTGCTAAACTTTAAGCTGAGCTGAAAGGAAACAAATGAAATGCAATGTTTATTTAATGTTTTTTAAATCATACGGTTGCTCTTCTGACTTGTATCTGCAGTCTGTGTTCTAGCTTTATCTGGTGATAGGGAACTTGTTTTGTGTGGAAAAAGAAATAATGTCAGTCAACTAAATATACTGAATGATCAGTGATTTTTCTGCTTTTCTTAACCTGGTACATCTGCCCAGAGTGGTATGGAATTGGCACCGGGAGCATTGTATGAACCCCAGTGCTCCATGCAGGAGGAATGAAAGGGTCTCCAGTGATCCAAGCATGAAATCCCCAGTGGAGGACACTGCCATGCAGCCCTCACCACACCACCTCTCTTCACTCATGGGAAGAGAGCAGTCCTCTGCTGCTGCCTCCACTCTCCAGAAGCTCTCTTTATAGGTCTGTTTTCTTGATAGCTCGAGAGAAATACAGCTGAATTATAGAATGTGCTCTTTCATATCTAGAAAATATCCCTACCTTAACTGATACCTCTCATCTTCATTCTCATCCCCCTCATTTCTCTTTTCCTTGGTGTCTGGAAAAGAGACCTCCACAGGTGTTTTAGTAAGCAGTGACTTCCTTTAGGATGATTTGTACAAGTGACTCATCCTTGCTTGTTATGATATCACTAACTCTTTTTCACGTGCTGAGGTAGGTGTCTCCCTGTCTTGCAAACTGCAGGGGAATACAAATATTTTTAAAATGCACTTTGATAAAAAAATACTAATGTAAGATGCAGTTATATTTCTTGAGGCATTTTATCTGATATAATGTCTTAATGCATTATCACATTTTGATCTGAAGAGGCCCTGTGTTGCAAACCCACCATCTCTTCAGTTATGCAGTAAAATTACCCATTATACTATCATTTTCTTGTATAACTGAAAAGTTAATTGTGACTTTGCAATTCTGGATTCCTCCTTTCCCTTGCAAACTCTTTTTTGGTTTTCAGAAGTCATATTAATCATTTTATCCTTGCTTGTGACAAATAAATGCATATTTAATCTTCATGTATAAATAATGTGCTCTTCTGAACGTGCCAAACAAAATGTGATGAATGGTAGGGCCATTTTCAGTTTCTCCTTTAGATTTCCTTGTGATGCCAGTAGACAGAAGGAGAATTGAGTCTCAGTCCCTAGGGATGTCTTACTGTTGTAATGGAATTAATAGAGCTGATAAAATGAATAATTCATGATGCAGTATTTGTTGACAAAGCTTCTTAAAAGTCCAGTACAGACCAGCGAGCCTGTGGTTAGGAAGTAGCAATCATTGTTCCACCTCATTTTTGTTGCTGTTTTTCCCTCCATTAAACTGCTGTTATTAATCATAAAATAATGAATAATAACTGTCCTTCCATGTCCTCCCCTCTAACAAAATATGCTTTAGGAGGGATTGTGGAGTAAAACCAAACAAACCAAAGAAGCTGCATAAAGAAAAACACAATATATTTCTCATTGAGCAGAGGATTTAACTTCCCTTAGTAAAGTGGAATATACATACGTGCGTTACATACACTAAGACCTTCACATTTAGAGACAATTAACAGAACCTGCGTGTTTTTTAAGCATTCCACCCCACTCTGCTCCCAGCACTTTGAACACAATCTGCTTTTCCACAACTCAGATATGCCTCAACCGCAAAATTAGTTACCTGTGCGCTTGGTTTTATAAGGATTGCAATTTCCTGATGGTTCTGGGTAAATAAATCCTCTTTGTTTCTCAGAAAATATGCACCTCCCATAGAACCAAGAAAACTGACCATAGAGACTGAGGAAAAGGCAAGTCACTGCTTCCTAGGATTAGATGCATACCCCTATCTCAGTTCAGCAGCATTTGTTACTTCATATTGTCAACTAAAATGAAATTCTCCTTCTGGAAAGTGTTGAATCAGTCAGTGAAAACACAAAATGAGGCAAGGATGTGTTTTAAGAAATGATCATACTGGAATTTGGATATCAAACTGTTGAAGGCATGATGGAGCACATGCTAGAATTACAACCTACAGTTAGAAGAACCCAACTCCATTATAATTGCACTTCTGATTTTACTTTGACTTTCCATGGTAGCCTACTGGTCAAAAATCAAGAGTGAAGTTGATTTCCAGATACCATAATAGATGAAATTACACTAAATGAGATAATCTTGTTTCTAGGTTGGTTTAATTTAAAGATCTTTTGAAGACAGCAGAGCTTCAGAAGTAATGAAAAAAAACTATTAAAATTATACAGCGTTTTAGATGAAATGCATTAGATACATTAAATTATTCTGAGCTGCATGCATTTAGATAACGTCTGAATGGGAGAACTATGCAATTCTGGACCACTTCATCTGATTAGAAAATTTACATTATACAGAGTAGAGCTAATGAGAGACATGAAGGTGGAGTTATATCTCCCTTAAGCCATCTGGCCAACCTACGTGTGTTCTTAACATTTACTATTCTGCTAGTTCATCCAGAAGGAGGTTAAAAAGGTAATTTTGTAGACTCATCAGTAATTTAGAAGATTTCTAATGGAGCAGGATGCTTGAATCAACTAAATTAAGAAGTACAAAGAAACTCAGTGGCTAAAATTCAAACCTATATAACCTAACTTTGAAAACCACATACATTATTAAACGTGAAGATAAGAAGCAACTGGAAGAATTTGTACAGACACGATGGTCACTTCTAGTCTTTAAAGTAGGGTTGTGTTCTTTTCTGCAATAAATGCCTTGGCTCATAATTGTTAATTAGTCACCAGAAAGGCCTAAGTTGTGACACATTTTTTCTGTGTAGGTTATATACAGTTTTATTGAATATATAAACATTTAAATATCTTGACATGTTAGTTGTAAGAAATAATTTATAAATACAATTTGGCAAAAGTGGTGCCGAATATTCTAGTAAAATTGAAAATATATTTACCAACAGTATTACAAATATGCAGCCTTCTACCTCTCCTCTTGTGCTCAAGAGAGTGCTTGAATCCATGTCTTCTTCATTACCCTCCTGCTGCACACCTCCATGTAGTCACAGCCTGGATCGAGTTCCTGCAAAGCCTGATAATCAGGAATTTGTTCCCTCTGCCCACTCTTTGAGATAAGTTTGGTCTAATTTAGCTATGTTTTTTCTGACAGTCACATGGATTCTTAGCACAATGGAGGTGAGTCATTAATTAAAATGAATTCAGACTAGATAAAATCACACAAATACTTCTACTAATTTTTGTGGTCCCTGACAGTGTCTTTCTCTTAAATTGCAGAGACATGGGTTTGATGGATGAACTGTTAGTTGGATAAGAAATTGGTTAGACAGTGCCATCCAGAGGGTGGCAGTCAACAGCTCAGAGCCCTGATGGACGTCCATGACCTGTTTTGGGACCAGAGTTATTAAATGTCTTCATTAACTGGCACATTCAAAGGGATCTAGTGTGACACTCAGAGACTTTGCAGATGACTCTGAGCTGAGTGGCTGACACATGTGATGGAAAGGGTGACACAGAGGGACCTGGTCAAGCTCAAGAAATGGCCCATGGGTGTCGCAGACATCTTTTCACTAAAAATCCTTTCTTAGGATTTTTTCCCTTCTGAGGAGCTGAGGCCTCAGAAACAAAATGTAAACAATGGT
>JAWWEX010000001.1:12431103-12445785 GCA_035583215.1 Arremon brunneinucha | reverse complement strand
GCCAGCCCAGAGCAGGCACCAAGGGCATCAGAGGGGTGGAGCAGCTCTGCTGGGAGGAAAGGCTGGGAGAACTGGGAATGTTCAGCCTGAAACAGAGAAAACCTTGAAGGTGACCTAACTGCGGCCTTCCAGTACCTGAAGGGAGTCCACAAGAAAGATGGAGAGAGACTATTTACAAAGGCCTGGAATGACAGGACAAGGGGGAATGGCTTAAAACTGACAAATAGTAGGTTTAGATGAGACCTGAGGAAGAAATTCTTGACTGTGAGGGTGGTGAAACACTGGAACAGTGCTCAGAGAACTTGTGGCTGCCCCATCCCTGGAAGTGTTCAAGGCCAGGTTGGATGGAGCTCTGAGTAACCTGGGATAGTGGAAGGTATTCCTTGCCCATGGCAGGAGATTGGAATGAGATAATCTTTAAGGTGCCTTACAACTGAGGCTGTTCTATTATTTTATGATTCTATGAAATAATGACTTTGGGAATTACAGTTTTAAGAATGTGTGGTCATATTTGTAAGATTGCAAGTGCTCTGCCTTAATTTTGTTGATAGATTGTTCTTGAGCTAGAACCAGTCATTTTCTAAGGACAGAAATACTACTTTTCTTCTCCTATAATGCATGGCACCAGAAGTTGTTTTACTCTTTCGCTATTCATTTAGCAAGGTTCTCCTTTCACTGCCCCTTCTCCTCATGTCACAGCTGTGTCAGCCGTCATCTCTCCTCAAATGACACAAGTGAACCTCCTCACAGACTCAGTGAGATGGGGGACTATCCATCAGCCAAAGTAAAAGATGTGTAGGTCAGTACAGACTGAAGAAGAATAGACAAGGTAGCAGTGACAGCTGTGATTTGGATGTGTGAGAAATGACACTGAGGAGCACAAAAAGCATTGACAGCCTGTGAGGCTCTCTGCAGTAGCCCACGACTCCCCTGTAGCACTGCAGGAGATACTGTCAGTCAAGCTATCTGAAAATCTTATCCCTCTCAGATCCTGAGCATTGCCAAAGCTGGATTTTCTTAGTGTAATCTGTGTGAGAGGGCAGGACCTGAAATGATGATAGCTATATCTGGAAGGGTGCCCTCACTTGGACCCCATAGGTTCTATGGGCATGGGACAATTAGGGTTTTTTTTTTAATCTGAGGCCAGCAAGCCAATCAAATCTGGTAGGTTTAAATTAAACCCTAAATTAATATATAAATTGCCAGATGCACTATCCAAGATTAAAGGCCTCTTTGGAGTAAGTATAT
This sequence comes from Arremon brunneinucha, assembly GCA_035583215.1. NCBI lineage: Eukaryota > Metazoa > Chordata > Aves > Passeriformes > Passerellidae > Arremon > Arremon brunneinucha. The sequence continues at coordinate 12,444,537 of JAWWEX010000001.1, read as the reverse complement.
AAACACCCATCATCTGCTTTTTTGGCACTGACAAATCAACTTTTAAATGTAATTTTTTTTCCCTGTAAGTTTATTTTTTGTATTTTGCCCAGGAGATCACAGAAGTATGAGGTATTTCCCTTGAGGAATCACCTTGAAATATTTAAAAATCTTTACTTACTCCCTCAGAAACCCATGCTACTGTAAGAACATTTCTTGTTACACTATTGCTTCGGGCTTTTAGCTTATTTTTAGGATGGCATTTTATGGCTATTACTCATTCTCTGTTTCTGAGTTAGAAGAAACCTAAAAGATGTATTTTTAAAAGCCTTTTCAGGTTTTGTTGATAGGCTGGACATATAAGTGCAATGAAGCCATGACTGTGTTCATAATTTGTGCTAATAATTGACTATGGTTGAGACATCTCGGTGAAGAACTTTCCTTCTGCACACAGTCAGAGAAAAACTGTCTGGACACTTGTTTAAGAGACAATGATTTAGTTAGACAACCATTTCTGTCTATCTAAGGTTTAGATTTTGATTTTGCTTCTCTCTTCCTTTTCTGCAACTGTCAGACTACCTCACCAAACCATGTAGTAGATTATGCCTAATAAAGGTATGGGGAATGTATGGGAAGATGGCTATAATAAACTTCTTGTCACATCTTCTAATGTTCCCAGTTTGAAAAGCATGTGCAGTCATCCCCAAACCATCACTGCCAAGCTGCATAGACAAATGATGAAAAATTTTACCCTAAATTACTTACTTTAAAATCAGGCCTTCTCAACCATGTGTACAGAATGATATTTGATGCAATTTTTAACAAGCCTGAAAAATACATAAATAGCATTCCCATTGTTAAAATTAACATTTTGAATCCTGATCCTTCCTTAGTCAATCTTGTCTTGTGACCCTTCAGAAAAAAAAATCATTTTTATTAATGTGATGCATTTCTTCAGTCTTATTCTGGCCCTCCAATCCTTATTCAGGCCCACCTCAATGGCATCTAAAGGATTGTGCATTTCCATGAAAGAAGTGTTGCTTCCATGACACCCATATGAGGAAAATCAGAGTTTTTCTACAACACAGACTTGTTTAATCTATCTAATATCTAATATCTAATCACCTTTTATTTCAAAAATTGTTCAGCTGGAATTAGCATCCTGGCCATTATGATTCTTGGAGAATACTCATGAGATAGGAGTGTTCTCTCTATATATAGATATATAGACATATTTTTTCATTTGTAAGGGGGTAGTTTGTTCTCTTCTTTGACAAATCACAGAATTATAGAATGGCCTGGGTTGAAACAGACCTTAAAAGTCATCTTGTTCCAAGCTCCCTGATGTGGTCAGTGAGATCTTCCACTAGACTAGGTTGTTCAGAGGTCCATTCTACCTGGCCATGTACATTTCCAGGGATGAGGAATGCAACACTTCTTTGGGCAACCTGTGCCAGGGCCTCACTGTGCTCAACATAAAGAATTTGTTCCTAACATCTAGGTAAACCTACTGTCTTTCAGTGTGCCATGACTGGACATGTTATGATACTGTCTGTGTTGGAGAAAAATTGCTCATGGCCAACAGACATTCAAATTGTCCAACCTCTGATGTGGTACAACACCAAGCAATTTAACTCAGAACACAATTCTAATGAAAGTTTCTGAGATGGTATTTTTGACCTCTTTTTCCCCTGTTTTCATTAAATGTAATCATTAATATGGTAAAAAAAAAAGTCCCAGACAATCACCCTTTTAAATGCTTGGCTTGTCTCTGCTGTCTTGCTCTAGGCAGTAGCTGAAAAATTAAAGCACAAGGTCTTCTGAGGAATTTTGATTTGTAATGATTTCTGTGAATAGGCAATGTGAGTTTACAGAGAATATTGAAATCCCTTCAGAACCTGGTTTGCTAAAACAAAGGTGGAAAAATCCCCTAAGAACTGGCACAAGTACAGGGCTTAGAAAAAAAAGATTGTGTTCCCTTCTCTATAATGTGGAAGCTACTTTGTCATATTTTACATTCAACTAAACCACAATGGCTGTGATTTTTTGGCTGGGCTTTTTGTATGTTTGATTTTGTTTTTGCTTTTTATGCCTGTACTAGTCTCTGTCAGCAACCCACAAACTTAGTTTTCTTATATGGACGTAAGATTTTGAATGAAAATTGATTTGAATGAACCTTTGGAATATATGAATGTGCCTACTGAACACTGTTATGTTTTAGAAGAGCAGAAAGAGTAGACTGGGAATGAGAAGGCTTAAGGGAAAAGAATAGCCAGCTTACTATTTTCCAATTGTATAAAGACATCTGGATGGATCCCTCTGTCAAACCTTCTCTGTCAAATAAAGTCCTTCCAAAATTTATTACAAAACCTACAGTTTTTACAGGAGGAGCTATCTATGGACTCATAATATAAGATCACAGATTACTATGATGCACTTTTTAAAGAGATACATTTCATCCTGGCCAACTGTTCCCTGTAGGAAGTGCATGGCTGCATTCAAGAGAAAGTTTGAGTTTGGCTCAAGCTGTTTTGTTAACCAGGATTTTTTTTACTTTTTGGATCATCTGTTGCCCTTTGTGTGACTTAAGATTCTGTTCACTGATCAGTGTTTATGTGTAGCTGTTCCTCAGCAGATGTCTTGGACTCTAAGGTCCCCCCTGAGCACAGTATTTGTTTGCATGTGCAACCATTCCCAATTGCAGAAGTAAACTTGCTCTGAAATATGAGGCAAATCAACGCTAACGCCACCTGTGCACACTAAGGAAACACTGCACTCATTCTGTATGAAACACACAAGTTAACCAAATGGCACAAAGAAAGATGAGTGACAAGCAAAATTATTTGTCTTCAGAAGAATATATCTATAAGTAATTAGAAATTTGATGTTTTTCTCAATGTAATGTCCTTTTTTTTTTACTAATAAAAAGGCTACACTAGTTTAGGAAAAAGGCAACAACATCAGCATGAGGCATCAGTCTTGTGAGTATAAGCTTTATACAGTAAAGGATCTTCAGCTCACTTCTGCAGTTCCCAGAGAAATATGTACTAACTTATAATTTCACTAGTTTTAACTCTGACTTTCTTCAGCATTTACCAGCCTAGACAATGAAATTAATTATTTGAGGTTTTTTTTTGTGACCAAGTTAAGAGAAAATGACGTCTTCCACTAAACGAAAGGAATTGAGAACTGCAACTAATTCTCTGTGTTGTAATGCATTTATGGGGTTCTAATTTCATGCAAACACAAAATGTGGGAAGGTGAGAAACCTATGTAGTTTTCCAACTGTTATTCATCCAGGCAAACTAATTGACCATGAATTTGTTGGTAGCTGAGCTTTGAAGTGGTACAAAACCAGAGCACAGGTACATATTATTTTAATGAACAGTGATGTGTGAAACAAATTATAGCCTTGTCAACAAGATAATAGTAAATTATATTGCAGCCATGGTTAAGGGAAGCTATAGCAAACATGCTGAATGTAGTTTCCAAAAGCTGCTAAGGGTTTGTCAATTACAATATTGTTCTGTAAAAACTGTAAAATGAAGAAACTCTACAAGTGCTCATTAATCAGGCATAAAAAATAAGATTCAACACAATATTCATGCATTCTTGATTTTTTTGTGAATACAGGGCAAGCCTTTGACTGACTTCTGCTTGTTTTCAATAATTGCTCACCCAATTCTTTCTATGATATATATTTCTAATAATAATTTTTTTGTGAATATGTGGAAACAGGATGGAAATATCTAAATGAAAAAAATTAGGAATATCATTGCCTAATTTGGAAATTTCTTTATTTTATTTTTAAAAAGATTTGCTCAGTAATCCTGGTAATTCCTTTTGGGAACAATGATATTAAAACATAAAGCTATTGCTTTATCAGAGAGTTCTAAAATATCCTGAGGTGGAAGGGACCCATCAGGATGATCAATGTCTGACTCCTGGCTGTGTGCAGGACTCAGGAATCCCACCATGTGCCTGAGAGTGTTGCCCAAATGCTTCTTGAGCTCTGTCAGGATTGGTGCTGTGACCACTGCCCTGGGGAGCCTGTTCCAGTGCCCAGCCACTCTCTGGGTGAAAAACCTTTTCTCAGTACCCATTTCCAGCCTACACCTTCCCTGACACAGCTTCACACAGTGCCCTTGGGTCCTGTCACTGGTCACCAGAGATGAGATCCGAGCCTGCCCCTCCTCTTCCCTTGTGAGGATGCTGCCAACACCAATGAGGTCTCCCCTCAGTCTCCTCTCCTCCAGGTTCAACACCTCCAGCTCCCTCAGCTGTTCTTTGTATATATTCCCAATACTCTTTTCACCACCTCTGTGTCCCTCCTCTAACAGCTTTATATCTTTCAGTATGGTACCTGAAATTGCCCCCAGAACTTGAGGTGAGGCCACCCCAGTGCAGAGCAGAATGGGACAATCCCCTCCCTTGCCCAGCTGGTGAAGCTGTGCCTGATGCACCCCTTAACACAATTGCTCTCCTGGCTGTCAGAGCACATTCCTGTCTCACTGCTACAGTTGTAACCTGGAAAGAGCAAAAATACAGGATTGAACATCAGAGAGACTCAATTGACTCATCTTTGTAAGATGTTGATTTGGTTCTTTACTCAGTTGATTCAGTGATGTAGTGCCTTCAGACTTTATATTACAAACCCTCCTCTTTAAAATTATAGTCCTGAAAACCTGCTTGATCATATTTATTCAGAAATGCTTTGTAAAGGAACATAGATTTAGACAAGCTTTTGAAAGTAGAAATAGGAAAAGCTCCCCTCCTGTCTACACCCAGGAAAAAGCTGCATACTTAGGTTATCTATTGACAGAACAGATAAACAGATCTCTCCCCAGCTGTTATATATGCAGCTCTGTTTTATTCTTGGAAAAATAAATTATGGTAGATATTGAGAATGCTAACCTTTAATAAAATATTAGGTACAGGCAGCTTATTGAAACACATTTGGTTACGAGTGGATTTTTATAACTGCTTAGAATTTATATATTTTAATTTCTTATGCTGTCACACCCTCTTAAAATGATTATTTTGAAGCATTCACTTTTATGTTAGCCATGACCTACTTTCTGTTAAGATGAGTACTTTGGGTGTACATATCTGGTGCCTATTTCACAAACCTTATTCTCATAGAACAATAGACGTTATCTAGATGCTTTCAACAAAGCTTTTCCACTTTGCTTTACTCTGCCTAGTGAATAAAAGATTTTATTATATTTTTCAGGGAGATGAGTGAGGTGGGGGAGGAAGGACTTATTAGGGAATTCCTACTGTTCTTCAGTGAGATAATTATTCTCTATAATTCTTGGGTGGCTTTCTTCATTGGACCATTAAATATCTTCTGTACTGTGGTGGAAGAAAAGAAACAGTAACAGAATCATCAATGTGCTGCACTGGGTATGAACAGGAACATAAATAATAAAACCTTAGTAGCTGCTACAATGGGGATTTGAAACACATTGAGGAACCTGCAATCCCTCTTGTTAGGAAGGAAATACGGAAGTCTTGGCATTTAAAGCAGTGACTGTGTGTCACATCCAGGCACACTCTGCAATACAGAGGTGTACAGGGTTGTGCTTAAGAAGATGAACAGGGATATAATCACTAACAACACAGAAGAGGGCTGGCACTTTGTTTTGCCAGTTGCTGTTAAAATAATAGCACATTTATTGTCCCAAAGACCTGCTCTAATGTAGGCACAAGTTTGTAGTTAACTAAGCTGAGAACAAGACTTGGTGCACTTAGACAAGTGAGGTTTCTGTATAGAAAGCTCAGCAGGCTTAAGAGAAATCCAACAGGCTTTCTGAGGCTGTGCCATCATTATAATTTCTGAGTTTTCAGGTTTCCCTCTCCTCCTCCCTTTGCTGAAATAAGACACCTGATGGTCTGGCTCTCTCCTTCTTGGAGACTCTCTTGGCTGCCTTTGTTCACACTCTGGCGCCACTTCCATTGAATGCCTCTGCTGAAAGTGCATTTTCACTTCTTGAGTATGCCTTGTATCAGCTGCAGCTTCTCCTCTCCTCTCTGATGCCTTCATACAGTGTCTCCTCTCACACTCCACTCCTGAATGCTTTTTCTGGGCTTGGAGCACAGCCACAAATCAAACCTAAAGCAAGCAAGGCAGTTGCCATGAATAATAAAGGAGTTTGCAGCATGACCTAAAGCATATTGAATAATATCTTTGAATCAGAAGTTCCTCCTGGATTACTGCTTTAACAGTAGACTGATTTCCTGAAAAAGCAGGAGCTGCCTTCAGCAAGACCCCGTAGAGGGTAAATAGCAATTTTAATTTTATCTCAATTTTTATCAGGTGAATGTTAATTTCGTTTCATAGCTTTTCGTAGTCCTCACAGCACCAATCAATGATGATTTAGAAGCATTAAGGTGAATGTAGATGAGGACAAAAAAAGAAAAGCTAGTGGCATGTAATAAAGAAACTGTGAGTTGGCCCGATTCAAACTAGTTTGAGTTTTTCAGTGTATGGGGACTGTTGGTTATGGAGTTGTTAGGAGCAGTGTGTAACCCAGCAGGGGTAGGTCAGAGACAACCACACACCTGATGTTCATGTGGTTTATTGGTTTAATTCCTCTTTACAAGTGGGGTTTGCCTGGATAACTCACTCCTCTGATCTTTGACACCGCCCAGTTCCCAACCCGTGAGATATCTGCAGTTCAGGATGGAACGTGATTGGCTGAGGTTCCTGTCAATCAACCCAGGGGCTGATTTATGGAACTGACTGGGTTTCTTAGCCAAATTAATTGCCCAGTACAAGCCAGCTTGTACTGCGGCTGAGGTGCTACCTTTTTAGTTCACAGTAAAAATGGAGCTGTGAATGCTGTGACTTCTTTTGTAAGAAAGAAGATTTTGAAAACATACAGAGAGTGGCACATTTGATCTATTCACCAGAATTGCAAACACACAAATCTCTTGGCACATATTTTCCAGAGGGTTTTTTTGATTGAGACAGTTACGTAATTTCAAACAGAGATGAGAGAATTTCTGAACTGCAAGAAAGCTTTATTTCTGTATTATTTCAAATCCACAGATGAGCTGTCAGAATGAAAAAAAAACTGTACTCTTCAAAAGAGTATGCATTTGATGAATTTGGGACCAAAAAAGAAGAAAACTTTTTTTAATAAATGTGACATTATAGCAGAATAACTCTAACTTGCACACAATTTTTCCGTATGTCTCAGTTTGAAAGACAGGTGTCTGCTAAGGAAGGCAGGAGCCTCCTTTGGAATGGAAAATATAAACCCCTTCCCTCTGAATTATTGTAATTTTGTAGTTACAGTGCAGCGAAAAGCTCGGAGCAGTGCTGAAGAAGCAGCAGGGGCAGTGCAGCAGCAGCCCAGCTCTGAGCAGGGCAGTGAGGGGTAGGCTCAGGGTCCTGGGCACCCGAGCAGACAGTGATAGATCCCTTTTTTGAGTGGGCTAGGTGTTAATAAGGTCCCAGCTGAGTGGCTGCTCTCACAGGCAGAGGCTCACCCCATGGCAGAAGAAGCAGCTCCAGGCAGGGTTTTGGTGGCTTCAGTGATTTCCCTTCCTCAAGCAACGGCTCTGACCATCCTCTCTGAAGCCAAGAGAAAGAGAGTCAGCAGCTGCCCCAGCCCCATCCATTACCTGGCCAATTCTTCTGGTATCTCTGCCTCTCAGAGTGAAATTCCCAAATAAGAGAAGTGCAACCAGATGCCCTCCTTCTCTGAGCTTGGCCACTTCTTTTGTTTTTCTTAGATACTCAGTCATTAGTGTTTCTTAACAACTCTTGGGAAAAAGTTCTATATGTAAACAGAAACAAAAGGAAAGAAACCTAACCCCCAACACCTTAATTGATGATAGTTATGATAGATTTGATGTTTTAAAATTTGTTTTGATTTTTTTAAATTTTGTTTGAAATGAAGAGTGGGTCTATGAAACTATTGATCTTGAAACCCTAACTTAGCTTGCAGTAGTTGTGCTAGTGAGATACTAGGAAAAGATCACAAGAAGATCTGTTCCTTGAAACCGTGGCAAAAAATGTAAGGAAATTACATGCAGATCTGAAGCCTTTTGATACACAGATCTGTGCTTCTGCCTTTCATTGTGGTCTAATACAAGGCAGTACATTATTCTTTACTTGCCATTTCTATATCCCTTTTCACTGGATTTATTTTCCTGATGACTTTTTTTGTACCTTCAAATGAAGACAATCAAAACACAAGACAGATATTTCTTCTCTCTGATCTTACGGTTCTAAAAAATACAGGGGATTTTTTCCCTTTCTCTTCCCCTCCCTCATTTTCAAAGGCCTGTGATTTCACAAGACAAGGAAAAATACAAACAAAACCTCTTCAGCTACGGCCATGTTTTCCCTCTTCATTCTATGACAACAATGAGATTGTGTAGACTTAGCTCAGGGTGCACCATACATGCAACGTATTTCTTGTCCCCTTGTTTTTGGTAGGCAAGAATTAGAAGAGCAAATGAGAAAGACATTTAAATCATGGGACACAAGAGGTGTCTCAGAGTCCTAGCTCAAGGGAAATTAAATGCAGCAGCCTCACTACTGTTCATTCTCACAATCTTTAGCCCAGAATTTACATTAAAAAGAGAAATAATAGTATATAAGATAGTGCTGGGTCAAGTGAAGATAATATTTTTTTTTGCATTATGCTAATACTAAAGATTAAAACTAATTTTTACTGCACTTCTAGCATGAACCATGGATGTAAGGAATACATTGTGTCATGAAATTTCTCTGCCTGGGTGTTTAAGTAGGCCTGCATTTCATGCTAGGGAAGGACAAATCCATCTATGTAGGAGAAAGAATCTTCACAGAGGGAGGCACTTCAGCAGGAGAAGGGATCCTCCCACAAAGAGCTTCAGGGGCAGCTGAAATGGAGAGGGGTGTTTTTCATCCAGGAGACAGATTCAGCTTAGAAAGGATGAGTGATTCATTTAAAAACAGTTTTCATGTAGGAGCAGAACAGCAAAGCAGCTCTGGGCCTAGTGTGACTGCAGAAGCTGAGCAGCGTTGATTTGGGTTTAGAGTAAGGTCAAGATCTGCATAGAGGAACAATGTATTTTGGTGAACATTGCTTTTTGAATCAGTAAAACACAAGAAGCAAAGAAGTGAGGAAAAAAGATCATCATACAATAGGCAGTAATTGCTTACAAGGGTAAGGACATGCCCTATGAACTCCTTTGCATTGCTGAAGCTTTCAGCAGCTACTGTAGGGACCTGGTGATACAGGAAATGAACCTTGAGTCAGCTCTATTTCAATTCCAATCACCTTTTTTTATAGAAAATTAAAGAAATGTGAAAGATATTGGAGAACATGAACAGAATAAAATTCTTGTGAATCAACATAATCTTCTAATAGCAAATTTATTTCAGGAAATTCTCAGAACACTTGAGCTGTTTTCCACAGGTCTCCTTGTTTAGTCACCAGAGAAATGAAAATAGTCACAACCATGGCATATGGAATTCATTAGGAAAAAAAAAAAAGAAAGATTCAAAAATCCAACAATATTTTATGATGAAGTAGGTATTTAACACAGTGGAATGGTGTCTCAGCAAAAAAAATATGTGGAAACGAAATAGATCAACTATGTAAATATCCAGTTAGCTTTGTTTACAGTTAAATTACAGTGTGAGAACTATTACTGGTTATTTCTGAGCAGTATTGACAGTAAATCACTTAGGACATAACGAGAAAAGTGGCAGTGTAATTTTCTAACATGCCTAAGTCTGCACAATAACTGATGCAAATTCTGCAGCACTCCACATTTGCCCAAATGTAAGGATCTTTTGAAATAGCATTACAGAGAGCTCAATTTGCAGAACAGGGACTTGGCTTTTACTTACTGAAGGAAAATTTCAAGAATTCCATTGATGGCAGAAGGGCAAATCTTTGGGCTTAGAGACATTTTTATTGAAAAGGACTTGCAAATGGAGTCTTGGAATTCTCCTTTCCTTAAATCAGGCAGATGCCTTTATTGCCATATATAAGAGTCAGGGAAAATCTTCATACTTCAGCTTTTTTTCAGCTTGATAATACCATTTCAATTGGATATATAATTGATATTTTCATTGTTTGGATAATGTTAAGTGAAATTAAAAGTAAACAGAGTAGTGTATAACATCAGCTTTATGTAAGAACAGTCTGTAAGTGGTGGTGTAGCTACAGCAAGATCCTCATCAGAGCAAACAAGATTTGTGCATTGCAGACTTCTCTGTTCCAACACAAAGACACAGACAGCCAATACACCTGTCATTTCAGGGGTCACCAGGCCAAATCCCATTTGACCTGAGACCTCATCTTTAGAAAATCACTGTGCTTGTTTTGATTAAATCGAATTCCTATCTGAACCAGTTAGCTGTGCCACTAATTACCTTATTTGTTATATCTTTTATTTGATTGCAGCTATCTAAAGTTACCTTCTAATCTAATCTGTATCTTTTATCTTTTTGTTTGATTTTTGCTTTTATCCTGTCTTTCTTTGTTGATATTCCCTTCTCAACCCCATCATTCAGAGTATCTTCTCTTTCCTTTCCATTTTCCTTTGCTTCACTCTTTTCTGTCATTTCCTGTTATTGTATTTTACCTAGGTAACTTAGCTGGGTATTTCCTACTGACATTTCCAGCCAGTGTCACACCTTCTCAAGGTTCAGTGTTGAACAACTCTCTGTGTAAAAATTCCTATGTTTTATCAGAATGTCTTATATCACAAGTTGAGCCCATTGCACAATTTATTCTTTTCAATCTGCACCTCAGAAAAGCCTGGAACAAGTTTTTTCCATATTCTCCTGCTGGGTAACTGAAAAGATATTTGATCAAAATTAACCAACGCCTGTAGCAATGAATATTTTCAAAGAACTACTTGTGAGCAATTCACAAATGTGCTTAGAGGAATATTTTTAGCAATAAAATATATATAGAAGTAATCTTATCATTTCTGGAATTTATTTCCCCCCTAATGTTTGGAGAATGTATTGAGTGTTTTGTTTAAATGATTCGGTCTATGAATTTTGTAAGCATTTCTGTAGGATTGCTGCTTTTACAGCAGGAAGAGATCATATGTTAACAACTTGCAGCTGCTGAGTGCTAGTGCTCATCCTAAACACCATTTCAGAATCTCAATGCTGAAATGAAAACAAAGTTTAAGTGAAATGTGAGTGACAAGCTGTCCTTTAGATATGAGTATCCCAGTATTTAGCTTTGAAACAGAATGGTTTGCAAACTTGCTTTGCACCATTTCTGCCCTCCCTCCTCTGACATGCGCAGAAAATGGCAATTTGCCTGGGAGGGTTTGGAAGGTAAGTCCTGTGAGGAGCAGCTGAGGAAGCTGAGGGTGTTTATCTTGGAGAAAAGGAGTCTCAGGGAAGACCTTATCACTCTGGTGCAGCCAGGTGGGGGTCAGGCTCTGCTCCAAGGTAACAAGTGATAGGCTTCAGTCTGTGCCAGAGGAGGTTCAGGTTAGGTATCAGAAAAAATTCCTGCCCAAAAGCAGTTGTTAAGCATTGGAATGGACTGTTCAGGGAGGTGGTGAAGGCACCATCCCTGGAAGCATTCAAGAAACAACTGGATGTGGCACTCAGTGCCATGGTCTTGTTGGCAAAAGGTTGGACCAAATGATCTCAGGGTTCTTTTCCAACCTAAATAATTTTGTAATTATGGGATTCTCCTGCTATAGCAGATAGCTTCCCAGTCTCACCAAGGTGAACATTGGACTAGAACCTCCAGGGACGCTGCTCCTCAGTTCACTTGTGAGATAGCTGGCCCTGAGAACTCTACAGCATATCTGTGAGGAATATATTTCTACCCAAAAGGAAAGAAAATGAACAGCCAACATCATATTACTTCAGTTAATTCCTCAAGGGATGTGTCTGAGAGCAGCTTGCATGCTGCTCACCCTCCTTTCCTGAATAAGTACAGAAATGAATCTTGGAACTCTCTTCATGGCAATTCACAGCTTTAGATTACACTTGCTTGTGGAGTTTCCTCACCTTCATGAACTGAGCTGAGTTTTGCCTCAGTAACATATACATAGTACTAAAATGTATTTTCATTTTTCACGAACATAATTTAAAGAAATGACAGACATTGACATGTAGTAGGTTTAGTTTTTTAAATTTTGCTCAAGTGAAATTATATTATCAGATAGAGAGGAGCACATTTCAAATAAAAAAATGAACATATTGAGGTCCATGATCTTGTAATTTACATTTTCTTGACATTTTCTTTACTGTCATTTCTAATTTCAGCAGTTCTAATTCATACAGAAATTATATTTAATTTTGAATCACACATACAGATGTTAGCATTGGACTGTGCTATTATCATGCAGTCATTCAAAAGATGATAGGCTCAATGGTGTCACATTATCTACCTTTCTAAATTACTGTGACACAGGTCTTATTCTTTCTCAGCATATTTTTTCTCATTCCTCTTCCTTTGCTTCTCTTACATCCTTAAATGGCCCTTATCATAGAAATATTTATGAATTAACATCTGTAGCCTCCTCCTTTTCATAGTTTGTACTTCTAATTTCAAATTTTTTAAGATTGTTTCTTAAATACGTCCAATTTAATCAATTGCCTACCAAGTATAAGTTGCACTGAGCAATGGAAGACACCTCAGGCATAAAAAAAGTGTGAACAATCTTACAAAAATAAGTTATTTTGTTTGAAGTGCAATAGATTAAATATGTTGGTTTACCAGGTAGAAACTTGTTTAGATGAGAACTGACTCTACTAGAGGGAACAGAATATACCTTGAGGCATCTGGGAAAAAAAAAATCTGACAGTGCAAAGGTTGCTGTAGTACAAGGTATCATTCCCCTCCACTAGGAAATTCAATGTGCTCTCTGAGGCACTTGTGGTCTGGCTGGATAAATTGGACCAAAGAATATTTCATTTTGTGTCAAAATTTATATCATCATGATCCAAATTTTAAACAATGTGTAATGCTTGAAGTGATGGCGTTTTCCCAGGATGCAACAGATATCACTGATCACTAAAAGAGAGGGGAAGCTCTGTCTCCTTTAAGGTAAATCAGAAAATTACAGAATGCTTGAGATTGAAAGGGATCTCTGGTGGTCCAACCCTACTGCAGGACCACCAAGAGCCAGTAGCCCACCACACAATCCAGAAAATTCTTTGGTGCCTCTAAGGAGAGAGACTCCACAACTTCTTTGAACAAGTTACACCTGTGCTGAGTCATCTGCAGAGTAAAAGTTTCCTGATGTTTTGAGGGAGTATCTTCTGTTTCACTTTGTGCCCATTGCCTCTTGTCCTGACACTGAGCAGCACTAAATAAAGCCTGGTTGCATCCTCTTCACACTCTCTCTTCAGGAGTTTATACACATTTATAGGATATCTCTTGAACCTTCTCTCTTCTCTTCTCTTCTCTTCTCTTCTCTTCTCTTCTCTTCTCTTCTCTTCTCTTCTCTTCTCTTCTCTTC
>JAWWEX010000001.1:12395301-12431003 GCA_035583215.1 Arremon brunneinucha | reverse complement strand
CCTTCCCTTCCCTTCCCTTCCCTTCCCTTCCCTTCCCTTGTTCTGGTCCTTCTTGTCGTTAGCATATACATAAAAAATTTGTTATATTAACTGTAATAGTTTTATTTCCTTTTTTTCTTTTTTTTTTTTTCCCTGCCCAAAGTTCAGCTTAACAATTTTTCCTGCGTTAGGCACTACATAACTGAAGGCTGACAGGGGAAGGTGTAATACTGCTGAGTGACTATCAGATGACAGACTGACATCTTCTGCTGTTTGCCTGAAAGTGCTAATGATGATTGAACATCATTGCCATGCTAAGGCTTGTATGTGTACTCCTCAATGCTCAGCAGCCAGGCCTCTTGGCATTTTTTACAATAAATATTGTAAGAATATTTGTAGCTATCAAAATAATGCAACATAGATAATACTAGGCAGCCTGGGTTCATGAGTTCTACATGGATATTAAATTTTCTTTTAAATGGAAGTGTCATTGATAGCAGCAATAGTACAATTTACCACTTCCTTTTCTGTAAACTGTTTTGGTTTGCTACAGGATGATATTTTGATTAAGAAGCCAGGTGATAGAAAATCAATAGAAGAGTTCATACTGATTAAACACTGTCTTTCTTACTGATATTTGTGAGGTCTTTAAGAAACAGTTCCTGACCTTTTGCTATTTAATATCGTTATCAATGACTTGGATGAAAACAAAACTGTTATTGATTGAATTTATAGCAAATGCACACAAACACAAATGAATGTCAAAAAAAAAGGTAGAATTCAGCAGGGATGTGTAGGCAGTTCAGTAAATGTAGTATAAATATACAATTTGCAACTCAACCAAGTTACATTTTGGTGTAGTGAAGTGTGAATAGAAGCCACATTTTGCAGCTACAAATGTCTTGAAGAGAAGATGCTTTTAAAAAGGTGCAAGAAGTCACACCAAGCATGAACACTCAATACAATTCCACATTAAAAAGGTGAATGTGAGACAAAAACATGAGAATATTGAGTAGAAATTGATTGTGCTATTTCTCCTTAGGAGGCTGCTGCTTCTGTTCTGAAATCCTGAGTTCAAGAAATGTATTGATAAATTGGAAAGGATTTATTAAAGGACTGGGAAGGATTCAAGGAGCTCAAAACATGAATTTAACAAGGGAAACTTCTAGTTCTTCACAGCCTGATGTTCAGAAGAGTAGACTGTTGTGCTCTTATGCCTTCCTTGCTTTGTGATGGGATGTCTCACCAATTCTCTTCTTGCTAAAGTCCCTGGTACAGGCATTGGTGTCCCTGTCCATTTGTCTCCTTTGTGTGTGGTGTCATGCTACTCATTCCTTTCTAATTTATATAGTACAGCTGCACCTCCTCTTGCTCATGTTTGGGGGTTTTGCAGGGAGGGAAATGCAAATTCTGGGCATAGCTTTAAGCTTTTGATGCTCCCAACCTTTAATTCCTTCTATCAGGAAAACCAGCCAAGGGCAATGGAGTTATGGCAGGATCACAGAGCAGTTAAAAGGTTCACTGATGCTGTGGGTGCAGCATTTCCCAACATGAAGCCACTCACCTATACATATAGCCCCTCACAAGGATGGCATTTCTTGTTTTTCTCCTCTTTCCCACTGTTTGACTGTTCTGGGATCCAGTGGAACTGTGACATTCTCATGGGGCTCTTTAGGGTTCATGTGTCCCACAAAAGCTTTCAGAACAAACCAAGTTCCCATGGGTGTTGCTGCTGCTATTCTGCCCTGGGTCATCCCTGCACATCCCCTCATGTTGTTCCTGGTTCTCTGGATTGTCCCAGAAATTGGGATCAATCTGGCCAACCATTAGCTCTAGTTTCTGGGCAGATCCTAGGTGGCTTTTCTCTGGTGTCATCTAAACAATGAAACCATTTTGTGACATGCAGCCACATGGTTCTGTCACGGAGGTTGTGGGAATTGGGAATGGGACAATCTCCAGAGTGAGAATTCAATATTTAAAGAATTACTCCTTAAAAATGATTGAGTGATGAGATCACCTTAGACTAGTGGATCTCTTGTTAATTTGTCAGTTTGCATATATACATTGTTTTTAGTTTCTGCTCTATTAGTTTGCTTTCATTTTAAAATGTTTTCCTAATTTGTTATTTCTAATTCTGTGGCATTTTATCTCAGAATTTCTCCTCAAAATGGAGGCACAAAATTTGTAGAGAGAAGTAGAAAAGCTCAATAGTGAGGTGAAATTTTTCAATACATAAAGATTGCATAGCAAAAAACCAGAATTCACGAACTCTGCACTGATTCCCTCACTCATTAAGTGGGATTTGATTACAGTTAATAAGAAATCATATAACTAAAATTATTAAGTGGAGTCTCAAATATAGCAGGAAAATTTATAATGAATTATGGCATATGGAAGTTGTAGGTAGACATATTTTGTTTAGGAATAATTCACATTTTATAATATTAGAACAATTTATATTTCATTTCACCCACAGAAGTTAAATCAAGAAAGTTGTATGACTTATGTAATAGAAGCAGGCAGATGATGTGGTTATAATTGTCCCCCTCTGCCCTCTAAAGTCCATGAATCCATGAAATAAATGAAAGAGATATTGGAATTTTTTTGTCATATTTCCAGTTTCATCAATAGTGTCAGGTTCGATTTTTCACAATTGATGTTCTACTAGCCATAGTGTCAGCAGAAATGAACCATCCCCACAGTTACCTGCCTGCTGCTTTCCCTCCCTCTCCAATTCATAACCCTAGATCTACAAATGGAACAATTTAGTTTTGAAAAGATAAGTTCAAATCACCTATATGTACTTAAATAAGCTTAATTTTTTACATTGAAATATTTGTGTTTGGTATTTAAAAAGCATTTTAAAATATGTTAGAATAATTTGCATTGGGTTTCAGCCTATTTCACACCTCCAAAATTCAAAGCTGGTACTTACTCAATTCACTCAGTTCCTTGTGTTGGGCTGCAGAACCTCTCTATCCTCATGTCAGGAGCAGCAATATGAGGAGGAAGGGCCGTCCTTTGACCAAATACTTGTCTGATGTTTATTATTCTGTAGCTTTTCTTCTGCCCTAAGCAGTAACCCCTCATTCTTGTCTATGATGTGGGATCCAAGGACTGAAGAGAGGCTGCAGTCACCCTCCAGGAGTAAATGCTGCTCCAGAAAGTTCCAAACAGGGCTCTGCTAAATAAATCTCATGGAGAAAGAAGGAGAGCTGACAAATTTCCCTCCTGCCCTACAGAGCTTTTAGTTCAGCTGGAATTGACCTGCTGGATGATTGGCACTGGCTCCTTTGCTGTTTTAGAACTTCACTATTCCGCCTGTCAACTGTAAGGGATCAAAGCCCCCCAACAGGTGCTCCTTTCCCTGACCTGTTTCATGGAAAACTATGTTTTGGGGATAGAATCAGCAAAGTGTTTAGAGCTGTTAAAAAGAGTTCCTTTAGTGCAATGGTTAAACAAATTCTTAGCACCTACTGTATGTTTTAGTTAGAAAAACACATTTTCAAATTAGATTTTACAAGCTGATGAGGGGTTATACAGTGAAGTCAGATTTTTTTCTACAATTATTTAATTTCGTTGATAAATTAACCTAATAATCATGTAACTGAAGCACATAGTAAAGCTAAAACATTAAATAAAACTAATTAAGAACCTCATCTTATTCAGTCAAAATAAATCCAAGGATTTATTTCTCTTTCATTTTGAAATTTCCATAAGGGATAATCTAATCTAATTTAATGCCTAAATTCTCATTGCTGTCAATAGACCTTAATTTTGCAAATATATTCCAGGAAACATAAAGTTAGAGACTTCCTACCACTTTTAATTTAATTTTCATGCAAAAATATAGAGGATCTAACCTTTTCTAATTTTCAGCCTGCTTGCAGGGCACACATTGATTTAGGCCTGTGTTCTGGTTGCTCTTGCTTTTCAAATCTCAGTGGGAATCGTTTTAATCTATTGTTAAGAATGATTAAATCACGGAATCTTAGCATACCAAAATGTGTTAAATTAGCAAGAAGAACAAAGTTGTGGTTGTTAAACAGATAACCTGTGAGCTCTGTGGCACTCTTTTATTTATGGACTTTGTTACTCACAGTATGGCTCCGTACAATACAAAAAGGGTTTTCTCTAAAGACTAAATTTCAAAGACTTATGTGTCTGTGACTGAGGAAAAGCATTTCTTCTCTCCAGGTACACATTCCTGAGAAAGATTAATAAAGCAGGAAAAAAGATCCTCTTCATAAGAGACCACACTCGAGGCATCTTTTATATTATCACAATGTTGTGTTTCAGAGGGATGGGAAGGAAATAAATTCCTGTCCCTGGAAATTGATGTATAAACAGTAACTGTCCAGAGTCTCAAGAAGCTTAAATAAATGTGCTAATCTTTGCTGGAGACAGTGGTACCATGACAGTTTAGGCTGAGTGTGGATCTGATCCCTTAGCGAAATAATGCACCTCCAGTTACTGAAGAGAAATCTAAAGAACCTTCCACAGAAAAAAGATCCTTTAATCTCTCCATGTAGCTCTCATTAATATCCTTTGCAGCTCTAAAAAAGTTGTTTATGATGTTAGAATACATTGATTTTTGAAAGAATATATTTAGCATTATCGTTCCATTAGTCAGAATCAAAACTCATTTGACACATCAGGTAACAAAACTTCAATGAGAAATCAGGAACTCTGTGATAAAAGTGTCAGAAAATGGATGGTTTGTATATGAGATGATTCTTCTAATCTCATAACATTTATCTGAAAACATCTTTAAAATCTATTTTTATACTTCCTTTTTTTTAAGGTTTACTGCTACTTGTTAGCATTTCACATGAATAGTCTCCTGGAACACCCTACTCTTTTGTTTGTGTATGCTTTTATAAAATACTGAATTCATAGAAGAATCTTCATTTTAGGTTTGGGTCAAAACGCAAATAATATTTGTTTTGGAATTTTTCCAATTTTAGTTTTCTTTAGCAGAAACTATGTCACTGAATAAGCATCCTAGCTGTTGGGATTTTTTTTTTTAAAATGCACAAGAAGGCAAACCTTTCAAAAATGTCTGTAGATAGATCCAATTTATCCAAAAAGGTGTTTAGGAAAAATGCACAGATTTAAACTTCTGAACCTGTTTTCATTTGTCATTTATTTGTGAAGCTACCCAGATCCCATGGATTCCTTTTTGTTCACTGCCCCAGAACTAAATAAACATATTGCTTCTGCTACTACAATGGATGGGCAACTTAAAGCGCAGGAAATATTGTGTGTGTGTGTGTGTGTGTGTGTGTGTGTGTGTGGGCATTGCTGAGTCTGTCATGCTCCTGGAAATGTATGGGAAGGGGATGGAAAAGGAAAGGTTGGAAATGGAACTCTACTGCAAATTGCAGCACTGACCAAAGGGAGCTGTAAATCATGCTGAAGAGTTCCATCCAATGAAAACTCAGTGTAAAATAAAGGAACAGAACTAAGAGTCATATCCTTCTCTGTCTTTTGGAGTTTTTAGTTTTGTTTGTTTGTTTGTTTGTTTTTTGTGGGTTTTTTTTGTTTGTTTGTTTGTTTTGGTTTTGGGGGGTTTTTTTGTTTGTTTTTTTTTTTCCCCATAGTCTTGAAGAATTTAAACTTTTGGAACTAGATGATCTTTAAAGCCCCTTCCAACCCAAACCATTCTATGATTGTAAATACCCCTCTGCACAGAGGTGCTCCTTTTGGACGAATAAATCTGTTTCCTTCTACCTCCAAATTTGCAGCCACTGAACCCCCCACTTAGAATGGCTCCCCTTAAGGACAGATCTTGAGAAGATACAAGCAATGCTGCACAAAAAAAATCCCTTGGCTTTGCAAGTCCTGTGAGAAGCAGCTGAGGGAGCTGGGTTGTGTGCCCTGGAGGAAAGGAGGCTCAGGTGAGACCTCACCACTCTCCACAACAATTTGAAAAGAGGTTGTAGCCAGGTGGGGTTTGGCTCTTCTCCCAGGTAACCAGTGACAGGAGGAGTGGATTTCAGTGTTCTGGGGGATGTTTTAACTATCCTGTTCTGTTTCAAAATGAATTGAATTGATTTCCCCAACTCAAGTCTGATTTTCTTACGGCAATAATTAGTGAGCAATCTTCCTTTCCTTATTTTTTTTCCAATGTATTTTTTCACTGTATTTTCTCCTCTGGTCCTGGTGAGAGGACCTGAGTAAGGTGGCAGTGGCTCGGTGAGCATCTTGCAGCCTGCAAATTTGAGTCACAGTTAATACCAGGGATTTTGCCTGTATTGGAAATTCTAGATTTTTTAATAGTAGACACTGTAATTTTACCATCTGTCACAGGTTTACATACCCATACAAATATACATTTATATGTGTGAGGAATTATAAAGTGACAGACAGTGGTATAAATCTGGCAATTTCAAAAGGTCAGAAGTGCTTTGGTGCAATTACACAGAACTAACATACCCCAGGCTGACAGAAAAATTCCTGACAGCATATTGTGTCTCACTATTCAAATATTATGTCAAGTCACACAAGGCATACAGAGGATTGTAACTCCTTCTGGTTAATGTGTCAAGACTTGTGTCAACACATGCCATGTTATTTCATAATGCAACAAACTTATTGAAAAGAAAAAGATATCACTGTGTGTGACAGGCTTGATTCTTTTCTAACTCTCATCCAGTGACCTTTGAATTACTGAAGCACTGGAAATATCACTTGTTCTGTTCTACTCAACAGTGTTTTTAACACAAACAGTTTTATTTTGAGGCACCAGATACTTCTGCAGCTGGTTAAAATGGAGATTTTGACATGGAGGAAGTTGTTGAGAAGTAGTTTATCATTTTGAAGTGCAAATGGAAATGGGGATATTTAGCCAGGGGGACAAAAGCAAACTCTAACACCAATCACATTGACAAAGCTGAAAAGGAAATTTAAATATTTGAGTCAAGCTAGATTTCTTCCTCTTATATCATGAATTGCAAAGTGCAGCTGTGCTGTCCACCACAACCTTCAAAATGAGTAGCTGGATAGTTCTGCGAAAGGAACCATAAATAATTAGTGATCATCTCATTTTTGATAGAGTGAAAATTCTGATTTTGTTTAAAGTTCTTGTATGATTATCTTATTATTTTTGAAGGTTTTTTCACATCTCTGCATTTGGTAACGAAGTATAGTTACATTTTAACAAGAGAAAACAAGAATATACAGGCACTCTAACTTGACTTTGGAAGTTCTTAAACCTTTAGAAACATTTACATGAAGAGGTCGTGTGGAACTAATTAACAGGAAGAATTTCTTCACTGGAAGGGTTACCAAGCACTGGAATGGGCTGCCCAGGAAAGTGGTGGAGTCACCATCCCTAGAAGTACTCAAGAAACAACTAGATGTAGCACAGTTTAGTTGATATGATGGTGTTTGTAAACAGCTTGGACTCAATGATCTTGGAGGTCTATCCCAACCTTAATCATTCTATGATTTTCTTTATTGCCTCTGGAAATTGGGAGGGATAAAAAATTTGCTCATCTTCTGCCTCTGCATTAATCCAAATGATTTCTAGGATTAAATTGCCATGTTTAAAGGAACATGCTCCAAGGCAGTGTTTGTGCTGTCATGCATGCATACAGAAATTTACAAGTGGATTTTTAACATTGGACAGTGCCACCTCCTAAGCCTAAGCCACTGGTGCCTCTTGGTGCTGGGACAACGTATCCCAAATCAATTTCATTCTCATTCAGCATGCCTCTAGAATATATTTGTCAACAAGAAACATCTTTTTATGTGTTATACCTTCAACTTCCATCAACGCCAGTCTCAGCCACATACCCATAACACTGATAATTTATTTTTCAGGTACAAATAGCTGCATATTTTCTCCCTGGTGTTCCTTAAAAATCACAAACTATTGAACCACATTGTCTATGGTTTTTTCTAAGTTAATCATCTGGTTTCTCTCTGTAGGCCACAGTGGGGATTAGAGTTTTCCTGAGGCCAATTAAACCAAACTGTCTTGGACACTTGTGTTACATGAGGACAACTGTCCTCTTTGCTTCTCCATTGATTTTAGAGTACTTAGCAGACTGCTTTCAACTAGGTGTGTATCTTTTAATTATCTTGAGTTCAGTGTCAAGGACCTTGTCTTCACTAAGAGGAAAACCAGCATAAGCTGTAAATAATTTATTCTGTCACAATCTGCTCCATCAGTATATCCCGTTAGTAATTTTCTTAACAGAACAATTAATAAATTACCTTTAAAATTCTGATTCTTGGAAATAATCAATCTTCCATAACCATGAAGAATGTGTATACATGTGGTGCTAAAATTTGCTTTTGATTTCTTATAACAGTGCGCACTTAAGAAAATGACTGGTTTGCTTGTCATGAAGAGATGCTTTACATAATCAAATTTTTATCACAGTAATCAGTCAATATATTGAAAACCATCTTGCCTTAATGTTTAAATGAACTGCTTATTTAATATGGGAGTGTTGTAAGTAGGAAGAATGTATTGTGACCGTTCAATCTAACTTGTTTAGTTTTTAGCTGTAACTGATCTCAGTGAAGTACTTTCCTGAAATTTACTGGGACAAACATAATCACATAAAGGTGGCTATTTTTGTTATTTTCTATTTACCTGCCTCAGTGAAAGCATCACCTTTTATTAATTATATTTTCATTCCTTCTTAAAAATTTCTAATAAAAGAAATTAGAAGCTCTCTCTAGTCCCAGAGATGACAAATACTGTTTTTTAAAAATTTTTAATTTTTTATTATTATTTTTTATTTCCAAGGGGTTCTGTAAGGCCAGGATTAACACTTGCCCTTTCCCTATGAAAGCTGTTGGCATTTCCTGCTGCTCTGATTTCTTCCAGGCTCAAGGGAGATATTGGGAGCAATGCTGAAACAGTGGCAGAAGTGTTTGGCAGAAACAATGCCCAATAAAATACAGTATGATTTCCAGCAGTTTTCCTCTTTTTAATTAATCAAACAGCAAAACCAACATCATGCTTACTTAGGCTTTTGCTCTATTTGAATCTATTTTTCCTCATACAGACAAAGTGTGCACTCTGCTCCCAAGAAGTCTCCTGAAGGGGAGAGAGGAAGCAGCAAATGAGCTGATAACAACAGCAGCTGGCTGGGTGATGAGTAGGAGTTTCCTGTCTTTGATAAAAGGCATCGGCAGGCATTCATTCTGATCCTCATCTCAAAAATGCTGTGAATAAGACTCAATAGCTTCCTACAGCTGACTGGAAACAACCTTTCACACAGACACACACACACACAGGGTGTGATAGCTTTGGGCCCAATGATTTACTATTAACCCGGTTTGCAGTTCCTCAGTTTTCTTGGAATGCAAAATTTAATTTACTAATTTTAGTTTAAGAGGGGTGTTTTGAGGACCTCTCCTAACTTGAGAGCAACCACTTGTCCCGGCTGTTCAGAGACAAAATTGTTGCTTGTCTGGAGAAAGATTCTTCCTCTCTCACCTATGGGTCTGTTCTCAGGCTGCAGGTGTGGGCAGATTTCATCCTGTGCCACACACTGACACACATGGCTGGCCAACAAACCTCCTGATTTGCTTTTCTTGCTGTACAAAACAGGGGCAAGATGTATTAGATAGTGTAACAGAAGAGGAATTACTTTGCTGGGATTAAAGAACGTGTGATTAGAGCTAATTTTGTTGTCGGTTTTGAGTACTTTTCCCTTTGCCAGTGATCAAGGAGAAGATAGACCAGATGATTTGGAAATACAGTCCAATTCTGATAGGAAAGCAAAACTGCTTTTACAGCTAAATTTTGAGTGCAGCATTTTCATCAAGAGAAGAGGAAAGGAGCCTCACGCTTGTGCCATGTGTTTTCCTCCCAGCAATATGGTGATTCTGAAATGTTGGCACTAGTCACGAATCATGAAGAGGGTTTCAAATTTTGTTTTGTCTAATTCTGGAATGGGTTTTTCGCATTTAGTGGAGGCTTTTCATAATGGCTCTAAACAAACCAAGAACCCCTAAAAAAGCTTCATACCTTTCTACCCTATGAAATGAAACCATGAGGCTAGAGTTCCTAAATTATACCTATCCATATTTGCAAATTTTCTCTAAGCCACCCGTTTTGCATCAAAATCCTTGGAAAAGGTTATGATCCATTCATCTCTTAATGAGAAATCCATCTCCAGTTGATAAATTAGTTCATCTAAAGGTCTGAAACCTGTGAATAAAGAATGCCATATAAATCCCACATATTTCTCTCATTATAGTTTTAGGTATGTGATTTAAGTGGATGCAACAGCAATTTGTTTTGAAAAGAGACAAGAAACTCACTGACAGCAAGGTTTCACTCATGAAGCTTGTCAGTCTCCCCATAACTCCTTGTGTTAGTGCATGTTTTTATAAATGGCTCAGTTTAGGTTCATGTTAAGAGCCCTAGTGCTACTCAGTCTGCTGATTGCATGTCTCTTGTCTATATTTATACATCACCTGTGCCTTTAAAACAAATTAATTTTAAAGTTCCTGAATTGGCAGAGCATTTCTGCCTTCCCTTCACATATGTAAAGTCTATTCCTTTTATAGTTCTAGACTGGTCATTCTAGGATGCATTTTGCTTTGCTGTTGTGGCAACAAGTGTTTTGGATCTGTTTTTGATTACTTAAGCAATAGCTGAAACCATATTTGATTTGATTTCTCACCTTACTTCTTCACCAGCCTTTATTGGCTTTGAAAAATGAGTATCTGAGCATTCTTTTACAAAGTGTTTTTTTTTTCTTTTTCCTTCTGTTACATATTAAATTGTTGAAGTGGGAAAAAATTATTTTTTCTACAAAATTAGTTATCAGCCTTTTTGCCCAATTGAGTGAAATCATGTGACATGCCTAAACACAATTCTCAGTTTTCTTTCATTGTTTAATTTCATGATGCCTACTGTGCAATATTTTACAACATATTGTCGAATGTCCAGAAAATGTATTCCTTTGGTATTTGTTTGGTGTTTTGGGGGGTCATGTAAGGAGCAGGAAGGAGTTGGATGGTTCTGCAGAAGAAAGAATAAGGAGGGAAGAAGAGAAGGACTCTGTGTTGTATGTAGCTGCCTCCAGGAAAAGGTACAGAGCAAATGTATGAAGGTTTTTACTGTAGGATAACTGGTAGCAGTCAGTCTGAAACCACCATCATCTTCCCTCTATGTAGCTGAGGGGAAAGGTTAATTCAGGACAGCTGCATGCATGATTTTACATCTATCCATATTTCTGAATATTTTTTGGGTACTTTCATTAGTATTTTTCTATGTTTCTATTATATATATGACAACAGATTATGATTGTAACTGTATTCATGAAAAGATGCCAGGATTGTGCTGTGAAGTGCATGAGTCATATGCTCACTTAACAGTTTGTGCATTGATTTGAGAAAGAAAATCAAAGTTATTTAAAAAAAAAAAAAAGGTGTTTAGACAGCAAATTCTGTACCTCAGGAGCAAGGGCTCTGTCAAAAGATCTCTCCTTTTTTGCTTCATGTTCATGTATCTGAGTCTAACCTTTGTGGCAGTAAAAATGTGACTTCCCATCAAGGATGCTTTTGAATTACTGTGACACAGAAATGACTTCATAACAAGGCATGAAGGCTTGCAGCCTCTGGGTACAGGTGTACTACACAGGAAAGAACAGAATTGTCAGCTGAGCTAGAGGGTTGTTTTCTTCTCAAACTCTTACGAGCATTCACTGATCCAATTCAGGCTAACTACAAGACATGTCCTGTTTCATCTAGGCCAGTACAGGTAAGCAGTTGAGGATGTCCAGAGTTCATAATTTCTGCAACACAATGTACACAGGTGTGTGTGCACATCCCAACTTATAGAATAGATCACTCCTCTCAAAGAGTTATATGAGAAAACCTCACCTTAGAAAAATTGATGTGACTGTTTTTCTCTACTTTCCACACCAGCTGAAACAGAGTTGAGGATTCCTGAAGACTGGGATTTTTTTTATTTTTGAAAATAAAGAAGAGTGCCTTTGAAATGGATTGGAGAGAAAAAAATAACAGGTGAAGGAGTCTTTTTTATTTATTTTACAAAAGAATCTACAGAGTGCAGATTTCAGCTGCACTTCTGTCATTGGCAGCTGCTACAAAGGTCACACTAAAAATGAGCCTTCCCACTTCTGGCAGTGAATGCAGAAATGTGTATGTCTCAAACACTGATGGCCAGATTGCTGTGGAGCCAACCAAGGACTGTTAGTAGTAATAACCAAGGGTTACTGGCAATAATACACTGGGAGAAAGAACAGAATGTGACTGGAGCAGGGGCCATAGGGAGCACTTTTCTGGGGCAAACATCCTTGTTCTGGCTCCTGGAGATAAACACAGCACAAGGGCAGAAGTGAGGTTGAGAGGTGGGCATGGATTGCATTGAGGCGAACAAGATCACTAAAGACCCATTTCTATAATGACCTAGAAGAACAGGTTGTGCATGAGAACTAATTTGCATAGAAACTGAGAAACATCTCCAGGATGGGGAAAAGTTATCTATAGAAAGATATCTCATTTAAACCCATGTGTTTGGGCACCACAGGACCCTGGACACCCCAGCTAGGTGAATGCTGGACCCAGGAGGGATGATCTTTCTTCCTTTCTTCCTGTCTCCTCCTCTTCAATTCATCAGTCTCTCTCTTTTCACCATATTGATTTATCCAAATCTCACAGCTATGTGCTTGTATAGGCAGTCAGGGACTAACTTATACCAATTTCCATGCTGAGTGTGTAATTTACTAATAAAACTTCATAATCCTAAGTGGACCCTTTTGTTGTTCCTTTTGATTACAAACGTGTATGAATCTTGGATGCTCCCTTTCTCTTAAGAATGGGCTTTACACTGGTGACATTTTGGAGTCAGAAGATGAAGACACAGATGGTTAAAGATAAAGCAAAATAATAAGCAGAAGGAGAAGGGCTACAGACCCCTTTAGCTCTGTTTGCTTGACCTGTAGTGTTCCAAGAAATCTAGGGTAAAAGTTGGGTGCATATCGTGCAGGAACCACACAGATTGTTAACTTTTGCCTTGTGCTTGTCACCAAACTGAACATGGGCAAACCCAGGAGTCATGTTAGGAAGCAGTAGAGTGTTCATTGACATTTTATTGTAACACTAAGTAGAAGTGACTTTGAAGGAAAATGTTATGGTAGGATTCGTCTTTGACAGAACAGGGGTGGAAAAAGGCACTCAGTGTATGTGTGTATTGGGCCTCTCAAAAACCAGCTTGTGTTTTTATGTGGATGTAGTATGAAGACAGAGATGACACACACTCACTCAGTGGTCCTTGTGACTAATAGCCTTGAATTTATTCCCTCAGCTCCTTTTACAGGAACTCAAATTTCCCTGGGTTACGCATGTGATTCATTGAGGTCTTGGCCCTTTCCAGCTCTGATCAATGATAAATCTGAATTTAGGCCTGATTGACATTGGCTGAGGGTCCCTGTGTAGATTTGAACCCAACCTATCCTTGCCCACCCAGGGACTGCAATGCTACATGTGAAGACATGCTGCTGAACTGTGTGGCCAAGTGGAATTTGGGCAGTATTGTCCCAGGGCATCTATTTCCCTCAGCAGGAAAGAAAATACCTGATTTATGGTTCTCAGATTATGTATTTTGTCAAAAAGCAATCAGTATAGACATTCTGTGCCTCATCCAAAATTAATACTGAACACTATATTAATATTCTCAGACAAAGTGTTGCACTGTTATTACTTGGCTGAAGTGTACTTTGTCCTCCTGCCTCTAAAATTGTTAAAATGAGTATTAAGGCTATCACAATTTACAAATACTTCTCTATTTCCCTGGATAACACCATTTCATTTTGACAACCTTCAATTTGAGATAAATGCACTGATTACAATTTAAATGTCAATTATAAGTAGTCTTGTAGACATAATAAAGCAAACATTTGCACTATGTTTGACACAAACATTAACAGCAGAATTGAACACTATCACAAATCAAATCAATGACCTTCCTCCAATGTATAATAAAGAAATCAAAAGTGCTTTCAGCATCAAATGGTCAAAAGAAAATCAAGAAGCAATTACTGCAAACATCCCAGTCATTGCACGACTCAGTGATTCATTCAGATTCAGGCCAAGGAGACACACAATAAAACCCATCTGCTCCAAAATATCTTGTAGCTCAAGTTTAAATTACAGTTTTGCTTCTATAAGAAGCTCTTTTCTCTGATGCTGTGTAGATGACTGTGTGAAATTAAACTGATAGCTAAGAAAAAGAGACTGAGACATGGAAAATTTAAGATAAAGAAAAGCAGCTGTTTAGTTACGTATATTTGCAAGACCATATTGCAAAATGAAACTCAGGGTTAAAAAAAGGCAAGACATGAAAGAGAGATAGCTAATTATATTTGAAGGTGAAAGAAAATGAAATTAAATGACTGTATTGAGGACAGCAGTGCTGAGTAGAAGTGAGAAAGTTCAAAGCAGTTGATTCTGATGTAAATTTAACTACCTACCTAAAGTAAACTTTATGAAATTACGTTTTGAAATAGGTAAAATGGCAGCTGTATCTAAATTATAACTGAATGCTAAAGGAAGTTTTTAAACAGAGTTTAAAAAAATCTTCTCTGCAAGTTTTAACTCAAGGTACAGGCCAGATTCCAAATTAATTCATGCTTGACTTTGCTTTTGAAATTATATTCTCCTTGTGTTAAAATTAATGATTTTTTAGCAATTTTCAGCATCACCTTCCTCTTAATTCTCCTTATATCTCAAACTTTCTGTCTTCTTGGATTTTGTCCAAATTAATATCTTTTCACATATACAATTTTTTATAGAATTTATACCTGTCTATTTTACAGACTGCTTTAAATTGTCATTTTTGCTAAAGTTTTATATATGTATGATATCTTAATTCCTCTTTAATTTACCATGTTTGAGGATCTGCTATCTGGAAGTCAAGTAGTCTACACTAACCTTTGATGTATTTAGACATTTACCTGCCATTGAATTCTAATATGACTTAGAGTGTAGGCATGTTTGTTATTCTTTAAGAAAAAAAATCCAATAGCTGCTAGAGGCAACATAAAATAATGAAACTGAATGTAGTGGATTTTTATTCTAAAAACCAATAGCATGTAATATATACCACTAGAGATATATATATATATATATCTCGTTAGAGCTTTAATATCGGTTTTGGAACATTTAAAAGACCCTCCACTTTTTCCAAAGAGTTTTATTCAGCCCAAGGTCATCATGCTGTGTTGTGTGTTATTCTTGTTTTGTTTTGTAAGTTTTACTTTTTGCTTTGGTATTGTTTGCTGCTTTTATGGTTGCTGTTGGTTGATTGGCTTTTAATATTGTTTTAGTATTGTTTATTTCCTTGCTTTTCTGTGACTGTGATGTAAAGACTAGAATGAAGGTGTTTTCATGACTTTCTATGTCATAGAATCAAAGAATGGTTTGGATTGAAAGAGACCTTAAAGAACCTTTAATTCCAATGCTCTGAATTGTGCAGGCACATCTTCCACTCAACCAGGTTGCTCAAAGTTCTATCCAGCCTCACCTTGAATATTTACAGGGATGGGACATCCACATCCTCTCTGGGCAGACTGTTTCAGTGCCTGACTACAGTCACAGAAGGTAATTTCACCCTAATATTTAATCTAAATTTACCCTGCATTAGAATCACAGAACAATTTCTGTTAAAAGGGACCTTAAGGACCATCTTTGCCATAGTTTCTCTGCATCATTGTGTCCTCTAGCTTTATTCTCCCTTTTTTGCCTATAGTAAGGGTGAAGACAAATACAAGATGAGTCCTAAGGTCTAGTTCATAGTTAATGTGTAGTATATAACATGTAGTAACCCTGACAATAAAAGAAATTGTAAACTCTTAGGCTAACTTCAAATGGCACAAGGGAAAACCATATTCTCTCCTGCCTACAGCATATAACAATCAAAAGTTATTACAAACCTATGATTTATCAGTATTGCTCATTTCTGCTTTGAGGTTACATGGAATGCCCATTTTGCCATGAAGGGATAGAAATAAGAGAGCATAAAACTCTGTTGTATTATGTTTGGAAAAGCATTATAAAATAAAGGCAAGTATGGATCTCTTGGGACAATTTTACAGGTGTAATTGAAGCAAGTATGTGCTGATCATTGGAAAGAGGAATTGCTGCAATATTTATATATCTGTAGAAATAAAACTGAGTTTTACCTACAGAGTTGTACGTAAAATTCCTCAACTAATAAGCTACATTTAAAAAGATATTTTCTGAGAGCTCTTACCTCAGTTCTTTTCTCTCTGGGTTTTCTCCAACAAGACCAGACTTAAGCCTACAGGTATTTCACCTAAGAGTATCTAGAGAAAGGTCCAGCATCCACAACATCCACTCCTTTTTCACTGGCTTTGACTCCCTATTGCTGTATTTTTAATCAGGCTGATTTACTTTAGCAGGCATATTTTCAAATATTCCATGAATTTCTAGGAAGCTATAAAAATAATCCATGCAACTGAGTTCAGTCTATCTAATAGGAACTTCTTCATCTTAATGGCACTTTTTGGTATTATGAATCATTGTGAACTCTGCAAAGCCACGGAAATATAGATTTAAAATTTGTAAGTTTCTCGACTTGTGAAACAATTCAGAGACAATACTACCTATCAAACCAAAACAAAAATTCAGGGCAATTCGGAATATGTCCTGTTATTGTATTTCAAGTTGAAATTATCTACATCCAAATTGTGGCTAGATCTAAAACAATCCATAAAGAGCAAGAGTACAAGATTTTCTGGGATTTGAATTTTGCCTGCAATGAGTTTTTAAATGTTCTTTTTCATGTGTGTGCATCCAGTAAATAAAATATAGTCAGGAATTCTAGGAAACAAAGTAGACATGCATATATTGTGCTGAGGTTTGAGAAAGAAATAGAAATAATTACATTATTGATTAATTTGAAATGGATCCTCTTCTGTTGTGGTCATTATTTAATTTAATTACTCCAGGACTAGTAAACTACCAAAATAAATAATATCTAATATAAAATCAGTGGTTTCTGTGGTAGGGTGAAACTATTCTGACCTCCAAATCACTTTCCTATGGTGTGCCTTTTTTGCCATGATAAATGTTCAATCAGAGACTCTTGCTACAACTTATAGAGCATTTTGGGGTTTTTTTTTTTGGTGAACATTGGGTGAGTGGTTGTCTCTGTCTCCAAACTTCTCCTCCGCCTTCACACACAACTGCTGTTCTGGATGATTCATATCTTAGTGAACATAATTTTGGATTTTTTTAATGAAGTACCATATAGTCTGTGATTCTCTGTACCTCAGATTTGACTTCTAAATTTCTCTTGAAACCCTCAGTTTTTGACAAATTAGATATGACAACAGCCCCTGAAAGACAGGATACTTGTGGTGTTTGTAGATATTTTTCAGGGTATTGAACTAGAACTACTCTATGCTGGTTGAAATATATGCACAATATTATAAACACTTTATACATGTGATTGTACAGAGATTATACATATGTACATTATATATATATGAGCATGTACATCATATATGCATATACCTTTGTACCAGTTAGAACATTGGAGATTGTCATGGAGTGTTTGAAAAATTAATGAGTTTGGCCACTTTCAGCACATCAACCCTTGATTGTCTGTCGTTGATGTCACACATCTAATGATTGGCTCTTAATCACTTTCAGTTGTCAACAATACATGTTCAAAGCAGTCAGTTCTCAACACTTACACCCTGAGTGGGCTTTGAGTATCCAACTCTGAGGAGTTGACACTGTGTAGTCAGTGCTGCTGATCCTTGTTGCCTTGGCCAGTGAGCTCCCCTCACTGTCTCTTTGTGCTCCTCATCCCCTCCCTGGAAGGCAAAGGGATTATCTAAACTGCTCTTGACATAATGCATCTTATTTTTGGGACCAGGGCTTGCCCTTTTTTTTTTTTTTTAGACAGAAATCTTTTTTTGCTTACTCTGGTTCCATCAGCACCTGTCCTGCTCATCCTGAAGTATGGTTTTTGTTTCATCACACACCTTTATTGACAACTGCAAACTCTTGGCTCTTGCCTTGCAGATTTTACTGCATACTGAATATATTTTCCTGCACCCCAGTTTTGGAGTTACACAAATCTCAATTTGCCTCTTTGTGGCTAGGTATTTTTTATGTATTCATGTTTAGGTGTATATACAAAATTCTTATCACTGTTACAATGCTATAGAATTCTTATATGCAGTCACAGATTACCCAACCTTAATGTGCTTGTGCTCAAGACAAACATGCTTAGTTAACCTCCCGTGGTTTCAAACATTATGGATGCCACAGGTGTTTCTGCTGCATTATCCCAAGAGAAACTCCGCTTTATACAAAATTTGGGATCCTATCTCATGAATGTAGTGAGCCCTTCAGGGTTGGCTGAACAGCATGTTTATTCATGACTAGTTTTAAATGTCAATAAACCAGGCTTTGCTTGTTTTTTCTTGATTTAAACTTTACTTTGTAGTATTGTGAGACAAAACCCAATTGTATTTTATTAGAAATTTCATAAATGAAACCAGTTATACATAAGTGATATTTGTTTTCGTAGCTTTAGGGGTTTGGTCTGAATGCAGAAGAAGATGTAGGCAGGATAACTTCTAATAAGTAAATTCAGTTAAAGGACTTGCAAATAAATATGTACAGTAAAATCTATTGTGCATCCAAAGAGACAGAAAGATTTCTTTTTTTAAACAAAATAGTGAAAAAAATTTTAATTTCAACAGTCCATTTGCCAGATCTGGACAGGATGCAATGACTGTGTGGAAAGAGAAAGAAAATGGTAAGTGTAAACTCTTCCTCCACTGTAGACAAGGTAGCCTGGAGTCCTGGGGTCTAGACTAAGCAACTGGATATTGGATGAGACAAAGATATTTTGCTCCTCAGCCCAGTACCCAAACTACTTCAGGCTTAGAGGAAAAGCCTAGGATAGATTTTGCTATTTTCTCAGATTGCTAGTTCATAGAATTACTTCTGGTATTTATATAAATATCTTAAAATATATAATACTTAGATAATTCAGGTAGAACAGGACTCCTTAAGTTCAGTGAAGGGGTATCACATCTGGGAACACAGAAAGACTGAATAAAAGCCTAAAAATCTGCAGTATATAAAGCAAAAATGTATGGTAAAAAAACAAACCAAACAAAAAATAAATACAGCATGAATGGTGCTTTTCTATAAGTGTCTTTTAGCCTCAGATGAAAGATCAACATATAACCATGCAGACAACCTCATTATGAATTCTGAAGAGGTCAGTTATGTTACAGCCCTGTTGTGGTGAAGATAATAGGCCCTGATGTGAAGTGGCATATTTGAAATTAAGCACACTGCCTCATGAGTGTCACTACAGGGCTTCCCAGCTGAGGATGGCTCCCCTTCTGTGGTTCAGGAACTCAGATTAGCCTCTGCTCTCCCTTCAACAGACCCAGAAATAGCACTGAACTTGCTTCAGTTTGCTCCTGTTCACATGCCAGGATATGCTTCTACCATAATGGAAACTTCATGGTTTTGGTGGGGGTGATTAATGGGATTCTCTGTTACAAATTCCTGCTGTGAAACTTTCTGGCATAGTAAGATGGCAGAAGCCCTGACAACTCAGATTTTCCTCCTGAAACTTCTGCTATGAATGGAGTTTGGTGAAGGACTGGTTGAAAAGAGAAATGCAGAGTTCATTGCTTAAAGTAAAACTGTGTGGAGACAGCTTTTGACCTAAAGCAAGTATCATGCCAGCATACTTAGCCCAGAGTGCTTTCCACAAAAGAAGTATAATGTTTAAATAGAAAATAAAAATTCAGCGCCTTTTCCCTGATGAGACTTTGGCTTCATTCATATTCTGCACTCAGGGAACATGCTTGGGCTATTCAAATACTTACAGTTTAACTAAAGGCTCAGGAGAGAAAGTTCAGCAGTGCTGTTCAGCTCTGATAAGCACTGTAGAGCCTAACTTCCTATGTAAACCTAATTAAGATGTTACAAGCATTCAGAAATCCACTCTGTGCCTTCACCACCTCGTGTTTCTTTATTCTTCCTGACACCTGGGCAAGGTTCTGGCACAATGCAGCTCTCCTTCTGTCCTGTCCCTTGGCCATTCATTGCATAAAATCCCTGCAGTCATTCCCTGCTGATGACAGACCATTCTCCAAAAAACTTTCATGTGAAGAAAAGTTTTTGTGTCTCATTGGTTATAACAATATCAACACTGGTCTTAAATGTTTACTTTTAGATAAGTCATCATTGTCCTGATGACTGAACATTCTCCTAATTTTAAGGCATCAAAATTTAATGTTTAAGCCTGCACAGAAGATGCTATTCTCAAGCATGTGAAAAATTCAGAAATTTTTCTCTTTTATTATTACAGTTCAGCACCATCTCTAAGAGTCAACAAATTGGTTAAAATCAGACTTACCAAAATGTGTCCCAATGCAGCGTTTCCTTTGGGTGCTGTTTGTGGCTATTGATTCATTGTCAGTTAAGTACTACTTGAATGTTCCACAATTTCATCAGTGTAGGCGTTTTAACTTACATTAACAATACCTCTAAAGAAGGTTAACATCTGCCTCTTTATCCCATGTTGATCAATTTACTTGAGTATTCCTAGGACAAATTGAACTGCCAGCTTCTTTCCAACTCATTCCTCTGTTGGTTGATCTGTTTCTTTCCTTACTGAACACATGGAGGAGAGGCCTGCGGGAAAAGGTGAAATCCTCTCAGTTCTTTATCAATAATTTCAACATTTTTTGTGCCTTTCTATAGAAAAACTCCTGGGCCACATCAAGCTGCAGAGAGATCTTCTGTCAGGATACATTGTGAATACCTTACTGTTATTAACTAATGGCCTGTAATACCTATGTATAGGAAATAGCCATATTTTTTTTCTAAAAAATATGCTCTAATAAAAAAAAAAAAAAAGAGGAAAAAAGGAAAAAGATCCATGAATTTAAGGTCTGGTTTTGTTGCACTTCTAAATAAACAAAGGGATAACATAATTGGAATTCAGCTTGCACAATTAAAGGCTGGACTGAATGCCAAAATTAGTCCTTTGTGGTTATTCATGGGCAAAATGAGTGGATATATGAAAGAATCTGCCAGTAATGACTTGAAAAAACAGACTGTGTGATAAAGAGGTAGCAAAGTATGAAAAATGTACCTGTCAAATCTATTGTTGTATCTGGATTTGATATTAGTCTTGCATAGAATAATCTTTGATAGTGCTATTTAGAAATACTGTAGAAAGTAATATAATGTTCAGTATGTCTTATTGTCATGCACTTGTCAGCCTGTTTATATCTTCTACTTTGTATTTCTTTCATTTATAGATTTTAAATGATGATAAGGCTAAAATGAAGTCATTAAAATGATAATGACCTCAAAGGACTCAATTTTTCCATTCTTATTCATAACAATTAGTAACTTATCCCATGGTTAATCCATTTACTTTAAATAGTAGGTTTCAAGAATATAAATGCTGCACAGAAAGTATAATCAGGAAAAAGATGATACAAAGTTAAAGGACCCCAATCAAAGAAAAAAAAAAAAATCAGTTTTATTTCAGTAGCTAGAGAAATGCAAATGTAAGTCTAAATCTAGTAAAAAAATTGTGTTCCCACCCAACCATAAAATCAAAATTTAACACTTTACTGATAGTGAATGCCCATTACATTTGAACAGATTTTCTAGACTGAATTCTGCTTCTGCAAGAATGACAGTATTCTGTTTGATTACAGCACAGTTTGGATCAAGCAGCCTTACTCAATTTGCATCTAATGATTTTACTTCTACTGTGTAAATATGGCCCTGGTCAAAAATCATCTGTTGCCTTAAAATTAAAGGAGAGAAAATTCTGAGAATGGTTATTTTTAGCCAAAAAAAAAAAAAAAAGCAAATGCTGCTAATGCTGCTAGTCTTGGGATTGAGTTTGTCTTTAAAACCTTGTGAAAAATAAAGACTAAATTAGTTACAATGTGAAAGCATTAAAAGAAAGTGGTTTGGAATGAAAGTTTCTCTCAATTTAGAGATAAAATTGTCTGTCTGTGCAAGAAGGTTTTGGTAAAGACTGGAATTTTTCCTGTTACCGGAGAGCAATTCTACTTACCTTGATTTTAGAAACCCTAAGATGTGGAGATTCAAAGAGTCCTTTGCCATTCTTTTTTATAAATGTAAATTTTTAATAGTGTCATTTTGAGCTAGGAGATCTGTGTGGTTTCTCCATTGCAGCATGCATGTGCTGCTTGCATGAATGTAAGAGGAATGAGTGACTCTGCCTACTCTTTTTCCTTATTTCACAGGAAATAAAATTTCGTCCTAAACAAACAACTCCCACTCACCTTTCCCACACTGGCAAGCTCTCTTTGTAAAACATGAGAAATATTATGAAAATCAAGAAGCTAGTGACTCACAGTATGTAAATACAGTGTCTATTGATCTTGTATACTTCATCTACCACAAAATATTTAGCTGAATATGTGAAAAGGGACTCAAGGTATCTGTAAGAAAGGGAATCTTCAAAATGTATTCAATATGGTCTTTGGAATATTTAATTCCTTTGTAAAAGAAGTCCCATGCCAAAAAAGCCAAAATAAAACAAAAACCAGCAACACCACTAATACCACCACCAAAAACCCAACCCACAAAGCAACAAACCAAACACCAAAAGAACCTTTTGTGCTATATTTCTACAATTACATAGTTTTCCTCTAGATCTAGTGCCCTCTGAGAGGGTGAAATTAAATAGAGTTCTTTCTATGCCTGATAAAGATGGCTTCATATTTTGTTTGACTTTAAAGCCTCTAAAATTCTATTAAACAGCTGCAGAAAGCTTGGCATTGATCTGCGACTCTTGTTAGTAGGTTTTTCCTAGTAGAGAATCTTTTACTGTGAAGAATTGCTTATATTAGGGGTTATGAAACCGATCCCACTTAAAATCCTACTTAAAAGTTTGAACCTTATATGTGGCAGAAGAATGAAGTTAGTGATAAATAATTTGGCATGCAAAAGATGAATCAACAAGCAATAGGTGATTATTTGATTTTTTTTTTTAATTTTCTTTCTGATGCATCCACAAACCATTGTTTCACCCTGTTAAACTAGGAGATGTGAGAATTAGGTCTTGAAGGGATAAGCAAATGAAATACATTTGTAAGATGTGTCAGTTGTCTCAGGAATTCTGTGAAGTTCTTTGGTGAAGGAAAATATTTTTTTTGTAGCAGATTATTTCTGAAAACATTACATAAAGAATTATCATAATAAGACATGTATAGCACATAGATTTAGGTTCAAAAGAATCACTTTTGAATTGATTATTTTTGAAGCAAAACTGGAGGCTTGCTGCACTGTTGGAGAAGTCGATAAGAGAATAGTTTAAATCCATCACTGTCCCCAGTCTCAGTAGTCTCCCATTCCTTAAGTGCACACTATTGGAATTAGGGACTGATATCCCTTCAGTCTAGATATACACTTCCACTGTAAAAACCCCAAACTGGTAAAGATAGGAAAGAAATATAGGGACTTGCCCAGAGTACGGAAGAAGAAGAAAAATTGACTTCTTCCCCAATGTGCAATCTCATAATTGCCTTCCTGACAGATAAGAATTTCTCCGTGGAAAGTCAGTGAAATGTCTGCAGGGAAAGGAGGGAAGATTCATATTTCTCACTTCTGAATACTTCATGTAGACTTTCAAATTAACCAACTGGTTTTCCTACATTTATTTTTTCTGATCAATATAGATATTGTTTCAGGGAGTCTGATTCAAAGTGGAAGACTAACCTTTTCATGATTATCTAATTAATTAGAGTTCTAGAGCTGATGAAAAGGCTCTTGTGAATGCACTGGAGAGAAAGAGTTACCCTCCAGCCTGGAATCAAAGAGTATGAGATAACATGTACCAAATTTAGACATCTTGTGCATTAATTCTGCAGCATCTTTGAGTAGGATGTGGCATTTTTGTCATCATGGTTGTTACTGAAGGTCAGTTATAATCTTGTGGAGACTCTCCCACTGTTCTGGCCAGGACTTCTCTCACCTGAAATCAATGGTTGCATTGTCCGGACTGAAGTTGGGAAGATGTAAACATAATTCTTTTATAGACAATGTCTTGATTTATAGCAAGGAAATGAGAAAATCATGGGTGGGGGTAAGATGACACTGAACAGTCTCTTGCTTTTATCTCCTACAGATTAGAGAGATTCCTAGACTGGATAATCTGGGAACAAAGTCTTCTCTTCTCATGTTTGGCTTCCTTGAACTGAAGCAGTGTGAGGAATACAAAACACAAAAATATCTACAAATTTTTTGAGATTTCAAGCAGAGTAGTAAAAATGCATTTCCTACTGAAATTAACCAGCTGGTCAGATGAAAAAAAGTTTTTGGGTACAAATTACCAGAAACTTCAGAAATCTTTTGGTTTCTTTGCCTACTCTTCTTTCATGAGCTGATAACGATGACTGAAAGAAAAAAAGTAAAAACAACACCAAGTGAAGTCCCAGGGGTGGTGATTTTTCTTTTTGTTTGATGGTATATGCTCCTGCTTAGGTTAGAATTATTTATATTTAAAACAGTTCAGGTAATTTGTCTTAAAACCAAGGAGAGAGAGAAAACTGGAGAAGCTGTGGAGTAGCAAAAAAGACATGCAGAAGCAGAGCTGGATTTCACTGTTTTGGAACCTCTTTGTGGTGCCTCTTTGGGCACTGTAGGCTCCAGCAAAACTTCAGAGCAGCTAGAATTCATCAGGACTAGCAAGTTAAGGGGGTCATCATCAATGCTGAGAATCCCAGTCTATGTGCTGTTCCTCAAAGGTATGGACTGCTATATCCAGAATAGCCATTCTTCCTGAGATCTGTCAGCTCTCAGACTTTCTGATTTATCTGTATTCTTTTTAACAAAACTTTTATTGTTTGACAAAGAGTAATAAATATTAAGCCCAAGGAACACATGACATCATGTAAGAGCTGAGTTTCAGAGTGCTTTACAGTCACAGCTCAGACCAGGACACAGCATAACACAGCACAAAAATGAAACCTCTGGTAGTCATGTACACAGGAAAGTTGTTTACAGTCATTGTCTGCATGCTTTGTCTCAATGGATCAGAAAGTCTCTCTCATCTGCGTGTATGAGCCAGTAGATGTTTGTCAAGTCAGTATTTTCACTCATATTCCTCTAGCATAACTCAAAGACTTTAATGATGAATAGGTTATCCCAGAAACACTGGGGATTGAAGAGATAAAAATGTACCTGCTTCCCTTCAGCCTCTTTAGGACTCCACTGAGAAAAACAGTGCTGTGTCATGCCATGAGAGTAGATGTAAAGAGTTACCTTGTTGGAAAGTACATTTTTAGTCATTTCATTCGGTCACTCATCTGCCATTACTGTTGGTAAAGTGAAAATGCCAGCAGGAGCTCTGGCCAGGCCCAGAAGAGCTGTACACAAAGTGGCCATCAGCTTCCAGAGATGTCTAACTCTGCTCAGGACAATGCACAGATCTCTACCATGGTTTTTCACTCTTCTTTTCTTTTAGTTAGTCCAAACACTGTTGATTTCTTCTGCCCTTCTTGATATCTAGCAATGCCTTCCAAACATGTTTTATTTTGATTACTGAAATATAGGCTATGAAAATGATTCTGAATATAAAGTTTTACTTTGTACACAGGAAACTATGTGCCTTCTCAAGAGGCTGCAAAAAAAATTGTGAGAAACTTAAATCATCCTCTGACGTCCAGTCAGCTTCCAGGCTGAACTTAGGGAAGAAAGAACTGAGAGGTTCCTTTAATGCTGCAAAAACCAGTGAGGGATTTATTAACTGGAAGCTGTTTCCTGTTAGTGAGAGGTAGAAAGCTGCACATGAATTCAAAGCATTTCAATGTTTTGCTCAAGTCAGTGTTAAAAAAAAAGAGAAAAGTATTCCTGTTAAAAGAGATTCCAGATGGTGTTTCCCTAGGATACAGGAAATCCTCTTTACAATCCTGATTGAATTGGTAAGTTCCAGCTGCAATCCAGTTTTTAAAATGATGAATTAAAAAAAAAAAAATCCTTTAGTATTTATTCTACCTTTCACTGGCAGCATGTTGAAAATGTTGGATGCAATACCAAGAGTGCTTCCTGCATGACCCATGGCAATGGTCAAGGGTCTAACCAAGGCTCTAAGAACAGGTACTTGAAAGTTAGCTGACTAAAAGTTGTATGCTGCAGTGCTTAGATACTTTCATGGTTGTGCCTTGAGGTTGAAGGCACAGAGCAGTATAAAATTTTTGGATCTATTCTTGACCAAGGTTGTAATCAACGGTTTGGTTTGGGAGAACATATCATTTTACTTTATAGGTTTTTAGAGGTGTTTGTTGGATATTTTTTTTTTCCAGTTCTGGGTTTTATTATTGTTCAGCACAATTCTGATCTTTATTAGACCATTCTGTTAAATTGTCTTTCTGAATTCCCTAGCTCTTAACAAACAAGTGCCCTTCTTAAAACATTTTTCCAGTGCTGTGGATATTGCATCTTCTCCCTGCTGTGCTGTATTGAATTGCTTTTTTGATTTACTAATGGTCTACATTAATTCAAAAACTCCCTTTGGTGTTGATGACTGGAATGAAGCAGCACACCAGCTGAGATATATCATTGTATATGTACATACATATATATATATACGTTTGAAATTCATGCTTTAAATCAATAAGGAGGCAGTAGAACTGAAGATGATGGTTATATAACTTAATGCTGCACCATGAGAAAAATAATAGCTTTAAACCACTTTTCCCAATGCCCATCTGTGATCTGAAGGTGACTATTAGTCACAGTACCTGATTACTCACTGTGAAGAAAATACTTAAATGTATGGGGCTTGCTGATATAAATGAGCAGAATTTGTTTCAAAGTAAAAAGTTTAGCCTGTAAGTATCCCTAATTGACATCTGCAAGGAACTCTGATATCAGTGTCTTAGAAAGGGGCAGAGAGATCTTTCCCATTCTTCTCATTGCTCCAGTTTGAAAACAAAATGCTGGTGGGCCATACACACCTGACCCATTTGCTGGAAATCTCTCTGTAGGTCTGTACCCAGATGTGTGCACAGACACGGCATCCTCCTTCATGGAAACACTCCCCAGGACACAGAGGCAGTCTGTTCTGATGGGCAGAAACCCAACAGGCCTGGCAAAACCCTGCCTTGATTCACTGTTAACATCTTGAATGTGCTCATAGATAAAAAGGAATTCTAGAAAAGGTGAAAGACAGGAGAAGTTATCCAGATACTTAGCAGTCATATCCCCAGGGCATGCAGCTATGGGATTATGAAAACCACAGCTCAGCTGGCCATGAGCTCCTCTTCTATTAGCAAAGTTGATAAAATTGGAATTGTTGAGTCTGGAAAAGGGAAGGCCTCAGGATGACCTAATTGCAGCCTTTCATGCCCTTCACAAGGGCCTGGAGTGACAGGACAAAGGGGGAATGGCTTCAAACTGACAGAAAATAGGTTTAGCTGAGATATTAGGAAGAAAATCTTTATCATGACGGTGGTGAGGCCCTGGCACAGGTTGCCTGGAGAAGCAGTGGCTGCCCCATCCCTGGAAGTGTCCAAGGACAGGTTGGATGGAGCTCTGAGCAGCCTGGTCTAGTGGAAGGTGTCCCTGCCCATGGCAGAGGCTTCAAATGAGATGATCTTCAAGGTCTGTTCCAACCCAAACCATTCTATGATTCTATGACACAAAAGACATTTCTTTGAGTCTATTGGCAGCAAATGTGTGTGTGCATGAAAAATGCAGGAACTGAAAAGTTCAAGGTGTCTTTTTTAACTTTCACTTTAGAGTCAGGGTTTGCTGTCAGGCTCCCTCATACCTGTTCTTAGAGGCAGAGCCTGGGAGAATGAAGTGGTACCCATGGTAAAAGGGACAGCAGGACTTGTTCAGACAAAGGAAGAGATGGCTTAGAGGGAGCTTACTGCTGGCTTCACTGCCTGGTGGGTTGTGTGTTGTTACAGCAAAGATGAAGTCAGAAACATTCAGAAAAATGAAACAGAATTTAGAGAATAAGTCCTTTGATGAGTGGCTGAGGGAGCTAGGGGTGTTTAGCCTGGAGAAAGGGGGCTCTGGGGAGACCTTCTCTCTCTCTACTACTCCCTGAAAGGAGTGTGTAGCTAGGTGGGGATCAGTCTCTACTCCCAGAGAAGTTGTGACAGGACAAGAGGAGATGGCCTCAAACTGCAGCAGAGGAGGTTCAGCTGGAATCAGGAGGAACTTCTCCACAGAAGGGGTTGTTAGATATTGGACTGGGCTGCCCAGGCATGTGGTAGAGTAACCATCCCTGGAGGTGTTAAAGAAAAGCCTGGACATGGCACTTAATTCTCTGGTCTACTTGACAATGTGGTGACCAGGCAAAGGTTGGACTCAATGGTCTCGGAGATCTTTTCCAGTCTAAAGGATTCTGTGCTTCTGGGACTCCAGAGGTTCACATAAGAGGCTCACAAGAGCAGAGAGGCACAAGCTGAGCATGAGAAATTCCAAGTATAAGGATATTTTTTTTTCTCTGTGAGGCACAGGATGCCCACAAATACTCAGGTCTCTGTCACTAGACAGTGAGGATTCAGCTGGACAAAATGACATAGAGCAACCTGCTCTCAGTTTGTAGCTGATCCAGCTTTGAAGAAGGTAGAAAAGAAGATAGACGAAAATAACCTTCAGAGGTTCCCTGAAACATAAATTTAAGATGTCATCTTTTATGCTCACTCTTACCAAATGATTCTTCTGGGGATGCCTTCTGCTTTTACAAAAATCTGGCAAGTACAACGTAGGAGACATTACTGAAATGGATATATGGCTTGAAGGGTTTCAGGAACAGGATTGTCACTATCCTTGCAAGAATCCTGGTTTCTGGCTGATCTGAAGCAATATTTCATCAGCCGTTTTCAAAGTGAATAAGTTTTCAGGCAAGTATTGAAGTTTTATTGGCTTGTGGATGGAATTAGAATAATTTAGAAAGAGATGTGAGACACACCTCTTTGTCAAGAAGTGCTTTTGCATCTTAAATGAGTATGAAAAAGTGCTATTAAGTAAAAGCTTTTCTTGACTGTGACTGGGAAAATGTAACTGAGCCTAAAGCCATAAGGTACAAATGTGCTCTTGTGTTGTCTTTCAGCATATGCCTTCCTTGACTTGCTGTTTAAATTTTTTTTTTCCTGTCTCTAGATCTCTACTTCTGTTTCTTTTGGTTTCTTTCTGGTGCATTTCAGAGAGCCAAACTCTACCCAAACC
Source organism: Arremon brunneinucha (assembly GCA_035583215.1). Classification (NCBI taxonomy): domain Eukaryota; kingdom Metazoa; phylum Chordata; class Aves; order Passeriformes; family Passerellidae; genus Arremon; species Arremon brunneinucha. The sequence goes on along the minus strand of JAWWEX010000001.1, from coordinate 12,401,780 downwards.
TTACACTGATGGGAATAACTTAACCCCAAGTTCTGAATCTGCTGCAGAAGTCAAGATTCCTCAAAAATCCAAAACAATTCAGAAGGCTACATAATCCTGAGTGTTATAATTTTTTAGAGGTAATTTCCTAGAATCAAGGGGTGGTTCAAGATAGAATGGACATTAAAAATCTCATTCCAACCCCACTGCTGTGAGCATGGACACCTTTCATCAGACCAGGTTGCTCTGAGCTCCATCCATCCTGGCCTTGAACACTTCCAGGGATGGGGCAGCCACAACTTCTCTGGAAAACCTGCACCAGGGCCTCACCACCCTCACAGGGAAGAAATATGGGAATACAACAGTTGAGCTTTGATTCAGTCTTCACTGAATGAATGAGATATAGAATTTTAGCATTTGAAATTACCTTGTGATTTCCCCTGCCCTTAAACGGTTCACTAAAGAGACACTGCGATACTTTGCAAAAATGACAAAATAAAATTCACAGGCTTTTTTTTTTAAGTTTTAAAGTCCTCTCTGCAGCTGAGAATGAAAAATATGGGTAAGAAAAACTTATATTATTAATTATAGAAACAGAGAAATCTACCTCTAATAGAGGTTAGAAGCTGCTGTATCAACCTGTATTTTAGTCAACTATCTGTGTTAATAAAGATAACTTGTTCAAATAAAAGTGCTCCTTTATTATGGATGGGATGCACCATAGTCCTGGAAGCTATTTCAACATGCTTTAACCTTGAAGATTTTGAAGAGGTGATTTAAAAGGAATGGACTGATGAAATTTAACCTTGCCACTACAATATTGTTGGGTGTATATAATGCAAATTAGAACATTTTAGTACAATGTTTCTCCACTATAATGTAAGAAAAATACATAAGTATATAGCAAATTCCTTTTTCATTAAACAACAGATTGTATTTGTGCACTACATCATAATAGATTTTTTTTTCTTTATGCTTGAATAAATACAAATTAGATGATAACACTTTATTTTAATGATACACTGATTAATACTGAATTACAATAAAACCTTTATGAAAGTGCATATGACATTTCCATTAATAGCAATTGAATTTGTTATTATTACTTTTATTATAATGAACAGCAAATCAAATTACTGGTGATAGAACTCCTAAATTATATTGCTGCTGTTTCAGGAAAAATATAATTTAAACTCTCAAAACTTGCCCTAATCACACCCCAGGGGACGATTGTTGTATGAATTATTATGTTTAAATAACCAGAAATATTAAAACCAGAATGTTGTCCTATTATGATATCTTTTAATCCTTTATTTTATGAAGTCACATAATTTTATTAACACAAATTCATCTTACTAATAGGTGAATGCACAGACTTATGAAAAAGTCTAAAAAACACTTAATTAAAATGTAACCTCTCTGAGTGATGAGATATTTGACCAGTGAGAAATCTGTTTCAAAGACATTTCTACAACCATACATTTAATTCTGGTTATTGCAAATAGCAGTCAAAGTATGAGATACAGTCAAAAATGTGTTCTGCTCAGAATTCAAATGCAACTGAACACTTTAAAAAGGTTTTGTATTGAAAATCTCTTTGAGACGTCTGTAATGTACATTTCTAGCAATGAACACTTTAGTGTTCCCTGGCCATAATCTGAATGCCCTTCTCATTATTATCAGAAGTTTTCTCACAATTTTTTTTCATTTCCTTTTCACATATAGGAGATTAATTCCATATTGTAATCAAAATCCAATTCCAGCAGTTGTAGACATTCAGGATAAATTTTCATCCCATCCATAACTCCGCACACAAAGTACAAATAAAAAGGTTTTCTTTCAAATGTGCTTTTTGGGAGAAAACCAAACTCTATGTTGCTGCTGCTGCAGCATGTGTCACAATGCATGTGCTAAATTATTGGGTACAGAACATGTGGGCTGATGTAGTCACTCTGGGAAAAGAGGAGTCAGTTTTGTGCTGAGAATTGGCTTGACACATTCACTGCATAAACTATAATATTCTGCAAGTAGGGACTCATGCCCCAAATCTGATTTGAAAGATTTTACATCTTTAGAGGCTCTTTAAGGGCACTTTTTGGAGCACTTCATCCAAAGGCACTTATCCACTTCACTGAATGTGAAACTCAGACTAAACAAACAGGTGAATGGCTGTCATTCATTTCAAATGCAAAAGAATTTCAAAAGCCCATTTCAAGAATTAGCCTGTGGGGAACACACAGCAGTTTGTCCCTTCCCTGAAATGGATTTTTGTTTTTATAAGTCACTCAGTAGGCGCAGGTTTTGATTTTAAAATACTCTCTAAAATATACCCCTGCAGACATTACTTGGGCTTACTGCAATCATTTCAGATTCTGTGGAGCAGTGGGGAAACGTGCTCATCTCACCACTGTACAATCTGCAGAGACTTCCTTTGGAAGGAGCCCTGTCGAGGCAGTTGTTTTCTTTCTTTAGTGGCTGCACGAGGCAGAGACAAGCAAGACTGATTTGATGGGTCACAGTTCCTCAAGGAAGTAGGAGCTGTGTCACAGACATCTTTTCATAAAAATCCTTTCTTTAGGAGTTTTCTCCTTTCTGAGAATCTGTGGCCTCAGTAACAAAATGTAAACAATGGTTATCTGCTGCTGTGGAATGCAACAGGTGGATCTGTGATTGGTCTTGGGTGAAAGTTTGGATTTACTGACCACTCACGGCAGAGCTGTTCTTGCTTTCTGCCTGGACACAGAACTTTGTTATTCATTCCTTTTCTATTCTGAGCTTAGTAAGCTTCTGAGAACTTTTCTCTTTATTCCTATTAGCATAGTAATAATGTAATATATAGCATAAAATAATAAATCAAGCCTTCTGAACATGAGGTCAACATTCTCGCCTCTCTCTTCGCCCTGAAAAACCCTTGCAAGCCCCGTAACAGAGCTGAACTAACCAGATCTCTAGTTAAACTTCCTACCATTTAAGTATAGAGAGAACTGAATTTTTTGCTTTAGTTTACTGACAGAACGCCTTTTTCTTCCACTTTGCTAAACATTCAAATTATTCCTGCATGCCATTTGGAAGCTAAATAGAAAACTATTATAGAAAAACTAAAATAGAGTTCTCAAATAGACCTCTGTAGAACAAACAGCTAAAAATATGTCCACACATTCCTAAATCAAATAATAAGAGCAACGCTTTGTATTCATTTTCAGAAGAAATAACAACATAGTGTTTATCCCCAGTCCTTCAGAGAGAGGACTGTTGCATATTTATAGCACATTTCCAGATTACAATTAGCACTTGCTCAGTGGCTGAACGTGAGCTTGCAAGATTATGAAGTGAGGCAAATGAAAGTGAAATGTTTGTAGGAAAAACATTTAATTTAAATAAACAATTTTAAAGGATGCTGCAAGCAACTGTATGCTTGCCTTGCTGCTGATTTCTGTCTCTTCAGGCCATCCTTTTCACAGTTTTTTTCCATTTACAGAAAAAAAGAATGATGGTTTTGCACACCTTTCTGCTAACTGTTGTGGTTTAACAGTGAAAGATGCTTTTTAAACCTTGAGAACTGTGCATTATTGCTGAGAGTTGTGAAGAACACCTCAAAGCAGTTCCAGTCATGGGTGATTTTGCTATATACCTCTTTTTTTTGGTTATATTGAGCGTCTTCTGCCTCTTTAATAAATTTATACATCAAAAGAATCATTGCCAGTAACGCAGGCACTTTTTTTTTTCTTAATGAAGGAGGTATATCCTAGGCTTCCATTAAAAAGTCTTTTATTACAGTGGATAGTAGGAAGTATCCTTCTACAGTAATCTGAATTACTCGCAGAGCTGATAACAGAATTTTACAGATGAATAAAAAAATCGGCATGCAGAAATCTGACATCAAAAGTAGAGGTTTATTAAACATTATGAGGCCAAATATAATGAGCTATTTTCTCTATCTACCTCTGAAATTCTTGATAAGCTTCAAACACTACTGTTCTGTTTTATTATTCACCAGTTTTAACCAATGAATTGAAACATTAAGAGCAGACATTAAAATACATAAAGGTACGTATTTAAACTATTGCATAGTTATTTTCAAATTTCTCTAATGTAGACTCTGAAAAGACAATTTAACAATACCACGTTTAGCATATATCAGTTTGTTTCCTTCATTCATTTCCATAAAACCATTAAAAATATCTTTTTAGCTATATAGCTTTCGAACAAAAGGGACAATTATCTATAAAACATTCTACTGAGCATATCATAAAGAATTCTCCAAATAAAGCACAAAATCAAGTGATAAGCAGATGAAGATATGCTCTTGGATCAGCAGAAAGCAAGCATAGAAATAAATTGAGACTCTTTTGCAAGCCTCATAACTGAAATTAAAGGAAATACTTCAACATAAGGAATCACCTGTAATTGAAAGGCAAGATCAACTATAATTCTGCCATTCCTGACAGTTGCTTCTTCAGCTTTGAATAACAAAATTTCTACAACCTCTTCCAAAATACATTCCTGTGCTTTAGTACTGAAGAAAGATTGCACTAGCAATGTAAATAAAATAGCTCTAGATGTGATGCCCACACAGGCTTATCTACCCAAAAGGATCTACCTGGTCTTTACTAAGGAAAGATTTTCTTCCCACTCTATTTTTACAACACTTTTATTATACATTTAATTATTAGTGCATGTTCTCTGTCTCCTTTTTATCCTGTCTTCCTATGTCAGTTCTTCGCAGGTCTGATAAGGTTCATTATCCCTTGGTGAACTGCATTCACCTGGGTCACATCCTTCATGAACTGTGGCAAATTCCTCTTGACAGAGTTCAAACTGGTGCTGGATAGAATCCAACAGCGTGTCACCAACCTTATGGACATCAATTCAGTGTATTTATTCAAGAAAGTGTTTCTCTTTAAGGTAATTGTGTGACACTGCTGATTCATGTTCCGTTTGTGGCCCATTAAATACCTGGGTTCTTTTCAGTACCAATGATGTCTAATCATCTGTTTCTTGTCTTGTATTTATGGCAGCTGATTATTTCTGCTGAGTCTGGAACTTGTCATTTATCCTATTGAAGTGCATTTTTGCTCTCCAAATTGTTTCTTCAATTGGCTGTGATCATGTTAGATTCTATGCCTGGCCTCTGTCATGCTTGTAGATACTCCCAGCCTGCTGTCAAATGTAAATTTCATGCCCAGTCATCACTTCTTATCAAAATTACAAAAAAAAATAAAATTAAATTGGGATCAGTATAGAACTGCACTCAAACAGATTTTTATTTTACAAGTAAAAAATAATCACTATTAAATGATAATTTTCTACACAGTAGGACATTCAGCAGATGTTCGGTTTCCTTAGCATGTTACCTGAGAAAATGTTAGAAGTTTAGCAATGCCAAAGTGTTTACTAATTCTCTGCAACCCCAAGGCCAATTTCCCTGCTGTAAAAGGAATTAGATTGTCTTCACAAGCCTAGATTCTAATAAATCCATACTGGACTGTATCGATCTCCTGATTATCTTCTAGTTGGTTATAGAGCACTGGGATTGTTCCAGCATTTTTCTGCTAATAGAAATAAAGCTGACTGGACAATAATTTCCCTTTTTGCCCTTTTTTCCCTTTTCTTATCATCCCACTTTGATAGTGAATACTAACTTTACACTTCTGGCTTTGCCTGGTTCCTGTAAGCTCCCAGCAACAAGTACAAATGGTTTTGGGATTACTCCATCCAATCCTCAGACTGTGATATAGTGAATTTCAGCACACCCAGCCAACTTGAAAACATATGTCTTACCTACTATTTAATAACCTCTATTTCTATTGAAAGAAAAATCTTAGTCTGTGTCATTGCAATGTATTCTTTCAAGTGTCTGATGACAATGAACCTGGAAACAAAATGGCTTTAATCAGTTCTTTCTCCTTGGGATCAACAGCTGCCATCACTGAGCAGGAGAAGATGCCCTTTGTATTCCTTTAAAAAGCCTTTCTTTTATTAACTAAATAATTTTAGACAATGCTTTTAATAAGACCTAATTTATGGTATTCACAGACACTTCAAACATAAATCTGTTTAATCTATAGTTTTTGGTCATCTGGGCTCCCTTTGCAGTTAGAAGAAAAGGATAAATGTCTCTTCAGAAGAAATGTGAGCAGAGCCGATTTTCCATCCAGCTCTCATCAGACCTTTTCATCTCTGATAGCTAATATTAGATAAGATTTATCCAATGAAAAATGTTTCATATTTCTTTCCACTTGTATCTTTCTTTGGGCTTTGAGCAAACTGATTTTTGTCCTATAGGTTTGTGCTAATTCTCTGCATCATAAACCTAGTATTTTATGTGCATCTGTCCAGTTTTTGAGGGAATTCAAATTCTCACAGATAAGATTAAATAATTTCTTATCATTATTTGTTTTATTATGGCCTTATCATGATGACATGGTTTCCTTCCTTCCTTCCTTCCTTCCTTCCTTCCTTCCTTCCTTCCTTCCTTCCTTCCTTCCTTCCTTCCTTCC
>JAWWEX010000001.1:12368884-12388996 GCA_035583215.1 Arremon brunneinucha | reverse complement strand
ACAAAAAAAAAAAACAAAAAAAAAATAAAAATAAAAGAAAACAAAAGAAAAGAAAACAAAAGAAAAGAAAACAAAAGAAAAGAAAAGAAAAGAAAAGAAAAGAAAAGAAAAGAAAAAGAAAAAAAAAAAGAAAAACCTATAACTTTTAAAATAAGGAGAGAAACTAATTTTCCTCTTTGGTTTTTTTTTTTTTTTAGCATATTGTGAAAGAGAAAGTGCTAGAATAAGTGGCTACCCTAAATATTAAACACACACTTCTCACCCACAATACTATGCCTTAATATATGGCAATTTGTTAACCAAGTGATCCATTTTTTTCAGTGTCCAAGTCACTGAAAAAAAAGTCCATTTTCCTTTGTAGAAATGGATGCCTTGATGTTCCTCTTATACAAAGAATTCCTTAAAACTTGATTTTAGGAAAACTATTGGGAAAAAATTCTGTATTTCCTAAAATTCTGTATTTCCTAAAAGGGCTGAGTAATTAAGAAAAACTCTTGGGGGTGGGGGGAGGAGGGGCTTTTTGGCTTTGCTTTTTACATCCTTCTCATTTTCATATGTAGGAACAAAATTTAGTCAACTTCAAAGGTCATTTCCATAATATATATCCTTTGTTTAATTTTATAATTTATTTCCATTAATCACTTAGGTAAGAGAAATACAGACATGCACTTTTTTCTCTAAAGAATTCAGCAGCAATTTTCATTCTTCTTCTTCCTTCAATATCATATTCTTACCAGTAGTAAATCTTAATTTTCAATTGGCTTGGTGACTGCATATCATCAACTCTTAGTTACTTCTATGCTTTTAACATTTGAAATGGAAGGAAGCCAATGTCCAAGGACTTCTGTGAGTCATGTGTTAATTACCCATATGAAAAATTTTCTACACCCATGTGCATAATTTAGTGTTGGTTCCACAGTAAGAGAACTGTAGGGCTACCACACATTCCTCACCTTTTGAAACAAAGCAAACTAAATAGATGAATAATTACATAAACTAAATGTTTTTGTCTCCCTTTACTGATAAGAAAGTGCCTTCTAAAACTGAATGAAAGATTTTAGTGTGTGTTACATCACTTTGGGTTAAGATTTAAGTATTGCTTAAATTAATAGCATCCTGGCTTTTGAATACTGGGAATAAAGTTGGTTGAAAGATAAAAGTAGACTAAATTTGCAGAAACAAAACTTAAAATAGTTTACCAGTATTGATTAGAAAATATTAGTTAACCAAGAAAAAGGATGCTGATTAATAGCCTAATTCATTTTACATTTCTTATTTTTAGGCTCAGTGTTCTGGTTTCAGTTTTTCTTCACTTAGTTTTGTTCTCTCAGCTGTGGATACTGCTTAGTAGAATGTGTTTATACATATATGAAATCATACCTATCTCCATACCTATCTCTCTCTCTGTTCTCTAGCATGAAATGATTGCTGAAATATCTTCATGCCTGAAGGCTATGTATCCCACTTATTTGCTCCAAAAATGAATCCCACTCAGCATCTTCATTTATTTTCATTGCTTTCCTTCATTCATTCTGTCTGTGGTCCTGATATATATTTCATTTTTATGCCACAGCAACATCGGTAAATCAATGGCTCATTTCTACTCTCAAGATTTTCTATTTTCTAACACAAGAAAGACAAGATACTATAGCTGCTTGTCACCTAGCTATCTTATAATAACTTCAATTTCTAGCAAATGGACAAAGTACATTACTATACCATTTTTCCTTTTTTGTACTGTTTAAATTTGAAATGACAATTAATGCTGTCCATTTTAAAATGCACTACAATAAAGCACTGGTACTAGTTGGTGATTTTTAAAGGATTATTATTTTTAAATATATATATGTTTGAACCATCTTCAAAAATGAGAAAGAATAAATATTACAGAATTTTGTAAATGGATTCTGCTTTTGTTAAAAGACCTTGAGGTTTGTAACCACAATGGTAAAGGGATACATTACTGATGGATAAGGGAAGACCAGATGATCCTGTCTACTTGGACTTGTGAAATGCAGTTGACATTGCCCTGCACAATATCCTTGTCTCTAAATTAGAGAGATGTGGCTTAAATCTATGGTACCCAATGGACAGATTCTGAATAACAACCTGAAGTAGTAAAATAAAAGTTTGAAATGTCCAAATGCTTGGGGAAATCAATGTTTGATAGTGCAGCTGATGACTCATCATCCACCTCTATCAAAAACTTAAACAATGCACAGTAGCTGATGACTTCGGTGATGGGAACAAGATTTAAATGTCAATGACAATAAGGTGGGCTGAAGCCTAAATATTGCCATGGTCTAGGGATACTTTCTGGTTAAATCAATAATGAAATAGTTGCTGAGTTTAAAGAAATTCTACAGAATGACCTACCCTTAATGTCTTTTGTGAATGCAGAATCAAAAAAGAAATTCCTTAAATGTGCTATATAATGAAGTATTGTTGAAGTGAAGACTTTGATGCATCAAGTTTTTTATGTAACAATAAAATGAACTGATTCAGATGTGGGCAGTGGCTTAGGCTGCTTCTTGGGCAGCTTTGAGCTAGGCACATGCACTATATTTTGTCTTTTCTGCAATTAAAATTTCTAAAGAACCATGATGACATGATAAAACCTTTCCAGCCAGATTCAAGTTCAAGAAAATGCAACAAGGTGAGGAACACTTACAATGAGTCTTTTTACTACATAAAAAAGCCCTCATAGCTTCCTTCATTAGTTACTCAAGGACAAATGTTGGATGAAGGGAAAGAGGTATCAAGAAAGATTTCAGCATTATAGCTTTCATGCTGTAAAAGAAAATAATGTTAATCTTCTGACACAATTTTCATATAAAGTCTTAGAATAAATGAATAATGCTAGAAAAATCTCTCCATATATTGCCTAACTTTGAAGATGAAAACTTCAGTTTATTATTTCACTTTTTCTTCAGAGGCAAAAATTACTTCAAAAGTAATTTAATGCAGGACTTTTTTGCTTTTACTAATTTCATAGTAACTTTATCTCAAAGGTTAAAGCTGCAGAAAATCTTAGTGAGGTACTAATTTCCCAGGGCTTATTATGGCAAATATAATACATATGCAATACATAATGCAAAGACAGAGTCCAAACCCCCTTTTGTGTATCACGTGTGATTCATAATTATTAATAAACTGGCATTGCAACTGGAGCTGCATATATTGCTTAAAATTTAGAAAATATTTGCCTAAGTAACATAACATAACAAGCTTAAGCTATATCTAGTCTTAGCCCACTCTAGCCAAGCCAGTTTTTTAGAAGGCATTATGCAGCCATTAAAGTGAATTCCTGATATTTACTTTCAATTGAATAATATTGTCATGAGGGCTGGCAACAAGGAAAGTCAGGAGAATATATAAAAAGGAAATCTTGAGCTTCTATTTTATGGTTTGTGTTATTTTCTTCAAGGGTAGAGGATACTGGACTTACCTGTTTATTTCTAAGATGAAGTAGCTGTGGGTGAGGGGAGGGCAGAGGGTGTTGCCTGTCTTTACTCGAGCGGACTTTTCACGTGGTGCCTTAGAGCATCCTCATTGTGAGCAGTTTGGTACATTGTGGTCTAGACAGATGATGGGGATCACATCTAGATGGGTGTGGAACAAGTTGGGTCCTTTAGCCAGTCTCAAAGAACAATGCTTAGTGATTCATCTGGCTCAAGGCCAGAAACACGTGGAGTTTCTTCAGGATATATAAAGGAATCTACCTATTTAACATCTGTATCAGTTACTCAGAGGAGAAAATGATGCACATTTTCATTTGGTTCGTGAATGATTTTTCTTCTTTGCACAACCACTGTCCAGTTCAGATCTCCCCATTACAAGAGAGACACTGGCAAACTGGAGCAAGTTTAGTGGGGAACACCAAGCTGGTCAGGGGTGAAGGAATGTGCCTTGCGGTAAGAGGCTGTGGGATATGAGCTTGTTCAGCCTTGATGAGGTGCAGTTTAGGGGGACCTAAGAGCCAACTGTGGGGTGGTCATTGAGAAAACAGAGTCTTCACTGAGTAATGTGTCATGCAACCTGAGACAGTTGGCACGAACTAGAAAAAGATATTCCATCTGGACACAAAAAAGTCCCCTTTTCCCTTTGAGGATAGTCAATCAGAGAAGAAGGTTGCCAGAGAGGCTGGCCAGTCTCCATCCCTAGAAGTTTTAAGAACCATCTGGACAAAGCCCTGAACGACTTGGTTTGATCCCTGATCCTGCTCTGCTTTGTGCAGAGGCTGGGCAAGATTACCTCTTGGGATTCCTTCCATTTTGAATTCAGTGGTTGTTTATTAACAAAGACAATTTTTCTGGGCTGTCCTAGACCAGCAGCCAAACACCTGCACAGCTGCTGGTTCAGGAGTGCCTGGAGCCTGTTCCAATGATGCTCAGCAACAGCCAAAACATCAGTGTGTTATCAACACTGTTCTAGCCACAAGTCTAAATCACAGCATGATACAAGATCCTGTGAAAAAAGTTATCATTATCCCAGCCAGACTCAGCACAAAACCTGCAAGAAATCACAGCAAAATGCTGAGGCAACCTATAATCTTAGTGTGTATCATAATTATGATCATCCCCAGGCATTGTGGGTTTTAAGTTTCTTGCCCAACATATCACTGTTATTTCCACTGAATAAGGTCTTAGGCAGTGTTTAGGTGTCCTGGAAGTTCATGTGAAAACTTTTGTCACATAAAAGAATCCCTAAAGTCTGGAAGGTATCTTCTGCCTATAAAGGCAGAAGGTCATGGAAGGCAGACATATAAAGAGCAGTAATTTTACAGCTTAAGAATTACTGGCTTTGATTTCTAGATTTCTGACTTTAAAACAAAAAAAATTTCTATGCCCAAATTAATAGAAATCTCTGATATCTACCTCAGAATCGCTATCAGTAGAAATAAATTTAAAACTACTGTCTTCATAACGTATTGCCTTAAAAACAAAAGTAGGGTTGATTATTTCCTTACCTTTTTATCTGCTACATTTTCTGATTAAATCACCAGACATACAAATCAGGATTACTCATGAAACCTGCCGATAAAACCAGTAACTGGACTGAAGTAGAACTAATAAAGCTGGAAAATTTTACACTGATCAAGTTGCTATAGGCAAACATAATAAAACCTGTAAAATCTTGTAGCACTGAGTAACACCTGTTACTGCAGTGGGTGGGATGATTTCTTGCTCAAAACCATTTCTGTTTTGCAAAGAAAATAGTGTAAGGATTTGTTCTGGTGACAGATCTATGACAGGCAATAAAAAGGAAAAACTATCAGGAATTCTGTATAAAAGTTTGGCTGGTGAATCTTGTGCTGTTCCCTTGCTGCCCTCCCTGACACAGAAACAGGAACAGCCACCAGAAAACCCCCTGGATCAAGGAGATCCAGTGTCATCCTCCCACCAGGCAGAAGGTGAAAGCTTATGGGAATGGAGTGAACAAAGTCAAGTCCATGCTCAGGGCAGCAGGTGAATCCTCTTCTTGCTCACCACATCTTCCCAGCTGCATCTAGATGTGCCCACCACATCTTCCCTGCTGTGCTACAGGGATGGGGATCTGGATGGGGAAGCTCAATTGTTGGATGACATTGAGGACAATGCCTCTGCCCCAGAGTTGTTGCCAAAGTCAGGAAAGCCCATCCCTTGTATCACAACTGTCCTATCCTTCAATATAAACAAGAGAGCCTTGATTCTTCTGAGTACTTCTGTCAGTTCAGAGATTTTGGGAGTGTCTACTGTGCCTTTCTTCATAGTTCATAGAGGATGTAATCTGCTTTTAGAGAAAAAGCCTTAGCAGATACTGAATTGACCATCCAACCACTGTGACATGGTTTTTTACAGCATAAAAAAAGAGATACAGGTTTTAATCCTCAATGCATTCTATTTTGCAGTGAGAATTAGATAGCTAGTTACATTTCATTTCACCTCATAGGAACACTTACTGTTTGAGAATCTGGCTCTTAACATCCTGAATAAAATCCCACTGAATTATGGGCAGTTTTCACATGATAACAATACAAAATAAGCAGTGAAAAATTGAGATGATGTGACTGCTGCGTTGAAGGCTGGAAGCACGAAGTCCCTGTGTCAGATTTTTCTCACTCAAAGGCTAAGGTTAATCTCTGACCCTGCAAACTGGTCCATCTGGCTGGAAGGCACCGTGCCCTTGCAGAGTCCAGCTGAAATCAATGGGGTCCACATGCTGGGAGCAGCTTGCAGGACAGAGCTAATTCTCTCAATTAATAACTGGCTTCCATTGCACAAACATCTGTGTCAGGCTTTCCTGAAGAAGTCCAACCCAGCTCCATTATTGTTCTATAATTAAAAGACCTTTTTCTCCAGCTGTAACAATTTGCACAAGTCTCAGAGTAGCACTTTCTGCACAGATCTGCAGAACACAACACTGAGACCTTCTCCAAAATGCTTGGCATATGCATAAAGCATATGGCACAGTTCTGTAATTGTCTTATGTAGCAGGAAGCCTGGAAATTTTCAAAGATCAATAACTAAGGAAGGGAATAACTGAAACACTGCACACCCTTTAACAGTCAAATTCTGTGCTACCAGAAAACACACTGTAATATTAAGAGAAATGAATATTGATGTCATGTAACAGGAGAGAGAAAAAAATCTTGGGCAATTAATTTTGAGATCACTATTTTTCCTAATTTAAAGAAATGCAATCAATAGCATTTTATCCATATCTCCATTTCCCAGAATAGTGATTTTAGGTTATGTTTTCTAGTATAAGAAAATTGCAATCTATAGAAAATTCCTATACTGAAACATGTTATTAAGAATGAGCATTATTTGTGTTACTAAAAATGCTTTACAAACCCAAGAGAATTTGGGGAAACATTATTTGTTCATATTTAGAATGAATATATGGGCTGCACTAGTGGGAGTTGATTGTCACCTGTGATTCTGATTGTGTTATCATCCAGCAGCCTCAGGGTGGATCAGCTGAGATGAGCAGAGAGCAGATCCCTGAGCCTTCAATTCAAGAGACTCCTTCTGTTCATATCCACCATTATGTTTATGAGATATACAAAAAAACAATCTCTTCCCTGCCCCAGCCTATTTTAAGCTTTTTTTTTTTTTTGGTCTTTGGAGAAGACATTATAATTGAAACTGTTAATATTTTTTGGCATAAAAACCTGAAAGGAGTCCCTGGAACTATAGCATCAGAGGAAAGGAGCAGCTTCATCAGCAAGTGCTGACAGGAGAGGCACTGCTTTGCATGACAGTAAAGCTATGGTATCAGAAAACCAATTAAATGGCACCTCTGTCCCATGCTGACCTCTAAAAGATTTATGCCGATCCCCTCCATGGGCTCCATGTGTGGCATAAAGGGTTCCATGCAATTTGCCATCGCTGACAATAAGGAGGTGGAGAAGAAAGGTGCAAAACCAGCAAAGAACAGAACTTTTGTTGTCACCATGATAACAAACAAAGAGTTCTTCTTACACCAAGTATCAGCTCTTGCTAAAGGTACAGTCTGACAGTATTGTGGTATCAAGGTGATAAAATGAAGGTCAAAAATGAAGGTGAAACACGGGAATAAATCACACAGGACTCCATTGCCTTCATGGTGGAAAAAAGGCCCTTCTTTATACACATTATTCCTTATAAGTAAGGAGTAAAAGTCTGTAAAACTTTTTATACAATTTTACAGTCCTTGTGTGGGATTCCAATTGGTAAGTAGTTTTCTTGCCAATTACTTTATTGGTTAGCAACAGGTTGTTACCCTGTATTGATTGGTCACTCAAACTCAGTGTGTACGTGCAGGGAAGTTGCTTGTGAAGGGTAGCTTTCATTTTTCTATCTAACAGTGCAAAAACAGTTTGTGCAGGTGCAAGTTATTTTTTACGCAGGAATAGATGGTTATACTATAAGGAATTGCTCACACCAGGATTGCTTTCACATGGGAACTGCTTTCACATGGGAACTTGCAAAATGCCTGCTTTGACAAGACCAGCCACTGATTCCAGGAGAGCAGGCTTGTTTTGTGAAGCCTTTCTTCACGATTTTTCTACCTTGCTGCAAGAGTGAAACACCCAATAAATAGTGACTTCTTGATAAAATGATTGATAATCGCTACAGAGAAATATAGTGATGCACAAGATTTGGGGAGGGGGGGATCCTGGTATTAAGAACATGTGCTCTAGTGACTACTACCACTTGGAAAAGTTTTATTGCAATCATACAAGTTAATTCTACCTAAATGTTGTCTCCACAGAAATTAGGACAGCAAATCAATGGTAAACTGTGTGAGAGTAAATGTTATTATGCCACAGGATGTACTTGGATCTTGAATTCCTGTGAGTAATTTTGTTTTTTGTGTCCCCATGAAGTATGTGGTGTTCCTGTGGATCAAACTATATTGGAGCTGGCCTACAATGCCTTAGCTGTTACCTGCAATGAACTCAGCAGCTCCTAAATGGGAATGGACACCTTCTTGGAGGCTACAGGAACACTCAGTACAACCATAATCTGCTCTACTCACTTGTAAAATACCTTTATGACTGTAACAAGGGACAAAGCACTTACCTAGAGCATTTATGGATGCCTTAACTATTACATTATATTGCCAGAAAAGCTGTCCAGGTTCTAAGTGGAACATCATGAGTAAGAGAATTTATGAATGGAAAATCTCATCTGCTGATCCAGGAGTACAAATCTAATCACGTATTATTTAATAACAAATGGGTTTATTAACATGCAAGCAGAAGTTACTCTTTATATCTAGAAGTCATTTTAAAATTAATATCTTCTATTACAATTCAAACTGACCTCATGAAATGGTTTCGCTAGTGCTTTTTTTCAAGACTGTAATGACAGCATAACTACATATTGACCAAAAGCAATTTGCTGCTATTTAGGCATAAATTGCAAATTGTACTTGTTTGATAAGTCAAGAAATTGCTTTCTTCAGTCATATTTCTTCAGACAGGGTAAATAATGAAATCTTTAAACTCTACACTCATTTTCACATTCAGTTCTAAACATTTTTTTCCCACTGTGCTGTCCCTCAATTTTGACTCAAGAAAATGGTTCAAACCCTCCAAATTCTCATCATGTTTACTCTAAGAAGTTTTTTCAAATGTAGGAGATCATATTCAGTACTGGTAATATTGACTCCATGTAATTGCGATCAGCAAAAGTTGGCTTGGCACTGAAATTTACAATATTCTATCTTAAGCATTTCTTTAAGAACTCCTGCTTAATTACTCCCTGCTCTCTACCCTCCACAATTCTGTTCTGTGGATTTTGCAAGTTGGTAATTGTTTGTTCCACTAGTTTCCACAAGACCTCGTTCTAACCCTATCTTGCCCTATTCAAGCACCCCTTCTCTTTTTAATGGACCTTAACTATACAGCTGAAATCATTTGAACTTCACAAAATGCTGTACTTGTGTCTCCTCACTTGTTTGACACAAATAATTTTAAAACATGAGGTAGTTTCAAGTAAGTATTGCAGAAAGAAGGGAATTTCAGGTTATTAAAACTTGGACAGAAAATTTTGTATAACAGTTATCATCTTAGAAACAGAAACAGTGATTTATATCTTAGAAAAGAAAAATCATTTGATATCCTGAATCAACAAGGAAGCAGAAGTAAGTGACACTGTAGAATCAACTAATGACATGCTTCTTCCTGAGTCAGTATTGTCTCAGTGTATTAGCTTGGAGTTAGAAGAATTCTGCTACTAGGATAATAAGAAATACAGAAAATAAGGGTGTACTTAATTGCTAACATTAACAAAGTAAATTACTAAATGCAGACAATTAGAGGCCAAAGCTAAAGATTTGGCATTTCTTCTCTAATTAAATTTATTGCACAGATTAGAACCTTAAGTCATTGCAAAATATAGTTTACTTCATGAGATACCTTAACCCAAAATTTCAGCAGTAACATGAGAGCACATTCTAAAGCAAAGCCGTATTCCATATCACAGATCCCATGGATGAGTCCATCAGCTGTGCAGGAATGAGTGTAGCTGCACCTCAGCTAAAGTGTCATTTATTGTATTTCCCTGTCTTTACCCTCTTTCAAGGCTCAGTCACGTGCATGTGCTATCAAACACACACACATTTTCTGTGTTTGAGAAGAAATGGGATTAATTGCAGGAACTGATTTTTTATCAACATGATTGTATTGTGTAGCATATAAAAACACCTGTGGCTTCTTTGTGCAAAAATATGAATATTGTTAACAGGAAAACATGCTTTGCTCTAAAGCACTTACTACTTCTTGCACTTGTCAAAAGGGATTATCTATACCTGTTAAACACCAAACAGAAAACTTGTAACCATGCATAAAAATGTGATTTCTAACAATACTTTGATAAAATAAACAAATAGATATTTCACCTCCTCACAAACTAAAACATAAATTTGATTTGCCTCCTTCCAGGTTAGCATATATATTCAGTAATGCAATTATGGCACAATTCCTGCCTGGAAAAGACTGATATAAATTCAGCATTCAATACTGTATTTGTGATAGAGTCAGCTATTATATATGATAAATTCATATAGTAGGCTCTCAACATTAGCAGTAGTAATGAGCGTTCCAAAAAATGTCATTATATTCATTTATAACACACTTTTGCACTGACATCTTCCATAATTAATAAAAGGATTTGCAGCTCCAATATGATTCTCAGTGTTTAATCCTGTACATGGCAAGTCATTGTTTACCCTGCAGATACTTGTACACCATGCAAGAAGAGGGGAAATTTTTCCTTCACCTCTTGAAACAAGTAGAAAAAGAACAATTTTCTTATTGACTAAAATGCAAAATGATGCTATAAACCTATAATTAGTTTGATGTTAGCCAACTAGAAACCAAATTCTTCCTATATTGCCATATCTCTTGAAAAGTTTATAGTCAGTTTTACAAACCAGTTTTCTCAACTCATTACCTTTCTTTTTGAGATTCCTTTTCAAGCAGACAGAACTTAACAATCTGATGAAAGTGAGGAAAATATGTGATTGGGTTGTGCACATTTTAGCACCATCATTCTCTCAAAGAAAGGGTGGAACCCAGTTGTTTATAAAGGGCTCTGATAGAGAATAATATTTAAAAATAAAAGCAATGGCCATGAGGCAAGTAGCTGAGTGTTGTTTGGTGTCCATTGCTGAGAGATTTACCACTTTCTGGTGACCTGTAAGTTGTGTTCTGGCTCTCCTCTGACATGCAAAAATTCATTTTACTTTGGAGTGTATAATAGTAATAACGTTGGTATAATATGCCTTTTGCAGATGTTGTCTTTAGACTGAAAATTTGGAAAAATACAGAATATTTCAAATGAAGGAAAAAGGATTATGAAACATTAACTTCAAAGTTGTTTTTTCCTTTCCCAGTGCTTTTCACACTTGTATTTTCCTACTTATTATTTTTCCCACTTGTTTTAAAACATCTTTTCTCTACTTTTTTCCTATACCAATTCAGTCAATTTCCAAAACTTGTCTTACCTATCCATCATTTGTAGATTTGATTTTCTCTCTTCCATTTTGGTTTGGTTGGGAAGGGACCTTAAAGTTTGTTTAATTTCAATCCCCCTGCTTTGAAAATGGGCATCTCCCACCAGACCAGGATGCTCAAAGCCCCATCCCACCTGACCCCCAATGGCTTGGCATCCACAAGTTATTTGGGCAGCCTGTTCCAGTGTCTCGTCACCCTCAGATTTCCTTCCTTATATCTATTCTAATCTAAATTTACACATTTTTGGTATACCCAACACAGATTGTCACTGCATACAATAGTTGCATTTGTTTAAAGTGCATATGATTAGAGTATGACTCTGAAAAAGGACAAAGGTGCAAATAAAACAAAATATATTCTTGCAGAAATCAAAGCCCAGCAAGGTCTTCCTTCTGTGGCCACTTTTCCACCAACACTTCTTCCTCCAGCACCACTTTTACTTTAGGCTGTGAGTGTATGTGGACACCAAATAAAGATAGATATTGTCAGCGTGGCATCTAACAAAATTACTAAAAATAAAAATATGATGTCTGACTCTGCTTTCATTTTGCAACTATTTATTTTAAGAGGCTCCTTCAAAGATTGATTATATACAAAGCTCATTAATTCTGTGACAATATGAACATAGTAGACAGGTCAGCAAAAACTAGGGTACATTCTTAGATTTACCCTATCAAGAAATATTATAAAAAACAATGACTTAACTATTAAAGCCTTATTGCATTAGGCATATGAAAGGATATGTATGCTGCTGAGTCTTTTTTTCTGTTCTAACAGTGCCATGTGACAATATTTTCATAGCTAGTGGTAGATGGGGATAAATTGGTGTTCCCAGTTTAAATGGTTCCATTATAAATCCTATTTTACAAGAGAGTTAACTATGGCAGGCCACTTCATAAGCACCAGGCTGAACCTATGGGCCGCACTCATTTCAGCTACACAGCATGTAACTCATGTTCCCATTTGCTTTGAATAATAAAGCTACATGATCCAGCTCTCCATTAGAGAACACAAGCATGGGAGTCTCCCATCCAGATAATTATGCGCAGCACAAATTGCATTGCATTAGCTTGTTGGCTGGCTGATCACAGAGAGAGGGGTGTATTCAGCCAGAAAGGGTAGGAGCAGCCCAAATGAACTGCTTGAAAATATTCAAAGTACAGCCAAGGCACCCAGACTGGCATTGTAAAGGGAGCACCTTATAGTGCAAAACCACAACTTTTGTCCATAAGTAACTTACTTCACTTCCCTACTACTTTTAAAGGTGTATGTAACTGAAGTCAAAGTAAATTTCTTGTGACTGGATTCAAACCTGTCAGGAGGTTGCAGACACCCAGAAGTGGGAACACAGTGTAAACCAGGGAATGGGTGGGAGCTCTCAAACCAGTGTTTCTTTACTCAGTCATTATTCTGAGATGCAAAACTATTATTTCTTCAAGCACTTGTCATAAAGTTGAGCATCTTGTTTCGTTTCCTCTCTGCATTAATATATTACTTCAGCATTACAAGCATCACTGATGCTCATAAATATTATGACAATTACTGTGGAATATCTAAGCCTCCAGTTAATTTCAAATTGGAGAGAAAAAAGAAAGTTGGGGGAGTCCCACAGGACAAATTTTGGAGGGAGAACATTTGTGAGGAAACTTCAGTTAACCACCATTTAAGCCACATCCTGCAGGGAAGGAGGGGTACAGTGTGTTTTACTTGGTATGGACATTTCCGTTTGTAATGATTATAAACATTCTAATAATCTCAAGAATATATCTTACTGAAAGCTGAGCTGCTCTTTTTCATTCACTTTAGCTCAGTGAAGTCAATATACACTCTACACCTACAATCTTTGCTTCATTTAGGTATTATTACACGATATAAGAAGGACTCAACATTTCATTCCTTCATTACAAGGTTACTGAGCTTTGAAATAGGTGGCAGCTAAACACCATTTCTCTAATAACTCTGTGACTACAGACAGTATTTAGGGATAAGCAAAATGTGCATAATATGGAATGCAACCATCTGCAACCACTTCCAAATGAACACAAACCTCACCACAAACAGCACTTCTGATACAGCCATCACACCTCTTATGTGCAAACTGGCTCCAAATCCAGAAAGCAGCAGTGCCTGTTTAAACTCAATGACACAAAGAAAGGGTTTGGACCCCATGTGAGCACTCTGGAACAATGATGAGATATTGCACAGTGGAAATTATGGAATATATGGAATTTAATAGGTGCAACAAAGGGATACCAAAATGAGGACAATAAACTAAGCAATGAGAATACAGTTTTGGGAGACAAGGAGTAAGGATCACTTGTAACAATCATGGAAATAATTACTACGTCAGCAGACATATTTTCATTAATTAATGCTTTAAGGATGAAAGTGATGTAAAATTTTATTGTGCCTCAAGCCTAAAATATTTTACATTTGTCATTTGAGACCATTCTTCCCCTTATGTGAAATTTTCTTTTATGTGTCACAGCAATACTACAGGTTATGGCTTCTCTATGAATTCCTCTTGATTCCTTTTTTCCACCTGACTTCATTTACTTCCCTGTGTATTATATGACATCTGCTAGAGACAAAAATATCTGAATGTAAACGTTATACATGCCCAAATTACAACCTTTATTGTGCTGTATTTAAGAGGATTTCTAAATTCAGAAAGTGTTGATGAAGAGGGGAGTATTTTACAATTGCATAGAATGCAGAAGTCTAAAAGGCTGAATTATGGGCCAACCTAGTGTCATTAAATGGTTGGTATCTTAGAATTTAAATAAAATAGACTGAAAAACGGTCTCATAATTTAAGAAGGACAAAAACTTTGTGAAGCCTTAAATTGGTTTTTAAAATGGTTGTTTTGATTCGGGGTTTTTGGTAGGAAGCTGTATTAATTGCAGTCAGAAACCCCAAATACTCAGAAAACCAAAAATGTTCAGCCAGACAAAAGCAAATACTACAGCTAGTAAAATGGGCTCATGGGCAGCTTATGGCCTCAAATCAGCTGAAGTCTCCTGGAGGCTTTTCTAGAGCAGAAACCAGGCTTGATAACTGTAAGTGGCATTTTGAGTGAAACAAATACTTACTGGAAGCAGCATTTCATACAGGAAATACATCCCTATAAAAAAAGGAAGATTTTTAAAATATATATTTTTATTATTGTTGTTGTTATTTGTTTTTCATTACTATTAAATAGTTTGAAGGTCTAGTTGGCTGTTACATGTAATTATGTTGGTTTTTTTCTACAACAATATTCTGTTAACACTGTGATATAGTTGGTTAGTAGACAAGTGTAGTTCATGCAACACTTAGTTTAATTTAATTTTCCTTGGTTTTGTTCCAGTTTGTTCTATGATTTTTACTTGACCTTGCAGTATTTATGAACCCCAAAATTTAACACAAGCTCTATTTCTCCGAATCAAGGAGTGTGTAAGAATTTTCCTTCCCAAGAACATATTTCTAGTGATATTTTGAGTTTTTTTCTTATATAGCTTGAAAAATTATGAAAACTTGCGTAGACTTTTGTCTTAATATTCTCATTATGATCATCTTTGTAATCCCAGCAATTTCATGTGATGTTTGAAGTGTAAAATCCTGGATCCACATAAAGTCTTCCAAATTATCTTTTTTCAACATGATAATATTTCTCTCAAAATTCTAATTAATTAGACTCTTCTCTGCAGTTAATCCAACTTTTGCTACAACAGTTTTATTGAAGATGAACTTTATTTGCGAGACACAAGGAGATGGCAAAGGAGATGTGGATTCTTATATTTAATTTCACTATCCATATAACAATAGAGACAATCATGAATGCAGGTTTAACAAAAAGGAAATGTAATTAATTCCAATATGCAGCTAATAATGAGAAAGACATAAGAAAAAAAGAAAAAAAGAAAGAGATTGCATTTGCCCGGACAGAAGTCTTGTATTTATTATATATTTGATAATGATGCTTGGTGTAACAAGAAATCAATGATAATGAATTGTTCCTTTTTGCTTTACATAATCTTTTAAAAAATAAATTCCAGAATTTGGGGGAGGGAAGCTGGAGGAAGAAAGATAGTGCACTTTAATTAATGGCATACTCCGTACTTATAAATTAGATTATAAATTACAAAAAAAACTTGGATAAAACATAAAAATCCAAACAAACCAACCAACCCAAAACATCCAGAAGCATTTGCCTACAGGAAGGATAACTGAAATCATAAAGAAAACCAAGATCCTCAGGGCAGTGGCCACAGCACCCAGCCTGACAGAATTCAAGAAGCGTTGGGACAGTGCATCAGGCACATGGTGTGACTCTTGGGGATGGTCCTGTGCAGGGCCAGCAGCTCTTCACAGTGCGTCCTTCCAACTCAGAATATTCCTTGTGAGTCTCTTCCAACTCAGAATATTCTATGGTTCTGTGATTCTGCCATAAAAGGTTAGAAAAGTCTTCATTTGAAAACACAGTTTTGGTAAAAATCAGCATGTTTAAAGGGAAACTGCCAATTTGACACGGTGTTGGAGAAAAAGCCAAAGCAAACTTTTTCAGATTTATCATTTCATCTGCATAAGAAAATAAATATTTGGCTTTGTGGCGTTGTTCTGTTCATCTTGTTCTGAATATTAAAATATTGTTTTCTTTTTTTTTATGTCAATGATTTGTTTCTCATTATAAACAGGGTATATAAGTTGCCAGACCTCCACATTTTGGAGAGAGAATGTAGAGGAGGAAAGAGCCCTTTGCCCTCCCTTGTATCTCACCTTTCTTTTCCAAGGTCAGATTTTTCTTATTTAATTTTAGCTACCTAAAGGAAGGTGTTCAGGCTATTCCTATCTTCTACAGCCAACAGACTCTCCAAAAATAATCATTCCAGTTATTTTAAGGCTGGTTAAGGCATACATCTTTCTCTGAGATTATTGTTTTAGTGCTGTGGAGTTGTGCCTATCTTACAGTTTGCCTTCTTGGATCAATACAAACCCCTTGTGCCACAATTCCAAACAATAAACTACACTGTTTGGGCATATTGTCTTCAAACTATCTCTATGAATTCTAACTTTCTTACCCCTTGAGAAGACAAGGAAGATAATTATAAAGGAGAATTCCTTATGTACACAGTAACTCATTTTAATCACAAAAAAAAAAAAAAATAGGAGAATTACTGATCTAGGCAACACAATGTATTAAAAACTTCTGACATTATTCTTTTGGTTTGATCCTCTACTTTCCGTGAATACCTGATTTTGTGTTTAGAGGCATTTGATCATCTTTTCACGTGTTTTTCTTTTTTTGTTCTTCTATTTTTCTTTCTTTTAAGCACGCATTTATTTTGTCTGGGCTAATCTCCAGCTTATGAAATGTACTAGATTCTATCCAAATAGGATGGACACCTGAGAACAGGAGGCCAATATTTCATAGGGAGGGAAGAGACATTCAATACGGGAGACCCATGGTCACTCTGCATTTATAAGATATTACTGTGAAAGGACCACTGCACTGGTTTGTTTCATTGTTTTAGAAAACTGGGATAATATAACATAATAGCCTAATTCAGGGTAATCACCTAGAAACCCTTCCTCTTTACAGCCTCACCAATAAAGAATCACTTTTCCTCTGGCCTACCACACGTGCCAAAATTGTGCAGTGGTTTAGAAGTTTAGAGGTGAATTTCAGTGCAGAATAGAATTGCCTGTCCTCTAACGAGAATTCTAGAAGTAAAAGCTATGAAATCTGAGAGCTTGACTTTACATTTGGGAGTTCTCATCCAGTTTCTGCCCATATCTGAGGAAGTAAACTTGTTTTCCACAGATAGAGTCACTTGAGAGACTTTTGATTGCTTTCATTTTTATACAACATTTTTGTTGCGGTATTGCAGCTGTTAGATATTTGCTTGGCTTCACATTTAGAGGTCTGACACTTTATATTTTGTGGAGGTAAGGAAACTATAGGATGTCAGAGGAAAAGGAAATTTCTAGAAGTTTGAGGTTTTGTCGAGTTGTCAGTTTCCCAAAGGAAGAAGTTCTGCTTTAGAGAGTTCAAGAGATGGGAATTATTTTGAATCAGTCTGTACAATTTCTAAACAATATATGTCTGATCTGTTCTGATTCAACCTTTTTGCTGTCTCTAATAAATACATAAATATAATGGAAATATATAAATATATTTTTCATCAGAGCAACTGAGGTGACCTGGGTGAATTCATTCCTGTCTAGATAAATGGAAATTCTAAACCTTCAAATTTCAGCAATAAATTAGGTTTCAGAGGGACTAAATCGGCCATTTCGGTTTCCTATTCATACAATATTCATTCAAAATCCTATTCATACAACAACCCTCAAACAGTTACAAGTAGATCTATAATCAGTAAAATGCTACATTTTAAAACAGTGGTAACAGAGATCAAATGCAGTAGAAAAGGCTTCTTGTTCAAGGCTTGGTGTAGTTGTTTGTTTATATCCCAAAATCCTCTAGAGATGGTTTATGGGTTAAAGTTTAAAATGCTAAGTATAGTCAAGCCTGTCTCTGTGCAAGGACCTGGGTATGCTGCAGTTTTCTTGCTGGAGACAAAAAAATAACACAAACCCAAAGTTATTTCACTGTGGTTTTTTTATTACCGGCAAGTAAGAGTAAACAACAAATTTAATCTATTATGGAAAATTCTGAAATGCCTGTATTACATTTATGTATGTGCTAAGAATCTCTTGGAGATAGGTATAGTGATTTAACTGTATTACATTTATGTATGTGCTAAGAATCTCTTGGAGATAGGTATAGTGATTTAACTGTTTTCTTCAGATAAAACTACAATTGAGAGCACAATTGACACAATCTAGAGCAAATGCAAGTCAATCTTTTGTAATGTCACCACTCAAACCTGCAAAGAAAATAATATCTCCATAAACAGTGGAGATAAGCCTTATTTGTCTGGCATCATTATGGTTGGAGTGGGACTAAAAGAGATATAAAAACTGGCCCATTTGAGGCTAAACCAGAATTTTGAAGAAGCAGGAAGAGCCTGCCAAGTTGGTGTATGCACAACACTGATGCAGAGGCAAAAATCTGCAGAGGGAAGAAGGCAAAAGGGCAGCAAGGGGTTCTGCAGCTTTTGCTTTGATGATTTTTCTTTTCTCTGTCAGTTAGATGAAGCTAGAATGAGGAATCTACCAAGGTGTAACCAAAATTTATTTTTTAATTTGTATTCCAAAATACTTTGTGCCTTTGAGCATTCTATAAATAATGCCTTGTTTCAAAATGTTGCTTTAATGTCAGAAAAAAAGGCAAATTTTTACACTGCTGCACCAGAGGAAATATGAGGTATGAGGTAACTTTAATTCAAATACATTTACCTTATGGAAAACCATTTAGAATCATTCAAGATTAGATAAAACAGGATTTAAAATAATAGCAGCTGTTCCTGAGCAAATTTCCCCTGGATATTTTCTCTGAGATAGCTGCAAAGATAAAGCAAGCTTATTTGATCGGATTTCAGTTCATCAGCAAACCAAAATAAGCTCGTATTCATGTTCCTTTTATGTCATTAGGCTTTGCTGGATGAAGATTGTTTTTACTCTTTTAGGGACTGTTCTGAATTGGTCTTCAGCCACAAGTCTTTCCCACAAACTTTGACTTCGATTTACACTTGAAATACAAAAAAACCTCAAAATCAAAAATCCAAAAAGACCCCAAATAAACAAACAAAAACCAGCATAAAACCCAAATACAAAACAAAAACAAAAAACCCGAAAAAAACCCAACAAAAAAACACCACCAAAACCCCAACAACCCAGTTCCACAACCAGATTTATTCTGCTTTTGATCTGAATCATAACTGTTGGCCTTTCAGGCTTTGCAGTGACCTTTAGACTATTCCTTCCTCTGGGACTGAGGCCTCTTCCCTCCCTCATCCTCCCTCACCTGCTCAGAGCAGAAGGTCTGCTCCTCCTGTTGCCCCTTTTCCCACTGGCTGCATCAGCTGTGTGTGGTGGCTCTGGTATCCCTGATGAACCAGAAGTTTCAGGGCCCAGAGGGACATTGGAAGAGTAGGCTGAATACAAGAGGAAACAGGGATTATTTGTGTAATAAACAAGTGTTATTTGTAGGAAGCAGAGTGACACAGAGTCCCCAGGCAGGTGCAAAGGAAAGCTGCTTTGTTGCAAAAACCAGGTTTTTTAAGCAGTCAGGTCTTTCTCAGTTACATAGCTTTAAATCACAACAAACACTATCTAATCAACCATCATACACCACGATGTGAACACAAAATGATTCCAGAACTTGTTGATCTACCTCTAATTCAGCTGAGTCACTTTCCCAAAGTCCTTTTCTACTTAGCCAAAGTAACAGGTCTGAGCCATGGCTTTACAAGCCCTTCCTTTTGTAAGGTTCTATCTATATGCAACATTTAGTAACTTTAAATGTATAATGATTCTAAAATTCTTAATATTTTTCCTGTATCAATATTATGAGTACTGTTATTATTGTAAGTTAGGTAATAGTTTCACTATTAGACTGTAAAAGCAGTCATTGGGCTAAAACAAAACTGTAATTTCACATTTATATATATATATATATATATATATAAAATTGTTCTCTTTTGGCCATAACAATATTTTGATCATTCAAAGCATAACAT
>JAWWEX010000001.1:12349691-12362918 GCA_035583215.1 Arremon brunneinucha | reverse complement strand
GTAACATTGAGTTCTTGGTCTGCTGCCTGGGATGTGAGCTGGTGGCATCTTCCCATTGTCATAACCATGTAATGAGAGTGATGCTGGAAAATAAAACCGCTCAAGGCACATTCCTAGCAGTCCTGCCCCGTTCATGATTTGTACATAGACCCTCAGCCAGTGACAGCCTGCTATTTTACAGTGCTTAATCTGAATTTTGTAACTGTGGAAGTACATTGTGTACAAAAGTTGTGTCAAGAGGGATAATACTTGGGGAAAAAATCTATCTATACCCCTATACAGCACTTAGCCCTTTAAACATTATCAAGAAGAAACACACAAAGAAATCCAAATGCAGCTGCTCTGTATATCCCATGCTCAGAAAAAGTATTCAAAGGAAATAACCCGAATGTTAACAATAGGGTGTAAGTCTTGCTCAGCAAGTTCCTAGAGTCAATTAGCAAGATTTCCATTATATTTGGATGTAGTTTAATTAAATTATGCAAAAAGAACAATGAGCTGTCTCCAAGAATTAATAGATCACTTTTACTCATTCTTTGGAAGTGCAGCCAGTGTTATCCTCACACGCACATGTAGCTCTTGCAATGCCACTCTCTGAATATTACCTTTTCATACACAGCTCATAAATCACAGGAAACTACTGATAACTCCTCCTACAGTACTTACTGCTGTGCACTGGAAGTTAATTAAGAAAGTCCATTCAAAATGTTTAATTGTTTAAATATAAATTACATTTCGTCCACTATAACCATTGTAAGTCTTCTACTCCATCTGTTCTTTCCTCTTAGTTTTTGCTCCAAATTAGAAATCTGCTGACACACTGCTTTTCACAAAGCATCTGCCTTTAACCTTCTGCTGAAATGGTCCTCAAATATTTGCTGAGCTAACTGTAGCTTGACAAAAGCACAGATACATCAGAATTGGAAGCTTTTACTCTATTTTGTGCACTAGAATGACGCACAGAATATAATTTGTTGGTTTGACAAGTACTTTTTTCCCTAACTTCACTGAATCATAATTTCCCAGAACATCAATTTCTCCCTTATAGACTGACTCTAACATATTCCTTTCTCTTCCCTGTTTGCTGTAATAGAAGTATTAGTAGAAACTAGTTTTTACTGTTCTCAAACAAATGCAGTCTGTCCTGGCCTTTCCCAGACCTCTTAGTGCTACTGCATTCAGAAGACAGCATGACTTGCTATTTGAATGTCAAATTTAATTTAATTCTGCATTTCTCTTTATGAAGGAATCAATAAAATGTCTTACAATCAAATTAGAGTAAATTGTTCAATACAATAGGAGACAAATTTACAGATTATTTTAAAAAATTTAGTTTTATTTTGGCATTCACCACTAAAGCTATGTTGTGTAGAAGTCTAATTTAATTGTCATGTTTTATCATGTTTGCGTTTGGAGGGGAAAGAAAAACAGAAAATATCGCCAAGCGAGGATGGGTGAGTACAGTAAAATGTTTTCTTTATATGTTTAAAGACAAAACCATACTTTTTTTTTGTTTTATGTTTCCCATTTTATTTGGGAAACATAAAAAAAAGCCCCTTATGTTAATGTTCTGACGATTTCTTTTAACTAAGGATTTTAAACTTCAAATTTTTAAATGTCAAAAATTAGTTCCAAAACTTCTGATACCAGAAATGAAGTAAGAAAATAACTATTTACAGAGATCCATCAATCAAAAATTAAAGAAAAAATCCAGAAATATTTTTTCAAAAATCTTGTGGGATCCAGAACCTTCATGAGAGCTCTTAGCTTTTAATAATTATGTGTATTTGTTCTGAACTCTAGGACTGTAGAACGTTCATTCAAAACTGAGGGAGAAATAAAGAATTTTTTTAAAATGTCCTCCTTCTAGAATTTATACATCAAATTAATCTTTGAGCTTTCTTTGTTTCAGAATGCCAGGCAATATTCAGTCTGTGGCTTCTATATTTCACATTACAGTAATTTTTATGTTTCAAGCCTTTTTGCTAGACATTTATTTATTGGTGCACAAGATGTGTTCTTTTCTGTTGGAATTTTCAAAAGCACTCAGCACAGGATTTTATCAGTTCTGAAGGGTCACTTCCATAAGTACATGAAGCTGAATTTCATAACAACCTGTGGCTTTTTCCCATTCCCTGTTCTCTTCAATGCCAATGTCAGGTTCCACATAATATAGGTAATTAATTTTGTTAAACAAATTATGTTAAAAAGGTTAAAATACTGAGGCTTTTGTTGTTGTTTCTTGGGGGTTTTCTGTTTGGGTTTTTTTGGGTTTTTTGTGTGTGTATTTTTTTGTTTGTTTGGTTGGTCGGATTTTTTTTTTTGAGTGTCTGCTTTATTATGGCAGCAAAGTTTCTAGTAAAATACCAGGCATTGATGAACATGAAAAGTTCACCATTTGCAGGTGTTTATTTCCAGCTGTGCACATCATCATTATTCTGATGCAACAAGTTCCTGAACCACATGACAGAGAATACCTTGTCAAAAAGTAGATTCACAGACTGAATCTTTCATATTGCCTGGCATTCTGAACCAAAGCAAACTCAAAGATTAATTTGATGTACAAATTCTGTCCAAGTCCCATGGACAGAACAGTGTTAGACTAAACTACAGCCAGTTTCAAATTATTAAGTGTTTATCTGTAATTCCTCTCTATACTGTCAGGAAATGGTTTGCAGAACCTAATGGCATGGGCTGCTTTAAAGAGTTTCCCTACTAGTTTTATTTGAAATATTCACCATCAACCTCATTGAAATAGATATGTGTATAAATTGGGACTATTAGTTCCTGGGGTTTTTTTGAATAGAAAGATCATTCAAATGAACAATAACATGAGGTAGAAACCCAGCCTCTCCATCTCTCATTCAGTTCCTGTTGAAGAGAGTAATTTAAATGACAGCTCAGTGGTCTGGCAGTAAATTAAGGGAATAAAAGAAGCTGTATCTGAAGATGCCCATAAAACCTATGAGTACATAAGGCAGAGAAATCTAGAACTGGACAGAGATGGAGGACATTGGTGTCAGTCTACTTCTTAACCATACCAAATTATTTTAATGAGTTTTTATTGAATTTCACAACATATATTTTAAGGGGAAAAGGATAAAAACAGAGCTCCATTTTCAAAAAAAAAAAAAAAAAATAGAAGCCACTCCATGGCAACACTGCTGCTGAATCTGAGGCACAGGATGACCCCAGCATCAGAGAGCTGCCCTGATTTCAGTGACCTGGGCCAGTTCTGGCAAGAGGGACTGTTCTGCAGCCCAGCTGCAGCATGCACTAATGAACCAAAAGGCAAGGACAGCTGAGCCTTAAGCTCAGAATCACTAGTGGAAACTTTGTGCCTGTCTGCAGGGCTTATAAAGTGGATTTTTAGGTACAGAGAGTGCTTTATTAAAGCTCTAATGTTACAAGACAGAGTTATCTTGTTACTCTTTCCAAAATGACCTTCCAGACATATAGAGTGTGATTTTCCTCAGTCTTTCTGGGCTCACCTTAACCTTTCTAAAAATCACCTTTTCTGCTGCCTGATAATTGGAATTAACAACATATCCACCTGCACAAAACTGAAGCATGGCCTAAAGACATTATAAATTTAATGATGATCTTCTTGGAAATCACCCCATCCCCTCTACTTGACAAGATCCCAGAAGTCATCTCTCTCTCAGTTCCCCCATCTCCCTCCATAGACACACACATTCCTGTCTTTGTACAGGAAGAGTCAGTAAGCAGAAGCTTATTCTAAATGCAGAATTAGAGGCTCAGTCTGGCAGAGAAGGACGAGTGGAGTTGCCATGTAATATGAACATGGAAAAGGGATTTTTGGCTGGCATCTGCCTGAAAAACAACTGCTGTGGAGTTGCAATGATTTCTAAATTTTGAAGAGACTTTGTACTAGGGTTAAGATTTTTGGGGTTGTTTTCTATTTTTTGCTTAGTTGGCTGAAGGTTTTTGTTGGTTTTTGGTTTTTTTGGGTTTTTTTTTTCCTTTTTGTTTGCTTGAGGTTTTTTGTTTTGTATTTAGTTTGCAGATTTTTTCGTTGGTTGGTTGATTGGTTGGTTTGTTGGTTGGTTGGTTGATCAGGAGTTAACAAACTAAGTTTAAACCTGATGCTTCAGAGTTCATGGGTTTTAAGAGTTTAACATTTGAGCCTGGCCAAGCTGTTGAGTATTTCAGGATCAAGTCCAGCACTAGAAGTTGGAATTTGTGGTGTTTCCAAGGTAAGAGCTACTTGGGAGAGCTTCCAGGGCTGTCTGTATAGGTTGGTGTTTGGAAAGCTCTGTCACTCTTGGTGTATGTCATATGTTGGCCAAGGCTAAGGTGTTGGACAGCATAAAGTAGCTTTAAAACATGCAAGAAATAGTTAAGGTCTTTGGACAGATTAAGATAGAACTAATATTTTCAAGGAGACATAATTTTTAAAACATTCTAAAGGGCTTTGGTTGGAAACTCCATTTTGAAAACAACCTGGTGCAAGTTGGATTGGGGACCAGAGTTCCAGCATTGCCCCCTTTATTTTATCATGCAATGAGACCATCTACAATTTTCTACAAGGTGCCTGTAAGTCTTTGCTCAATGTAGAAAACAAAACAAAAAATAAAGCATAAAAACTTATCTGTGGATACACTTGATCTTGCACAATAATGCATTTTCAAGTTTTTGTATAAATAAAAATCCACAGAAATCCTGAGAACCTGCAGTCTTTTGAAGTATTTGATTTACTATCCCAATCTGGGTAACTGATTGACAATAAGGATGCAGGAAAATAAATTGCAAGATGAGAGGAAAGCATACCAGTAGAAGCAGGGGAAGTGCTGATTTGGGAGCTGATTAATAGGAATTTTCCCAGTATCTCCCTCTGCAATTCAAAGAGAAATGTTGCATTACACCCTGAGAGCCTCTTTGGCTGCTCAGCATGAGAGTCTAATAGCAAAACAGGAGTTAGTTTACAAAGGACAAGCTGGAGAACCAATCAGACTTGGCACATTTCCTCCAGCATTTAGCATTTCAAAACAGAAAAAGGGCTTTAGAGATCAGGCAATCCACTCTCAGCTATCTGATGCTACAGAGACAATGATGTCCTATTCACCACAATAATTCCCAAAGTGAAATTTCTTAGGCCCTCACCTCATATCTTTAGAAAACTGAGTGCAATTCATACTTTCTGAATGAATATATTATTGAGTTTTTTCACTAGAAATACATGAGTTATGAAACAGCAATAACCACAGTGTCCACTGCATGTTTGTTATGGTACAGAACCAGGTTCATCAGGATGTACAGCTGATTAATAAAATAACTTGTTTGTGTTTCAGACAGGTAGATATATTTTTAAGATATAGTTTTTAAATAAATAACTTCCACAATGAAGCTCTGGAAGAGTTAGGTCAAATTATGAGGAATTAAATTTGAAACTAAATAAAGTTCAGTAATATTTTAAAATAGCTGTGGACTTCCCTTGGACTAGCCCCTGATTTGACTTAATGTTCATCAACTGATTTTGGGGGAAAAACAGCTTTGAATTAAAAATGTATTGGCTGTAGTTAGATCATAGTATGAATATTTTTATCCAGATAGCTTCAATGAAGTTGTCTTTTTGTCTGTTATAATAAAGGAACATTTTTCTGCATTCCTTATTTTCAGTAGTTGAAAATATTGCACTGTGGTTTGAGTGACATCACTTTAATGGGCTGTGCTAGCTAACCCCTCTGCACCACAAGGTTTCATTTTATTAGAATACTTTTGGGACAAGATCAGAAAAAACAGATTAAATGTAATTAAAAGCAAAAAACCCTCTAGTTTTCATTTTGAAAATGTTACTATTATTAAATAATAATCTGGACTTCACAAATTTTCTGTGATAGAAAAAACCCTTCACGTCCAATATTACTGATGATGAAGTACAGGTTTATGTCAGGGAAAAAGAAAATATTTTCTTCAACTGTTTTCATTATAGGTTTTAGCTTCATAAACAAAATTTCTTGATCAAAACTGATCCAAGGAGCAGTATTTTCTCAGCTCATTTTTGCTGTCATAAATGAAAACAAATTACATGTTTGTAATGTTTAATAACTTGATACTGAAATCTAAGAAGAAAAATAATATGGACATGAAATATCACCTCTATAATCAATTTATAGCCTCTCTGCTACACACTAATTTAGCTTGATAGAAAATGTTGAATTTTAGGGACAGAGATGTCTTGTACAGTATTTCTTGTACAATTCGGAAATTCCAGCCTGCTGGACTCCGGCAGCAGTAGGGCCAGGTGAATATTCAGCACAGCAGTTTAAATTATGCAACATGAGTTCAGCACCTTAAAACCCCTGGTGTTTTAGACACAGTGGAATAGAACTGCAGTGGGTAGATGTCAGAGAGCTAATAGGCCACAGTATTAAGATATTAGGCTGCTTAATAAGGGTTGTCTTTCTCAATCCTCCTTTTCCTATTAGAAACAGCTATTGCTGGAATGGGATTCACTTTCAGATGTTTCTGGTTGTGTTCAGCATTATGTTCCCTGTTAACTCACACTGATCTGATGTGAACTGATGTTCTCTGCGGGAGTTCTCAGCTTTTCCAAACCACAGCTCTGGGGTATTTTCCTGTCTTTTTAATGCTGCAATTTTGTTTTATTTTAAAATGAATGCTACATGTACTGATCTAGGATGGGGAGTCAAGCACTGCTTTATTCTAAAAACATTTTGCTTACATCAATCCCCTGATTTCTTTTACAATTTAAGATTTGGCTGTGTGCTCAGAATGTTTTGCTAAGTAGATATGGAATAAAATAGACAATAATGAGGTTTCATTTGAACTGGAAACAGTGCAATACGTTTTACTTCAGAGAATTCCCACTGCACAAAACTGGGTGCTTTCTTAACATGCACAATAAATTGCACATAAGGAATGTGGCCTGAGATGCCTCCTTTCCTCTTCTTTCCCCTTTGAGGGTTGGAAGGGCAAAACCACTGTCGCAGACATCTTTTCATTAAAAATCCTTCTTTAGGATTTTTCCTTCTGAGAAGCTGAGAGGCCTCAGAAACAAAATGTAAACAATGGTTATCTGCTGCTGTGGAATGCAACAGGTGGATCTGTGATTGATCTCAAGTGGATGTTTGGAATTAATGGCCAATCACGGCAGAGCTGGCTCTCTCTCTGTCCGAGCCACAGACCTTAGTTGATTCATTCTTTTCTATTCTTAGCTAGCCTTCTGATGAGAACTATTCCTTCTATTCTTTTAGTGTAGCTTTAATGTAATATATATCATAAAATAATAAATCAAGCCTTCTGAACATGGAGTCAACATTCTCGTCTCATCCCTCACCTGAAAACCCCTGTGAAAACCGTCACAAAACCACAGCACATGTACTTTTCATTTTTTAAAAGTAATAGAGTTCCACACCTTCTGCAGCTGCCAAATGAAATGTTATTAACCCCTGGCAGTAACTTGTGGCATGAACAACCTGTCCTGTTCCCTTCTGCAGAGGTTGAAGTGGAGTGTTCTACTATGTTCTAGTGTGAACCAGTGTCAAATAACTCTGAAAAATAACCTCAATGGCCTAGGATGTCGTTCCTTATTTGGACAGTCTTGCCTGCCTAAAAGCCCTGATATCATGGAAATGAATTTGTTTTTATTCTTTTCAGTTTTGAGCAGCTCTTAATGTGTATTGTGTCTCTGTGAGTATCTATTGTGCAAATCTATATATCTATAGGACAAAGGGATTGGATTTCATATTTTTTGTCCTGGAGCTGCAGTAATCATTGCCCATCTCATTTTAACATGGGACTTAAAACCAGCTGAGCAGGCAGGAAAAAGCTGCAGTATTCCCAAGATACCTGGGCTGAAAGATCTGGGGTCGTGGGGCAAGAATAGAGGTTGCCTTCTCCATAATAGAACCATGAATATCTACAGACACAAGTGAAAGACATTAGTGTGAAGTTTCTTGTGGTCCAGACACATGGAAAGCATTGATTTTGTTGGGAGCTTTGTGCATGAAAGATCTGAATCTGGGAAATGACAAGCACTTATAACTCAATGTGAAGCCAATAAGTCTTGTGAGTGCTCAGTTGGCATTTCAGCTATTCATTTCAGCTGCTCAGCAGTGTAAGGTGAACACATGATCCTGAAAGTCTGTACACTAATGTGACTTTATTGATTGAAAGCAACTTCTCTGAGTGAGACAAATAGGATTTGTCTTTTAGTTCCTAATTTCACGCTGCAGACAGCATAATATTCTGCAAAACTAATCTCTGTAACATGTCTGTCTTTCTGATCCTCTTATCCTGCCATTTCTGGTTTTCAGTCAACAAAAGAATCATCAAAACTACTCTTTTCTATGCTTTTTTGATGCTTAGATTGTTCATTATTTCCGCTGAAGTTACCCAAAAGACAGGCATTTTCTTTCAAGTGGAGCTTGACCATCACATTTTTCCTGAAAGGGCTTATTTCACTGACTCTTAAAGAAAGTTTCCATTTTAAAAGGAGACATGCTGTCTCTGTGGAAGGAAACCCCAAGAAATTTTATCCTTCCCAGAGGTAAAATGCAATCCAAGAGTCTTTGTAGTAACATAAATCTCCTTTGTATGTTAAGTGCAACACCACTGAAGCACTCTAGAACCTAATCATTTGTGATGCCAGATCTTTGTTACTTCTGAGGATGTGTACAAAGATGCTTTTTTATGGTATTTTCAACCTAAAAGTAATAATAATAAAAAATCTTCTAGTGAGTTAAATAAATCTTATCATTTTTAAGTACAGAATAATTATATTTTTCAAATTCACCAGGGCAATTAAGATGACATTAAATTTTTCCAAGGGCTATAATATAAGTGGCAGTTTCTCAGACATAGCAAGTGGATTTAATTGACATATATTTCTACTGAAATTGCTAAAACTGTCAATTGCTATGCTTTATACATATGTGACAGTGATTAGAAAATTAACATCATTATGTAATTTCTAGTGATGGCCTATCTCAAAAAAGGATATATATGGACCTTTTTTACATTAATGGGACTTTTCTAAAGTTATAAAAATTAATGAAATAACATTCATATTTGTCAAATATTCTAGTCTTTTTTATTATCCTTAGATATGGCCAAGACAGATTGGAATTTAAATGCAGGTCTAAAAAGAGTATTCACCTCCAAAGGGTACTGCAATGAAGAAACAGCTAATATTATATCCACTCCATGCAAAATCACAGCACCAAGATCTCTCCCTGGTTGTAATTTGCCTTCACAATGCTGCTCCCCCCCTCCAAAAAAACCCACAAAATCCAGCCAAATAAACCAAAACAAAAGCAAATTTAAAAATACCCACAAAGCAATGAGCTAAAGTACGTGACACTAATTTGGAAAGCTGACTATGAACGTAGATCAGCTTCCACAGTCTTTCATGAGTTTTGAAGTAAAATCCTGTGACAAATGGTTTTCAGCATTAAGATTTGGGAGAAACAAGTGAATGTATACTCTGTGAATGGAGTGTACATATACAATCAAAATTTTGTGTGTGCATTTTAAAGATATTAATATTGCTTGAGTTTCCCTTTCCTTAACAGCAGGAGAATGCCAAATTGTGCTGGATTAAGATGCTTAAACATGTGTTGGATTAGATAAGTAAATGTGTGGAAGTGAAACACGTCTCTCTGACCTGTGTGTTGTGGGTAGAATTTGTCAAAAAACCCTCCCCAAAAACTTGAAAATGCCTAATGTCACAGGGAATAAACTATTAAGCAGATTAACTTGTACAAATCCTGCTCTGTTATTCAACTGGGACATGGGCTTTTCAAACTCTCAGGGTACAGGCTGCATCCCTCCTGCTTTGCATATGTAACAGAGCTTTCCATGCTTAAGTTCACTTCACCATCACTGAGACAGCAGCTTTCAAAAGGGTTAGTGAGGATAGGTGGAAAAACACCTTGTAAGTTTTTTTAATACCCTGACAAACACATATTTGGAATCCAGTCTCTGAAGCTACACCTTTGCTAATAAAATGTTTTGTTCTTTGCAGTGCTGAGTCAGGCAAAGCTCAAAGTCTTGTCTTATACAATTAAAAGCTAAAGTCCTGTCTCTAGCTTAAAAAAAAGCTTAAAGTCCTGTCTCTATACAATTAAACTCCCCTGACTTCTGAAAGAGAATGTTCACTTGAGGATGTCCAGTGACAAAACTTCCTTTGCTGATGCACTGACTCCTGGAAAGTACCTACAAGTTGTTTCAGAGGCTGCTGGATGACAAGGGCTAAAACTACAATGGGAAAGTTTTTATATGTTAACAACACATTTTTTTTATTTACAAGTGTGGTCACTATTCACAAGAACATCCAGTATCCTGTTTTCCAGGATTTTAACAAGGCTAAAATAAAATAGTTGAAAACTTTCAGCATAAGAGAGAAATGGTGTGTGTGTATCATCAGCTCCAATTTTTTCCATCTACCCAATTCAGTTGACACACCAGGTCTCAGATCAGAGCACTTCTAGCTGAAAACTCTGGTTTTGAAATACATTAATAACCTTGGGAAACCTTAGTCCCATTATGTCCCAAATTCCTCCATGTAATCAGTCTGATTCTACAACCTTTCCACCTGGTTAATTACTATTTATTTATACAAACAACCTGGTTAATTCTTCCTGACACTGCATTTTGTTTGCCTTATTCTGTTTCGGAGATGGTGGTGCCTCTTTGAAATTACTCAGACGATAATTATCCTTCTGCTTGGTAAAGCCATAATCAGATCTTCTCTTCCTGTAAAGGAAAATTTCCTTCCCACTGAAATAGAAAATACCCAAGTCTCACAGCATTTTTCTTATGTTTTAAATTAATCACATTTCCACTAACTTGTAAAAAGCTGTGAAAAAAAAAAAGTAACTGGAATTACAGCATGGGGTTTATTGCTGAATCATTTGAAATCCAACATAACCAATCATTCTGAATCAGTAAGTCGCAGAGTACTGCTACACAACAAATTTCTGATGTTTTTAGAGATATGCCAGGGCATCAGCCCATGTGAAACTGGCACAGGATTACTTTCCCAGCACAAAAGAAGTAAGAACATATTTCTGCAAAGCTATTCTAGTAACTCATCAGGAAAAAAAGAGTTGTAAGTGATCTCAAGATTGAGGTCTGTGGCAGAGATTAAATGTCACATACTGAGATTTTATTGACTCATTTTCTGCCAACTCTGCCTAAAGAAATGGCTTTTGAGGCAAGACTGAATGGACAGTTACTCACAAGTTTCTCAGTCTCTTAGGATTCCAGCCATGGCATTTATATTTCATAAAACCTACTTACATAAAGTAATAGCCACAGGCAAGTTTTCTTTGTGAGCAAAATATGATTTCTATTGTTACATTCCTGCTGGAAATGACCTCTTCTTGGGAGGAATTACCAAACCCAGAGGTATGTTTTCTTTGCTTTATGCTAGTTTTCATTTTTTTTTCCCCCTACAAAGCTGTTTATCCTTGTGCCTTTACAGTGTTAAGGGAGAGTTACCGAGCAAGGCTTTCTTTAGCTCTTACTGATAACAGTGTCAACCTTAAAATGTTTCTTGCGCTGTACAAATGTGCCTGAGCCTGTCTAACTTTCAGCCTTCTGGTTGCGTGCCACCTGCTGAGCATCTGAGGTCTGCAACTTCTGAGATGCGTTTATGGATCAACTTGCACTCAGATCCTGACCTTGGAAGTACTGAGATGTTAAATTCCAGCCAGGAATTTAAATGTTGAAGCACACTGGTACGGCATCCACATTCTCTGAAAAAATTCCTTCACCCAGGGTTTTTCTCCAGGGAAGCAGAAAAGGGAAACAATTCTTATCTCATTTGCTTCTCCTGTGTTGTGCTCATCTGGAATGTGTTTGGAGCTTGTTTACCCACAGGTGATTGTTTCATTGGATTCTGGAGAGAGTTGTTCTGACTCTCTGGCCAATCACGGCCAAGCTGGGTCAAGACTCTGGGAAAAGTCACAGGTTTTCATTATTATCTTTTTAGCATTCAGTAAGTATCTTTTCTGTATTCTTTAGTATAGTATAGTGTTCTTTAATATTATATAATATAATAAAGTAATAAATTAGCCTTCTGAGAACACAAAGTCAGATGCATCATTCCTGCCTTTGTCAGGGCATTCCTGCAAAAGCAATGCACTGGTGTTAAGGATGTCCTTACTAAAACCTCCCTTACAGATTACAGAATTGGGGTGTATTTATTGTGAACATCCTCAATTTACAAGTAAGCAGAATTTGAATGCTCTTTTGAGGAGGCTGTGGCACAGTGGGAGATAGGGGATAACCACCTTCTTTCTCTCTGGCTATCTAATTAGCATAAGACAAGCTGTCTTTGACATAGAAAAGAAGCATTTTCATAGACTGTGGAAAAAATAATTTCTCCAACAGGTAAGACAAGATGCTTTCACTATAACTCTGCTTGAAAATCACTTCTTAGAGAAGGTCTTTTCTACTTACTATGGAGTAAATCTAGGCACAGGAGTGAATCCTATTCACGTTATGAATAATTTCTTAAAACAATGTTATGCTTTTGCATTTCTTATGTTAACATGTAATTACTGAATGAGCTTAATAAATTGCAGAAAAATAAATAAAGCACAGCATTGTACAATATATTTTTAGTTTTAACTTGTCACAATAATGAAACACTGCTTAGCATTGCATGGGGTAGGGTAGTCTTGCTACTGATGCACACAGATCAGAGTATCTGTGAATATAAAAGTAATTTTGATACAATATTGTACTGTCTTAACTCCACTGTAGTAGAATTTTTGCTATCAAAAAACATCATAGAAACATAAGGCAATAGAGTGGTTTGGGTTGGAAGGGATCTTAAAGATCATTTTGTTCCCATCTCCTGCCATGGACAGGGACATCTTCCACTAGAGCAGGTTGCTCAGAGCCCCATCCAATCTGGTCTTGAACACTCCCAGGAACGGGGCAGCCACAGCTTCTCCGGGTAACCTGTGCCAGGGCCTCACCACCCTCACAGGGAAGAATTTTTTCCATATATCTAATGTAAACTTATTCTCAGTTGGAAGCTCTTCCCCCTTGTCCAGGCCTTCATAAATAGTATATCTCCATCTTTCCTGTGGGGCCCATTCAGGTGTTGGAAGGCCATAATTAGGTCACCCCAGAGCCTTCTCTATTCCAGTCAGAACAATCCCAGTTCTCCCAGCCTTTCCTCCCAGCAGAGCTGCTCCATCCCTCTGATGCCCTTGGTGCCTGCTCTGG
>JAWWEX010000001.1:12332307-12344436 GCA_035583215.1 Arremon brunneinucha | reverse complement strand
ACATCAGCACAGAAGCTTGACTTTTTTTGCTTTTGTTCATGTAAACTTCTGCTGTATTTCTGTCCTTCTTAATCTTCGCTGTTTTACTTGAAGCATATTTAGATAAAATATGTGTTGGCCAAGTTGATCTCTTATTCTTTTGAGTTTTCCTTCTTAATTGAATTGTTTGCACTTGAAACTTCTGGAACTGGCATTTGCTTAAAGAAACATTATTGCTGCCATCATCATCACCATCATCATCAATCATCATCATCTTCACTATTATTTTGTCTTGGAAGCTCTTCCCAAGAGAGCTCATCAGCCAGTTTTTCAAGATGAGTGAAGTATTTTTTCCTAAATCTATTATTTTGAATTTCTGTTAATGCTCCTGGTTGTCCTAAAAGTTCTGGACTCTGTCACCTCCTGGCCATGCTTGTCCAGGTTACCAGCTACTCTGCATTCCTGAAGCTCCCTCCATGGCAGATGTGTTGCACATCCAGAACTCTTCCATCTCTTTATTTCCACTTCTCCTGTAAGCAAGAAGGAGTTCACAAAACTTCCAGCTCGTTTTCGACACTGCAGGGTTTTGAGATATCTGTGTGACTCCAAGTTCACTTGAGACAAGTGGACTGTTCTCACCCTTTTGGAGGGCCATCAAAAGAACTTTTTGTACAGCATCTAAAATGTTAAATTCAGGTTAGGCACTGAATTCCACCCTGAGTCCCAAAGCATGTCCCTCTAAAGGGATGTTTTAATGTATTTTTATGTTGAAGCCTGTTCTGACTGACTTTGCATTTGTGCATGAAAAGACCTGCCTAGCTGAAATCTAAAGTTGACAATATCGGGTGTTATCAGATGTTTTCAGCATCCTTCTCTGATAACTGGAAAACAAGCATGTGCGTCTCTGATATATGGAACAGCAGCTAATTCTTTAGCCCTTCCTCTTCTTCCTAAGCAAGACATTCCCCTTCAAATTAATATTCAATTCTTGAGTTATCCTGTTGTGTCTCCAATGTACTAATTTATACTCCAGGGGATGAAATAAAATTTCAGGTTCCTCCTCCACTTTTCTATACCTGTCTGCTTCTTCTGGAAGATACAAAACACTAGCACAAACACATCCACAGTTTGATAAGACAGTGTCAAATTAGGGCAGCTTTTCTTCATTTTCTTTCCCATGACCTTATATTTCTAATTTACTTATGTTTTTCTAATTTACCTTTACTTTAGTGTATTGTCTACTGTTGATAGAGAGGGGCTATTCCAAATGAGCTTTCTGCCTCATGAAAGAAACAAATCTAATTTCACTCACTGGAAGTTTCTCTAGCTGATTTTTTTTCAGCCACTTCTGCTTTACAGCAAATATTCTTTAGGGTACAGATGCATGAACATTCACATTCATAAATATAAATTAATGAACAGGCTAAATTGCAAAGAATCAGAACATGCTTAGTAAATCATTACTAACAGCTTTAACATTTTTTTTTCTCACTGCAGCATTTAAACTAAAGGAGTTCAAAACCCAATAAAATAGTTAAAAAAGGAGGGTTTTTCCAAACACAATGAGGTTTTTTTTTTGGTGCAAGTAGATCTCATGAGAATGGAAATATTTACTTGCATAAACAACAAAACTGGATTCAACTGTTTTTCAGAGAGAAGAGAGAAGAATGTGCTCACTTTTGTTGTAATGCTTAGGATAGGTCACTATGGTCACAGATTCTGCCCTCAGAATTTGCTTTACCTTCACAGAAGTAATTCTTTCGTATGAAATTGGGGAAAACTGAGCTTGTTAACATGAGAGTGGCACCAAGCGACCTTGTGAGTCACTTTTGTTTATTACATTTCAGTATCACTGAGAAAGCCACCAGATGAATGCTAAATTTAAAAAGAAAAATTGTTAGGCATCTGCATAACAAATACAAATGGGAGTACACTGACAGGACTAAAAGAATCATGCTGCACAGAAAAATAAAATAAAGTAAAATAAAAAAAGCATACCCGTGCAAACTACCTTCCAAGGCAGTTAAGTTTGTTTGAAGCTATTATTTTTGGTGCAGCAGAAAACAGTTTTTAAACCCTGAACCCATTTTACATTCTGAAAATTTTAATTATTTGCATTGTACTTAATATGTTGGAGTTAATATCCATAAAATTTGGGATTTCAGAAGAACCAAAGGCTCATGTTAAGATGCTTTCCTTTCTTCTTTCAAGAATTATCTGGGTCTCCTATAATATTCCCTGAACACTATATTCTTCTTCTTCCTCCTTATTTTCCTTATTTCTTTCTTTACTGTTTTCTCTTTTCCCCCATGTTATTTCCTTATTATTTCTCTAACCCCTTATTATTTTTCTTAACCTGATTCCTTGGTTTTTTTTATCTATTGTGGAAGAACTCCACAATCATGACCAAGACTGGTGCCTCTTTTACCTTTTCTTGATGGGACTTGTGGGGAATAAAGAAATAGATGCAGGTGAAACTAATAAATGAAAGTCAGAGGAAATGACTTTCCCACCTTGGATGCCACAAAAAAGACACATCATGACTCAGAATAAATACTCTTTTTTTTTTCTTCTGAAACCAGGTGCCTAAGACTGTAGAGCTAAGATTAACTGAGATCATACCCTTTCCTTGCATCATGATCAATAATCCGTTAAAAATTAATTTGATGGATTGTTTGTATTTAAAGGACTACCTTTCAAAGCTGCCACACAGTAATAGAGTATCTTCACAGTTTAACAGTTTTTCTCCCTAGTGATATCTGAAGAGGTGCCAGTTTCTGCCTTCTCAGTTAAACAGCTATCACAGAAACAGATATCTCAAGTTAGAATCACTGTTTTTAGAAAATTATATATTTTGTTACAATATAAGCACATTATAAGACAATTATTGTTCCAGCTCAGCTCTTACTGAGGCCTCCAAAACAACAATAAAATATTCTCTGTATTTGACCACATATAAAT
The DNA here is from genome assembly GCA_035583215.1 of Arremon brunneinucha. Taxonomy (NCBI): domain Eukaryota; kingdom Metazoa; phylum Chordata; class Aves; order Passeriformes; family Passerellidae; genus Arremon; species Arremon brunneinucha. The sequence goes on along the minus strand of JAWWEX010000001.1, from coordinate 12,341,496 downwards.
CTTACCTTTGTGATTTCTGTCTCAGATTATTTTAATGTACTGTGCCCCTTCCAGGCTTGCTCCCAATAACTGTCCCTTTCGCTGGTTACTACAGCAAAACACTTTTTATTTTTCAGTTCCTAGTCTGAAGTCTGCACTTCACTTTTGTCCCATGACGAAATCTGATTGTGCCAGGCAGCATAAAGACCCACATAGCTGATTGCATCCATATCCACCCCCTTCAGATTTGGAGCAGGGTTAGCAGCTTATGAAGGATCACAGCCTCTCTCATCAAGTGAGAGAATATGTATCAACCAGACAGAGTTTGCTTAATTTTAAAATGTAGGAATGAATTTTAATTGTACTCTGAAGGAATCAAAGCGCACACAATCTGAGCTGGTAGAATGCGAATCCTACATAAATACATCAAACTTCAAAATTTTCCACTCTGCCTAATCTTGAGTAAAATCCAGAGTCCTTCAATGTTGCTTAATATTCATCATTATTCTGATAAACTGTGAACCAGTGTTAGCTTTTCCTTGACAGGACATGAGACAAGACCACAAAAGTTATTTGTGGGCTTTGAGTATAGCCGGAGTTTAGCTTGACTCTTCAGAAAGTGACTGAAAGCAGGGATCCAATCCACCAGTCATATGAATATTCCACAAGACTTTGCATCTTTTCACAGATGTGTCACTGGGAACTTGGGCAAAATGATAGGATATAGCTATAGAAAGAAACAGCAGTACAAAGCTGCATTGAATATGGGTTTTAAAAAACTATATCCCAAAGGAGGAACAGTCTTCATGGTAACCATCCAAGAAATTTGAACTTGAATTTATTCTACCTCTGCTTCTACAGATTCCTGGGAATTGGTTTACTTAGGAGAGGTGGATTAAAAGTAGTCACAGTATGTGCCTTTTACAGTGCAGAAATAAATCTTTCTAACGTTAATGGAGGTTCTGAAGACACACCATCAAGAATACGTAGAGACTTATGCCAGAAAGCTTGGAGCGAAATATAAGTGTATTAGCAAAATGTACAGACAGTAAAATGAGCCTATTAATTATAAATTTCTGCTTACTTGGAATCACTTTTTAACAATCATAACACAAAAACATTTCAGAACCAAAGCTGTCCTAACATTCACACGTTTAAAAATGCTTAAAAATAAGAGTAAGGATAAATATAAACTTTGAGACAAGAAAGAAAATTAACATTCATTGAACCTGTGAGACAACAGCTGTATTCATAAATTGTAGGCTTTGGACAGTCCATGAAAATTTAGCCCTACAGCTGGTCAAAAATTAAAACTAAGGGCCAGACGTATGGTCTTCCATGTGGCTACATTCATTGTAGTCTGAGGGCTGAGGCTTCTTTATTAGCCTATAAGCTGGTTAGTTGTGATTCAGGGAGAAGCCCCAAAATTCAAATTAACTTTTGCTGTCTGGAAATCATATCACTGACTCAGTTTTCTAGAAGTATTGTGTTTAAATAGATACACATTCAAAAAAATTTTAAAAAATCAGGCAGTTCTGCGTATAAAACAGTAATAAAAAGAAAGGTATAAATCTAACAACTGCTCTTGAAGGTCAACATACCTTTACCAATTTATTCACAATTTAACAAACTATGAAATAAAAAGCTCTCACTGCATCCTATTGGGGGTACACTGAAAAACAGTAATTTTACCTTCACAGTTAAATGCTCTATAAATGGCACTGACATCTTCCCACAGCTAAGAGCCAAATTAAGCAGGGGTAGTGTTAGCGGTGACGGAAGGAGATAAACAAAAAACTCAAATTCTCAACCCACTATTGAAATTTAAGTGAATCCAAATCCAGAATTTGCAAAGAAACTTTGCCTGCTCCAATAGAAGTATTCCCAATTGTTAGTTGTCTTTTTTATATCATTATAAACAATATTACAAGAAAAAGACCAAAAGCTGGACGGTAAGATAAATACAAAAATTATGACTCGAAAATAAATCTGCATTTTGCCACAAACGGCTTAAAAGTTTCACTTGAACCCAAAATTCTTTTGGCTTTTGTTATTTCATCCCGTTCCTGAATAATTTGTGAAAAAGTTGAGTGTGACGACATTATTTGTAAGCCATGTCACAAAAATCACCTCATAAACCCCAATTCTGACAATATTTATATGTAACCCTCTGTCTGGCAATTTATCCCAACCGTACTGTGTTATTTATATAGCACCAATAGCCTGCAGGATTTATTGCAGGTATGCAGGAAGACGTATGGTCAGATTCTTCTCTCAATTATACCAGCATAAATCAGAACTACTGAAGTCACTGGAGTTCTACTTGTTTAAAGGTGAACTAAAAATGCTGTGTACCAGCCCCAAACTTACCAGTAACTTTTCTACCTATTAATGTCAGACAGTTTTTATTTCCCTCGTCTAAAGTCATCCTTTTATTAAACCTCAGTTCAGTTATTTATACCTTTTAAGCAGCATCGAGGCTTTTTGCCATTGTCATGGCATATTGGACTCAGACATTAGCCAGCCATACTTATGTCAATGGAGTGGTTCCAAACAGCATTCATTGTGTCATTTTTTGAATTTAGGAACAATATTTAAAAACCTTGAAATATTTATGGCATTTGCACATTACTCAGTCCAGCAGTTAGGACGTAGTGATGTCTGTTCAGAACTTGAGATACTCAAGGTTATTTGGGAAACTGAAGCATTTTGGGCACTTACACAACTTCAGATTAGAAAATTTTGATGCAAAATTATCAATATTTATCAAAATTTTCAAAACCTGCAATGACATTTAAGCTCAAAATATCAATCCTTTCTTTGTAACTATGACGTCACTGTCCTTTAAAGCGTTTTTTGGTGCGTATGTATTACTAGCAAAGCAATCTGCAGCAGCAAGGACACAAGGATTATTGATGTGGTAGAAACCACAGGGGCTTCTGGGTCAAAATCATGCAGGAATTTGAGCTTTTCTCCCTGAAAAGGCAGTGGGATCAATAACCAGCTGAAGGGCATGCACACAGGAGGGGGAACAAACTGGAAGAGCTGGAAATCGTGGTGCAGCAGGAAGACTTTGACATAGCTGTCATCACAGAAACCTGATGGTGACACACACAACTGCAGTGCTCCAATGGGTGGCTATAAACCATCCAGAGGGGATAGGCAAGGAAGGAGAGATAATGGAGCTGCCCTGTAAGTCAGGGAGTGTTTTCTTTGGAGCCTGGTGATGGAGGTGAGAGTGTTGAGTGTTTGTGGGTAAGAATCAGGAGGAAAACCAACAATGGTGTATCATGGTGGGGTTTTTGAACTGCTGGAGAGCAGGAAGCCTCTGCAGAGGGATTAGAACAGGTTGGATTGACCGTCTGAGCCCAGCAGCACAAGTTTAAAAAAGGCCAAGTTCCAGGGCCTGCACTTGGATCAAAACAACCCCAAGCAGTGCTACAGGCTGGGGTCAAATGGCTGGAAACTTTCACGGGGAAAAAGGATGTGGGGATGTTGGTCAACAGTGACTGAACAGGAGCCAGTGTGTGCCCAGGTGGATAAGAAAGCCAATGGCACCTACTTGTTATCAACAGCAGTGTGGCCAGCAGCACCAGGGCAGTGATTGTCCCCTGTACTTGGCAGTGGTGAGGTCACATCTCGATTCCTGTGTCCAGTTCTGGGCCCCTCACTGTGGCCAGAGGGACATTGAGGGACTGGAGTGTGTCCAGAGAGGTGGGGAAGGGTCGGGAGGACAAGCCTGAGCAGAAGCTAAGGGAGCTGGAAGTGTTTAGCCTGGAGAAAAGGAGGCTCAGGAGGGACTTTCTCACTCTCTACAACTCCCTGAAGTAAGGCTGCAGTGAGAAGGAGCCAATCTCTTCTCCCAGGCCACAAGCGACAGGATAATAGAAATGGCCTCAAGTCATGCCAAGGGTGGTTTAGATTGGACACTGGGGAAAATTTCTTCACAGAAGGTGGTAGTGGCCATTAGAACAGGCTGCCCAGGGAAGTGATGGAATCACCACTAGCAGTATTAAAAAATTGTGTGGATGTGGCACTTGGGATGGTGTTTAGTCATGAGCATGGCAGTGCTGGGTTAACAGCTGGAATCAATGATCTTGGAAGACTTTTCCAACTTTACAACTCTGTGAATTTATGATTCTATAACTCTGCTATAGTTCAACAGAAGATAGAATGGGCTCTTCATCTTAACAGCTAGCTCGTTTCTTTTGGATCTGCAGAGTGAAGGCTGAATTGGTGGGTGCAGGTGGAGACTGAGTAGACTGGGCAGAAAAAGACCACTTGTTTTCCCAGAGCCCCATGACCCCAACAGAGTCTTGAACTGCTTATTTAGTGAATATTCACAAGTGAACTTGCTATCTTAGGGAACAGCAAGTTCCTATGTTTGGTGACAATAAGGACTGAAATAAAACAGAATTCATTTCGTAATTGCAGGACTGAAAATCCTACACATGATTAAATAGCTTACAGAATGGGACATAGAAACGAGAAACATTTAAATCAATCTGTTTAGAGGTTGGTTGTCTTATATAACTACCATATTTTGCACACCTCCATGTCTGGCATTTATGCAATTATTTCAGGAAACAATTTGCATAATCAAAATATTTGCATATGCTCACCTTAAGCAGAAGGATATATTTCATGCTGGTGAATGTGTCAGCCTGTTTAAAAGTGGGTGAATGAAGCCTATGACTAGAAACACAGTGAGCTTGTGTTCATTGTGCCCTCCACTCTTTCCCATTCTATTTGTAATGGTGAAAACTGCAAGGATCTTGAAAGCACAGGGAATGTGAAAATCTATTTTCATTTGTCTCCCCACTCTGTGTTAAATTTAAGTGCTGCTATTTCACACTCCTTAAATGTCTTATCTTCTTCATCCTTGTCCTTATCAAGGGCTGTCACCATGTTCTTCACATCTCGGTTATCATACACAGTGTTAATTACTGAGCCAAAATCATCCCAACAAGTGTGAGGCGTGGATTGCTAAATATTTGAAGTGTGTATGGCAGCTCTTCTTCTTCAGAGTCTGATCAAAACTTGCCTCTGGCAGAGGATATAGAAATGGCCTTGCTTTAACTTTTCCTCTCATATTTAAAAGGTATCTGCAGTGAACCTAGACATTTTGTTGGTTTTCAGCATAGGTGTGAATTCTCATTCTAGTATGGCATTAGGAATTCATGCCCTTGGTGAAAATGAAATGATCATTATCCTCCATGTAAACAAGGGCATGATCTGCCAGCTGTAGATCTGCAAACTGAATTCTTGTGTTCTAATTCTAACATTTGCACTATAATCCATTAGCTTTTCCATGTGCTAAGAATAAAATTTGGGATTGATGCAGCCATGCAACAATGAAGGGATAAATGCTGGTTGTGCAGCCTTTTCTTCATGCCAACTCTAAAAAAGCCTAGAGATGGAAAGAAAAAAAGGTAATCCCAAGATTCTTTGTCATTCTACTTATGCAACAGAACTCTCCAGAAGGACCTTGTACGAAACTGTGTGCACATCCAATTGACAAAATCTATACTAGCTTGAGAATTGATTTTAATGAAATACATGGACATTCTTTTAGTGGTATTTGCAATGAAATTGACTGAGAACAAAACACCAAAAAACAAATTATTAGGTGCATTTCACTGATATTTGTTCAGCTGGATTAGTAGCATACTCTATCTGTTTGGATTTTGACCAGAAGTGACAAAGCTTCTGATCCTTGAAATTTTCATGAATAACAGAAAAGGAAGATGTTAATGTTTATTATTAATTTTTGCAAGATTCCAGCTGGGCCATTAGTGAGAAGAGCTATCACAAAATTAAGAACTGTAGCATTTCTACACCTAATAATTTAAATCTCAATGATGCAAAATGGAAAACATCAGTGTCTACCTTTAGATCTTTCAGCCTTATTGGCTTCTTTTACAATCATCCATACCAAGTCCAGAAAGTTCTGCTGCCTTTTTCAAAAGTTTAAAAATATCCCCAGAAATACATATATATATATATACACACTTTGGCTTTTCTGGACTCCTTTCTGGGAAATCATCTTAAAGGTTAGCAAATATATACATTAAAGAAAAAAAAAAAGGAGAAGAAGAAAAAAAATATCTCTATTTCTTATAATTCTAAAGCCTATGCCTCAGAAATATGTTTTGATGAGTATTTTCTATTTTGAATAAAATCTTAGAGTTAACACATTGAGTGAAACAACTTGCTGTCTGAACACAATGCTCAGAGCACTTTAGTTTTTTACATTTTAAATCTTGCTGGGTTTTAAATGTAGAAATACACTGATCTTTTTTATGTTGAACCATCACCTCCTTAATAAAATTAACAAAGGAAACACAGTAAAAACACACCATTTTTTTTTCTGTGCAAATAGAGAAAATTTCACAGCCAATGACAGTTTTGGACACAGGTATGTGAAACTCATGGTTCTTTTGTTTATTTAATTCCAACTAATACTATTTCAGCCACTGGATCAGGTACTTGGCTCTAAATCTGTACTTCTGGGACTAATGAGAAAAAGGGAAGCAGCTAAGTTTTGTTCCCCACTGTTGTGGTTCATGCCCAGGTGTCTGCAAGTACCACACAGCCTCTCACTCTCTCCCTCCTGGGGAAGAGAATTGGAAAAAATGCAAAGCACATGGGGTGAGGTAGAGTTTAGCAAGTTAAATAAAATATAACAACAACAGCAACAACAACAAAAAACCAGCAATAAGCATAACAGTAATAATAATAAAGAAGGGGAGAGAGGAAGAAGGAGAGGGAAGAGGGTGGGGAGGAAGGGGAATTAAACTCAAGAGAAACAAACAATGCTCAATGTATTTACTCATCACGTACTCACTGATGCCCAGCCCATTCCCCATCCAGCTGCTGCCAGTTTATATCCCTGACATGACTTTCTATGTTATGGAATATCCTGTTGCCCACCTTGGGTCAGGTGTCCCAGCCAGGTGCCCTTCCAGCTGCTTGTGCCCCTTCTTCCTGGCAGAACACAAGAAACTGAAAAGTCCTTGACCCAAAGTAAGCACAGTTTAGCAACAGATAAACTCTCTGTGTATTATCATCATTATTCTCATACTAAATACAAAACACAGCATTGCACCAGCTACTAAGAAGATAATTCAATTTATCTCAGCCAAAACCAGGACACACATCCATATGAATTTATTAAAACAATTCCTATACCCCAGAAAGTTCTGCTACACAATACTAATTTTGTGGCTCCAGCAGCAAAATTTCTCATCCAGAATAGAAATTCTTTCCTGACAGAGAAATCCCTAGCCATTGTCAACAAAGTGGAAGCTTCCTCAACAACATCAAGGGTAAGGATGGACAATGAGATGTCTGTCCTTAGAAATGCTGCCTTATGCTGCTGTGCAAAGTAAAGGACAGCAGGCAGGCAATAATACAGAGTGCAATTCCACCACAGTGCATGCTACAGCTATTCTGAAGAACTTATACTACCAGCTTTATGTAAGTTACAACTTATTTACCACTGCACCCCACACCTCCCCCCCAAAAAAAACCCTTTAACATTTTCCTTGATATTTAATCTTGAAATTTTTTTTACAATGATGATGATTATATAGAATATTTCTGCCTAAGATTGCCCAAATTTTTCTGTGACTGGGCAAACTTCAAACAGCTTTCTTTCAGGGAGGTATGGCTTTTGTCTTAACTTGGCTGAGATCAAGGATAGAGTTCAAATTGAAACTATTAAGAGCAAATGGTTATCTTGGAAGTTCAAGATTAATTTGGCTTAAGTAAAAAAAAAAAAAAGGAAAATTAACTGGAAGATAGCTAATTAAGAAGTAGAATAAGTAATTAAATATTTCTTCTTGCCTGACCCAGAATAAAATGTAAAGAATAGTTAGTTTCGGTGAAGCAGAGGGCACCTGTTTTAAATACTTAAATTAGTGAATTTTGAATTTATTCCTCTTTTATCCACCCTTTAAATTTCAATTATTACATCCAAATCAATGACTATATTTATACTCAAATGTTTCAAAAGTTTATATCTGAATTTTTTCCTCTATCTCATATCAAATGATGTTAGGACTTGACTTTCAAGTTTCTGTAGCACTATTTTAATTTATTTTATTTAAACATTCTTAAACTGAATAATTATGTTAAAATATTAGCCTTGCAACCAGTTCCATAAATGTGCTGGCTTAAAACACAGCTAGAAAATTAAACCCACTCAAGCTGCTCCCTTTTCTCCTTGCCCCTTCCGATAACGGAGGAACATTAGGAGGGATTATAAGCTGGAGTCGCAATTTACAACAATTAAAATTCGAGTAACTGCAGTGGGAAGAGACCTCAACACAGCCAGTGCTGTTAGCAGCTAGCTCTATAATGGAGTAATGAAGATCAGGACTGCTTCCATAAACTATTGTGGGCCACCAGTGTGCGCTGATAATGTGTCCTCTGGTGATGCCCACAGCTGGGATGAAGGCTGCTGTGGAGAAACAGGGGTGCAGAGAGGCTGTGGAGGGCTAACCCTTCCCATTGGGAGGTAGTGACACATGGTAAATCTCACTCACAGTCAGCCTGCAAAGTGGCCCAAGAGCTAAGCAAGGTGTAAAGATGAGACTCAGTGCTCTTCTCAATTTGTTTTGAGATTTAACTAGCTCTTTGGGCCTCTGTGCATACCTGCAAGCCCTGGCAGACTCCCTGAACAAAGGCACAACTCCCCAGCTTCTTGTTTGAACAGGCAACACTGTTTGGAAAGAGAGGACCCACTCAAAACAGTCACCTGAACTCCCAGCACCTTAAACAAGCTGGTCTAGGTCCTTGAGGAGTCCTAAACAGTTCCTGACAAGGAAATGATCAGATTGTGAGTAGATAAGACATTTCCATCAGGTGCTCAGGTGCTGTGAGGAGCAAGAGGTGAGCCAAGCATGCCTTCAGCCCCTGGAGAGGGAGAGAGAGCACATCTGGTCAGGTATCCACACTGCAGCCTGTGGAGGACCCCACACTGCAGCAGATTTCTGAAGGAATTGCAGTCTGCTGGAACAGGTTTATCCTGAAGAGTGGCAACCTGTGGGAAGGACCACAGTGGAGCAGGGGAAGAGTGTGGGAAGGAAGGAAGGAAGGAAGGAAGGAAAGGGCGGAAGGAAGGAAGGACGGAAGGAAGGAAGGAAGGAAGGAAGGAAGGAAGGAAGGAAGGAAGGAAGGAAGGACGGAAGGAAGGAAGGAAGGAAG
>JAWWEX010000001.1:12271935-12332187 GCA_035583215.1 Arremon brunneinucha | reverse complement strand
AGGAAGGAAGGAAGGAAGGAAGGAAGGAAGGAAGGAAGGAAGGAAGGAAGGAAGGAAGGAAGGAAGGAAGGAAGGAGTGAGCAGTGGAGAGGAGCTGTTATGGGATTGAGGTTTCTTTGTTTCTCACCACCCAACACTATTTTAATAGGCAATAAAAGAAATCATTTTTCCCCAGGTCAAATGACAGGTTTTCTCCAAGCCCATGGCAGTAACTGTTAAGTGATCTCACTGTCCTTATCTCAACCCACAAGAGTTTTAATCTTGTTTTCTTTCCCTCAGTCTTGTTTAGGAGAGGGAGAGGCTGGCTGAGCACTTATGTGGCAGTCAGCCGTGGTGAACCACAATAAACACCAGAAATTATTCATGTAGATGTAGGAACATTTTCAAAGAATGGTCTCATGTACACAGATAAGATATTTAAGAGATATTTTAATGTAAGTGGTATAACCAAAATGGATGGTGCATGTGCTGGAGTGTCTTATAGTACAATGATCTGCTGGAGACTCTGAAATTAGGAAAACAGCATTTTGGAGAGCCTTATGCCATCGAGCTGAAGATGCTGCTGTCAGCAATGGAGACACCCATTACATCAAGTTGTGGGACACCATCCTGTTCAGGAGATTTGACTCCAGACATGACCATTCCAAGACGTCAATAATTTGGTTTCTGTTTTAACCAGTGTTCTCCCATGCAGTGAAATTGTTACCCACAGCACAAAAAGAACGTACACAAGCAAAAATGCTTTTCCTAATCATCTTCTACAATTCAAATAATCTGTTCTATCATTGTTTAGCAGAGTGAAACTGAAATTTAACACAGAACTTAAAAGCTTAACTAAAATCAACAGTTCTCTAATATTGTAGTGATTTATGTCCTAAAATCCCTGGTGTGTAATGTACTAATAACATTTTCAGATATGGACAGGAAAATATTTTTACATTTCTCTTGAAATTTGTTTAAAAATAGATAATTTTTCTTAGAACACTGCTTCTTAATGTTTAGAGTTAAGAGCACAGATATAAAAGTCTTTTCTTTTAAAGCAAAAAACTTAATATTCATTGCTTTGTGGTATATTCCAAGGAAAGAATCTTCCTACTAATTCTATATTCTGAAGTATTCTTCTAGTATTAGCAGCAGTATAATAAAAAGCAAGATCCAATTTGAAGAAGCACAAAGGTTTTGCATTTTTTTAAATGAAAACCTGGGGTAGTGAGAGATATGGAGAAATAATTATATGGTGTGATAATATAAAAACTGCAGGTTTGTGTGTCTTCATATAACTACTGAGTATGATATCCGATGTTTGTTAATTAAAGACTTTTCTATTTCCACTAGATGGCTGCTTCTGAAAACCTAGCTTCTTAGCATAAAATTAATTAACCTTCAGAAGACATCTGAGGTATTTCAACAACCCCACTGCTGCCAAAAAAAAATCATATTGCAGGATCTTTCTCAAATATTTTAAAGGCCTTCTACTGTAAGTGTGGTGCTGGGCGGACACAGAAGGTAATTATTTCTGCACTATATATCAGAACAGTGTCTCTTCTCACATTTCAAGAGTTATTGGGACATTTTAAGGAAACATGTAGAGGAGATCATATCAGTGTCACTCTCCTAGCTCCTTATCCCATGCAACTAATGTTCACTTCTCTGAGTTCACTCCCTTCCCACCAAAATAACTACAATGCAGGTACTGAATAATAGAAGCTTTTGAAGGACACCTGGTTGTAATTCACATCAGAAAACCATCATAACTTTGCTCCAGATATCAAATCATTTGGAAATACCTTTTTTGTAGCCTCCTTTTGCAAGCAAGGAAAATGAAGGACTCACCATGACATGGTGCTGAAGCAGAAAGAAAAGCAGAGATTTCATGTCTAAAACCTCCTGCCTTTTGACCAAGAGCTTTATAGGTGGTTAAACACCTAACCTTGCCAATAAACCCATTGAAATGTCATTTTAGGATCTGATTTGATTTAGATAGCCTTAGTGAATGAATTTACGGACAAATTAAGTTTTCAAACAATAGAATTTATCATTGCTCACCAGCTGAGGTTACCCAGTGGTCTGACATGCATGCTTCAACTTTTTATCATATACTTAGGAGCACTAGCAGGGCTTCAAGTGTGGACAAGAGTGTAATGAAGCCACACAGACAGAATATTGAACTGAGAATTAAATTATGAGCTGCCCTGCAGCCTCTGTGTTATATTTTCTCCCTTTTATTCTGGCTCTGTGGTTTTAGTTTTCATATCTGTAAGCTGAGAATAACAGTTCTGCTCCTCCTGAAACAAGTGTTCAGATCATAAGATTTAAAATATACTATTATTGTTCTAGATGTGCTACACAAAGAAAATCACATGCTTATGTGAAGGAAAATATGTTTCCATATGCATTGCACTAAACAGTGTCATACTCCAGTTTTACATCTGTTGGTGCCAGACATTTGCCAGACTTCTAAGATGTTGCTACTTAAGCTCATTTGCAAGAGAAATAGAAAGTGGAGAATTATGGGGTTTGATAAAGTCTCATGTGCCAAGGCTAGTTCTTCTTGTCTGGAGCCAAGACTAATAAACCATTTAGCAGTAGCTGCCTCTTACAATCTTCAAAAATTATTGTACTATTTCAACATTCCTTATTATAAGAGAAAGACATATTTCCTTTTCCATCCTCACTACATTTTATTTCTAATGGAAATGTCTAATGCTTTTTTGCTAAAGCTAACTGATTTAACTATAATGAAGTTTGTGATTAGAATGCGCATATAATCCTTTCCTTCCTAAATCACTGTGAGTTCTTCTCACCTCAGACAGGGAATTCTGCAGGTGTCTTTCAAGGATCCAAGGCCCAGCCCTCGTACCATGGCTAAGAGACTGGAAAAATTTGCTGTATTTCAGGATAGATCAGTGAGGGTCATGCAAGATAAGGAATGTTGACAGAACTGTAGAGTAGAGATCAATACTACCTAAAAAATTCAAGGTGGAAAAACAATGAAATGCACAGGTTTAAAACTCTAAAGCAAAAATCTGGAAAAGCATCAGCCTGAGAGGATTTGCAAGACATCAGTCTGCTGTCAGAGGGCTCCTTCCTTCCTCAATGGTGCCTGACTGACCAGTAAAGTCTCTTCTGATGTTTTACTGGGCTGTTGAACCCACTGCTGCTTAGCCTAATAGTTTCTAAACTCCTTGTGATCTTGTCTGTGTGTTAGGATATACATAATCTCTTTATGGATTATTTATTTTTCTGTGTATGTGCTTCTATATATATATCCAAGCACACAAATATAAGCATACATGTATGTTTCTACATTTCTATTGATATTGTGTTTGCAAGGACTCTTCCTGCTCAGCTAAAAGAAGTCTCTCTTTCAGTATTGCAAATTAGAACATTAAAAAAAATCATATAAAATAACATCTGTACAAGTGGGTAAATGCTATGCTCTTCAACTCCTCTGGAGAGAGTTATTGAAACTCTAGGACAGTTTAAAATAAACATAATAATAGTTCTCCGTCTACTCTCAGTCCTTGTGACATTCAAGGATTTCAATATGAAAGGCTGACTTTGCTGAAGGGTAATGCTGGGCATTCTAAGTCACCAATTAAGATGCAAACCTGAATCCTACCTATTGCTAAAATATAGTCCATTTGCATATAAAAAAAAAGACAGTCAAACAAACAAGAATGCTGCTTCTGGAATCTAAAATAACTAAGACATAAACCTGGATTTAAGCCAAGAAAATTGCTTCTTTTGGAAAAAAATGGCATGAGAAAACTTCCTTATGTCAAATGTTGTTTTTAGTGAAATAAATGTCAGGTCCACATAGAATAAGGTCAGTACATACATTTCTACATCCTAAACTGAAAACAAATTATTTGATGTATTTTAGCTCCTTATGCAAACCATAGAATTAAAAATAAAACCAAACTAAATTAACCATAACATAGTTGGAGACTTAGAGTGCTTTATCTGCATTTTGAGAATCTCTTATCAAAACTTCAGGAACCATCTAAAGCCAGAGGAGTTTATATGCTCAAACCACCACAATTCTTTTCTCATATAAGTTATACAAGTCCTAAATTACTGCTTCTGTGGCTTATAACAATAAGATATGAAGATTTGAATACAAATCAGCTTCTAAATGTCCAATTTTCTTTACAGGTCTCCTTCAGGAAAAAAAGTAATTAGTGAATCTGCATTCCATAAGTAGCCCCATAGATTTTACTGATATCAGCCCAGGTGAGTTCTCTAGTCACCACTCTCTGTAATTCATATATGGACAAAAGAATCTCACCTGTAGATGTCTAAACTACTGAATTTTCTGTTATTGTTTTAAGCATCTTAGAATCATCTAACATCCTCAGCTGGGAAAAAAAGAAATGTCTTCCAAAGGAGCACTACATTATTTTTAAAGCAGTTGAAATCAACTCCTTCTGGAATTTGCAAGTGAGAGGAAAATGTCACAGTGGCATGCCACATCTACACATTTGTACAAACAAAGCTATTAATAGACTACTAGAGCTGTAAAAGCAAGCACTCTGAAGTAGCAAATGTCAGAGCTAAATTTATTCTCTATGACCTTATTTCTTTCTTTTTCGTGGCAGGCTCATTACAATAAAAGATCTAATTACATAATCACCTAGTACGTTTGGGGTTCCTTGTGAAATCTGTGCAGGTTATTTGAGAAATAATTTGCAATGATAATAAAACAGACTGGAAAAAATATCCTTGTCACACATCATTCAGAGAAATCAGAGAACTAGAAGTGTACTCCTAAATTAGGCTGTTTAAGTGTGGTGGGTATGGTAATTCTGTTGGAATGATGGGACTGTGTATTGTATAAATATTATTATCATTATCATTATTATTATTGTAAAAAAAATCAGGCATGATCTTAGATATATCTTTGCTAACCTTGAGAAGGATAGACAGTATTGTCTAGGTGTTTCAAAATACAGTAATGAGATTCCCTCCTCCCCTAAATATTAAAATCTTGCTCCTAGATACTTGCAGTTTATAGCAGCAAGTAACAGCCCTTAATTGTGAAATTCAATATAAACTATGCAAAGGAAAGAAAGCAACATCTTTCTTTGCAAAATGGGACATATCTAAACGAAAACATGGGTTGTTTTCCCTCAGTAGGTCTTTGATGTACTGTATATATGTAATCCCCCAGTCAGCCACTCAGCTCTGTTCCATGTGATGTGTGTCAGCTGTTACAAAAAAGAAAATAATTCCTGTCACAATCAGCACACTCATCGGCTTCAGCAAGTCCCAAAGGGCTCCATTTGATTTTTATTTGATCCCAAAATAAGAAATCTTGGATTCTGGAGCTGTACATTCCTCCAGGCATGAGGAATTGTTCTCTTTGTAAAGGCTAACAGTCCTAAGGATGATTAGGTGATCTAGTGAATTTGTTAAGCTATTACTGAATTGACTGATTAGTGAAAAGTAAAGCCATAGAAATGAGAAGTGGCTCTCAGTGTAAAACTTTTCTCTGAGTTGTTCATTTTATATTAATAAATTTAGGGACAATCATAATTAATGCATGAATATACATAGGATTGATAGGAGCAATCTTGATTTTTTTCTTGACTAGATCTTGATTAAGATGAGCAGAAACTACAGAGCAACTCCACATCCATTTTTGACTGTTATGCAGTCAGAAAAAGATTTAAAGAAGAGTTTATATAGTGGGTATTTTAGCAAAGAAAATAATGTATGGAGGAAAGGAACTACAGAGAGTGAGGAGAAAACAAGCTAAACTGGATAATTATGAACTAGAAATTTTTTTGTATTCCTTGCAAGGTTTTCTTCTACCACTAGTTATTTCATCTGAGTAGACTTCGGAAATTCTTACAAGTGTTAGCATTTGTGGATGCACCTAATTTCTTTTGGGCAATAATGGATTAGACTGTCGTTTCCTAAACTCGGTAACAAAGCTCACTCAGTGTTTCCCAAATTTATTTTTTTTCCTTGAGAAATTATAACACAGAGTTTTTATCAGAAATTCCAAAATTGTCCTTGTATACTTAGTAATTAGCAGCTGGTCTTGGTTATCATATTGGCATTAACCTTTATAGCTTTTTGAAAAAAAGCCTTTTTTCAAGGCTTTTGATAATGTTGCAAAATGCATATCCTACACCTCCGTGGGCAGAAAAAGAATGGAATAAGGGGGGCAAAAAGTCTGTTTAATGAAAAAATAATATCTAGAACTAGAAAAAAAATTGACGTGTTTCTAGAATTTATTTTCTTCAAATTTGACTTAATTATTTAAAATTTGAATGAAGTTCTCCTGCAGTCAAAGATCGCAAAGGAGTGGCATGTGGCTTACCAATTTACAGATCAATACAGGGTCTGCCTGAAACATCAGAGACCTTCTTCAAAGACCTTCTTCAGACAAGGAAAAGGGAATGTCTTCTTGCACTTGTCTAAAGGGGCTTTAAAAGTAGCAAATGTTTCTTTACCATAATTGATTTTTACTTCAGTAATGGTTACTTTCAAGTAATATACTCATATCTTAAACTCAATCAGCTTTCCTCCCAACCTTTTGGTCTTCAGAAAACTTAATTTGTGGCCGACAAAACTTACTTTATGTCCGGCCAGCTTCTAACTCTCATTCTCTACAATAACAATTCATTAGTCACACTAAATTTTAACAACTCTCAGTAAAGACATTTCATAAGACACCAAATACTGCATTTAATTGGCATATACGTTAACAAAACTAAAATTAATCCAACCTTTCAGCAGATTGGTTTTTTTTTAATTTAGTCCTTTGCACCTACTCTACCTACTTTAACACATTGTACTCTTAAGGGCAGGGAGCCTTGACATCCACACCAGGTGGGGGAGTTACAACACCTGTGGTGTTGTAGTTACAGTGAGGTGGCTACAATATCTGTGTGCCCAGGTGGTCAAAAAGGCAAATAACAGCTGTCTTCCATCAGAATTGGGGTGCCCAGTAGAGCAGGGCACAGATTTTCCCCTTTGCTGGGCACTGGTGAGGTCACACCTCGAATGCTGGGTTCAGTTTTGGGGCCCTCACTGCAAACAACAAAGATATTGAGGGGCTGGGGCTTGTCTGGGGAAGGGCAATGGAGCTGGGGAAGGGTCTGGAGCACAAGTCTGGTGAGGAGCAGCTGACGGGTTTTGGGGATGCTTAGCCTATAGAAAAGGAGCTTTAGGGAAGACCTTAGTCCTGTATTCAAGTACCTGTTCGGAGTTTGTAGCCAGCTGGGGGTTGTTCTCCACTCTCAAGTAACAAACGACCTTGGGTAGGTTTAATTTGGATATTAGCAAAAATTTCTTCACTGAGAAGTTGTCAAGCACTGGCATAGGCTGCCCAGGGAAGTGCTGGAATCACCACCTCCAGAGGGATTTAAAAGACCTGTAGGTGTAGGGCTGGCTGAGTGGGGAACACTGTGGAGGTTGGTTGAGGGTGGCACCTGCTGACCTTAGAGGTCCTTTCCAAATCCATGATTCTGTGAAAATGAGATCGCTCTTTTCTCAGTATTTGAAAAATATCTAAATTGTGCTGTTTTTTCTGTGTCTTTCCTAAACTACTGAAATCCTCTGTGAAATAGCATTCAACATATATTTGGGCCCTTAACATTTTTATTATTATTTGCACATTTCCCAGTGACTCAGTTCTCTCCTTGCATTTAATGTCCATACATCTGACTATTTTTGTAGTGCCAGGTCATGACTGTTTCAGTTGTTATTCAAAAAGCTGTCTTTTTCTTGTGGACAATATAATTAGAGACTAAGAATCACTCTTGTCAACATTTATCTATTGGAAATGTTGACTGCCACAGTGAGATAAAAGACCCATAATTCAATTTGATCAAAGTGCCTTAAACAACTACATACAGTGGTGAGATTCAATGAAATATTGATCAGTTCTTTCAAGTAATTCAGAAATAACCCACTTAAAACCTCAAACACATACACAGATTTCCTATCTTCTTTTTCTTCTTTTTTTGTTCTAAAACTACTAAAACTAGTTTTTTTGTTGATTTTTGTGTAAACAACAGAATGGATTTATTAATTTTTACAAGTAAAATTATCTTAATATTTTGATAATTAAAAAGCAGTTATTTTATTTCAAAACTACAGAGAAGCTTGAAATAGTTTTAGGTTAATTGGATAGCCATTAGTTATTTTGAAAACATATTTTCTTTCTTCTGAATGTCATGATTAAGTTAAATTACTGATCTGTCTTCATATGAAAAATACAGGTTTTTTTATTGCTGATTCCCAAGGAAGGGATGGCACTAATACTGTTAGAATATGTACCTTTTATTCCATGGTTACACTGTTTCTGCATGAAATAATGTTTACATTTACTAATTACTTTAAATTAATTACTTTAAAAAAATTGGATAATTAATTACTTTAAAATTATGGATAATTACTTTAAAATATTTTAATATTGGATAATTACTTTAAAATTTTTTTTTGGATAATTACTTTAAAAAAACATTCCACATGAGCATCATGGTCCTGAAAATGACTAAGATTTTACTCAAGGTTATGTTTCATTGTCATAAGCCATATTATCCTTTTTATTATTATTATTATTTCTGTCTTTCAATATTTTCTCAAGTGTTGCCTGCAATTCCAGGTGTAAAGCCCAATGTGCCACAGGAGTAATGGAAACAATTTCACTTGCTGCCTTTGAAAAGCACATAGTTTGCTTAGCTGTACACGGTGCCGTTCTGTGTTGCTGCACCTCAGCACTCAGTGTTGACTTTGGCTGTCGGCTGGGAGGACGTGACACCATTTGGGGACCATTTGTGCACTCCAGAGCAGCTATTCTGGATTTTAGGAGGCTGTAAACTCTGTACATCTTTTTCCTCTTATGTTATTTCATGGGATCATGAGAATTGCTCATCGCTGATTTTCACTGGGCCGCAAATATCTTTCCTCCCCTGCAGCCCTTGGTGCGCACCTGGAACTCGTACCAGGGTTTATTTTATTAATATATAATATTTTATTAATATTTTTATGTCCCATCTGTCACCTTAGCTCCTCAATATCTTATATTCTTGGCATGTTGTAAACTGTTCTCTCTTATTTATGGAGCTAACTAAAGGTTGGATGAAACTGATGAGACAAACCTGCTTTGCTCACTCCCTTTTGATTTGTCATCCTCATATGGCAAATAATAACAAACCATCCACTTCATGGAAATGACCCTTATTTACTGAATAACACTAAAAAAGATCAAATATTCAAGCCTTTGCATCTCCAAAACTTTGAGATAGTTACACAGTGTTAGTCACTATACAACTCCATGATAGAAATTCATTCTAACTTAAGTGGAGATTTCATAGAGAATTATATTAAAAAGAAAAAACAAACAATCAGAGAGAACTTTTATCCTAGGTAATTATCTAGTTTGCAATTATAAGAACTTGCAAACAACACAAGAAGTTTGCACCAGTGTCTATGCGGTGTTAAATTCCAAGATCAAAGGGAAATTTGTTCCTGTAACTTCTGAAAGAGAGGGTGAAATCTGCTTTGTGAGGATATTATATGTCCTCAAGCAGAAATGGAATTTGTACCTGCTGACAGGTAATTATAATATTGGGTTAGAACATTTAATGCATTGAAATGCTTTCCAGAGTTGACAAAAATCCATTGCTCACAATTTAAACATCTAAATATGCAGGATTAAGATGGAACATTAATATTTTATAAATTACCTTGCATCCACTTGCTGCATAACAACTTTTATGTAAAATAGTTGGTTACTATTGGTGACAGTTAGAGATAGGACAAATAATTTCGAAGATATATCTCATTCAGTAAAGCAAATACTATTTTGATAATAACTAGTGCACTACTCTGGGTTTCTGAAATTAAAGGTGTTAAATACACAAATTTCCTTTATTCGTTGGAAAGAATTTCCATCTCACACAAAATTTAAAGTTTTATTCCATTGATTGGAAGTGTAACTTCTTTTGACAATGATGTGAATAAGTATTTTATGTGAATAGGTATTTTAAGACTACTAAGACTACTATGTCATCTGATCACATATCTTCTCTGGTGCCATGTATTCATGACAGGAGGGAAATTATCCTTTCACCTACATCCAAGTAAACCTGCTCTCTGGTAAGTTAAAAGAAAGCACTGGACAATATCCACCTAAAGTTTGGGGCAGAATGATAATTTGGATATAGTAATAGATATCATAAGCCAAACCAAAATCCGGCTGTACTGAAACTGAAAGGCAGCTGGTTGCATTTCCAGTGCAAAACAGAATCTGTGGAATGTCCTCTCACATTATCAGTGTCAGGGCTCTTTCACTAGCCTGGAAAATAACAGGTGCAGATTTGTGTATCTCATTCTACTATTTTGAGTATTGATATGTGTGTTTTTTAGGTCTAGGTACCATTGACATGTAGAAGGCTAAATGGGAAAGATGCAGATGGTTTTGGGACTCTCAGGCTGACTTGACAGGGAGTAATGTATCTTTTTTCATTGGAAACAACCAAAGTAGAATTGGCTTCTGTTTAAGATACACAGTCAAAACTTCTGTATAAGAAAGGAAGAACGTATAGCATTAGTGCATTCTCTTACTGCTTTGGAGGCAGAATGGTCTCAGTTATGGAGGGTAATTTTTATCTACTAGTTAATTATTAATAACTATTGCTAATATTTGTATTATTATTCACAATTCATTGTTGCAATTATTGAAATTATTGTCTAAATTGATGCAGATTGCAAATTTTCACTGCTCCAAGAAAAAGAGTTGTTTGGTCTCCATCTGGAAGCATCCCTTGAACCTGTGTGACCTAAGGACTGTGAAGAGACCTCGTGTTAACCGCAGCTTTGAAATAGATTTGCCTGGCCTGTCTCCTCTGCAAAATTCTCCAAATAGGAAAAGTTACCTCCCCATCCCCTCGTCCCCCGAAAAACAACCCAACCCCAAGTCCTTCACAATAAAAGGGAGAGGTTCCATCAGACTTGATACTAAAAAGACTTCTAAAATAAAAATAATAATAAATAAGGTTTAGAAGGTGTTATAATTATATTAATAAAAATAAAAAAGATTTATTAAAAAAAAAATCAAAGTTACACAAAGTTAAGCGAAAATTCGAAAATTATTAAAAAAAAATAAAAATCACATGTGACTCTTCTTACTGTTCTTTGAAAACCATCCTTGATGCACTTTTGGTCCGATTGTAACTAATCCATGACTGTAAATTGTAACAAACTCCCCATAATCTGCAACAAGTTTTTTTACTATTAGCCTGGGCAGTTGTCTCCTTTTCTCAGGAGGAAAGCCCTTTCTCACCCTGTGAGAAACATAAATTGAAACATGCTGTGAAAGAGCAGCATTACTTTTTTTTTTTTTGGTTAATCAGATCTGTACATCATGATATTGCGCCATATTTTTTTGGGGAAAAACAAAACTTTATCCAATAATTTAGCATTTTCACTCTTAGCTGGCATGCTTGGCTTACACTTGGCATATTTAGTGACATCGTTTCAACAGAATGTGTCCATGGTTTCATAGTGCACATAGGTTTCACATTGCTCTACTCCTTTAATGGAGCATGACATAAAAAGAGAGCAAATAAAATGCATGATTTCTGTCTTGAGTACAATGCAGCATCCCAGAAATACATCTGAGTGTTTATGCCTCTCCAGTCTTCTATAATACATTAAAAAAATGTCTTATGACTGTGTTATAGGAAAAGGTCCATGCAATTGTATTAATGCAGGAGTTAGACTTGAGTAATATGTATTTAAATATGTATATAGAACTGAGTGATTGAAATTGCTCTTACTGAGTGTAAGAAAGTTCCTCCCCTGCATTAAAGCTCTTAAAGCTGAGGGACAAGTATTTAAAGGAAACAGAGCATAACAAGACCAGAATGCCATAGAAGTTAGTTGTAAATTGACCAATTTTCCCTGGCAATGGTAAGGTTTGTCATCCCCAGAAGTAATGACAGTGAACTATCTTGTTCCTGCAGTATAGGAGATTAGGTCATATTTCCAACCTTTCTTTCTTGCTTAGAAACACAATATTGTTATCTTGTAGCCTTTTGGGGAGTCACAAGCAAAAATCGCATTAATTTAAACAGAACAAGAATAGACCTCCACCACTTCAACATTAAAAGATATAAAAACAGTTAATTCTAATTTTCAAAGCTCCTTGTTCTTGTTCCAATATTTATTAAATTTTCATAAAAATAGATAAACACATTGTATAGTAATGATCAAAGAAATTAAAATTTTTATGTTAATATGAGGAAGCACTGTCTGAAAACATAAAGGCAATATATTACGAAACATACAACATTATCATTTTACCAGCTGATATGTCAGCAGTTCTTGCATATATATGTATAATTTCTTTTTGTAAGAGTATTTTAGCATGTTTTTTATATTTCATTCTATTTTTTTTATACTAAAAAGAAAGTAAAAGACTTTTGCAGTAAATGTTATTTGTGGCTTTACATAGGGTAATGCTTTTCTGAAGGCAAAAAATAACACTTCACCTCTTATTATTTATATAAAGTCCTGTATGTCACTTGCTAATATAGTCCCATTGGGATAGCAACATCTTTGTGTTCATGCAACCATAGTTGCATATGTGTTATTGACATTCACTGAATTACTGAAATAATTGAACATCATAATCAACAGTGCTTGTAGAATTAGGTAATGTATATTCTGTAAGTTGTGAACATCTCACCTAGGAAAGAAAATATTCATTATTTAATAGCAAAGGTTTAGTCTTTTTTTTTCATGCTACAGAGTGAGATGCTGATCAAAATAAGAAAGGTGGGGAATAGCTGACAGGTACCTGTAAGGATGGAAATACTCATCCAATGAGCTCTAACTTGAGTAGGAGACTTTGTTCTTGCTGGGTGCTCTGTGGTGGGTTAACCTTGGCTAGCTGCCTTTAAAGGCAGGGAAAAATAAGATGAAAGATCTTGTGGTTCAAGACAAGGACAGGGATTTTGCTCAGGAATTATTGCCATGAACAAAACAGACTTGACCTGGGGGATTAATGTAATTTTTAATAGCAAAGCAGGATAAGGAGAAATGAAACCAAATCTGCAAGCATTTTCCTTCTCATTTTCCCGTCTTCTTCCTGGGTTCATCCTCACTCCTGACCATTCTATCTCCTCCCACCTGAACAGTGCAGGGGGATGGGGAATGGGGATGATGGGGTGTGGTCTGTAACACATTTTCTCTATTGCTCTTCTTTCTCCTCACACCTTTTCCCTGATCCAGCATAATTTCTTCTTACAGGCCACAATCTTTCAGATTAAACCTGCTACAGCCAGGCTCCTCCCAGGGCTGCAGAGTGGATATGTGCAGGTATGATCATTCATGCACTCCAGGAGAACAGCTGCCTCTCCCTGGTCATTCCCCGGGGCTGCTGCAGCAACTCCTCCCTTTTCTTCTCTTATATGGGTGTCCATATAGTTGATCAATCCCAAAACCTTGCCCTGTTAACTGAATAGACCCCAATATCTGGGATGTTATGGAGACTTTATCAAGTTTTACTTTACCTTTGGGCCATTAACCTCTGCTGTTCATCCACCTGGACACCTGACTACTGGAAGCATGTCATGGAAACTGAGCTCTGGAAATGAGGGTCAAGGGACTGAGGAACAAGCAAGACAATCCTGCCATGGTTTCAAATGCTGAAAGAATTGGGTATACACCATGGTTCAATACCCAGCTGTGGGGCGGACGCTGCAGGGAGAGCTTCAGCTGAAACAATAATTTTTTGAACCATTGGTAGAATAATTTGGTGGTGTTGTGTCAGTCCATTGGTCCATCATGGGATCACACATGTATTGATAGGACATGTTTTACAGTGTGCATCAGGTAGACAAATAACCAGGCATAGGAACAGGCTCAGTCAGGTAGCTCTTCAGGGATGAGACAGTGTTCTTCTAAGTAATGAAAAAACAGTTTCCCCCAAGCAGAAAGTGCTGGGCTGTGTGCAGTGTTGAGCTCATAATTGTCAATAGTACAGCAAGAACATTAATAGAATATCCACAAAGGATTTCCACTCTCATACTCAGTTGTAACCCCTGGCATGATAGCTATATATAATTGTTACTGTAACTGCACATTATGACATGACTGAGCAAAATGCCTGACCTTTATGCAATATCTGTGCTGAACTGATTTTGTCAGACAACTGCAGCTATCTTCAATAAATTTCAGAAATCTCTGGGGATGAAAAGATGTGAAGATGTGCACACAGCATGCTGAATTTCTGACTCACTGTATTTGGTATGTCTAAAACCTAGGTCTTCAGTTCTGTGACTGCAAATGGAAAATAGTACTTCCAGTATTTCAGCCTCCTGCTTTCCCTATTTTTTTTTGCCAGCTCAGCAAGCTATCAGCAGTTATAGCCTTCTGTGGCATTTTTGGAATAAGCAGGGAGCTTTCTGTAATGGGAGGTGCAACTATTTCCTCTACATACTCCTTTTGAATAATTTTGTCAGCCATTACCTAAACTCAAAGTCAGTTTGTACGAATGATGTGGTAACATATTGATCCACCCAATTTATCTATGCTGGTGAAATTCTTAGCAGCCCATTACATATGCTGCTTTAATACTAATGGGTTTGACATTCACACATAGAAGAAATAAAAGATATATGTTGGTTTTCTGCTCTTGAAGACAAGCCTGCTCCACACTTCAGACAACCATTTGACATCAATTGCAGGTGCAGCTTGCCTGCTCTTGGGGTCTGACATTACAGCCTTGCCCCAAATTTGAAACGTGGGGTAGCAGGACTCAAGGGCTCTGTGGTCTTCCTGCTTGAATTAGCAATTCATTCCAGCTTTTATGTAAAAGTCCAGTTTGATTTTAGCTAAATTTGAACCATACTCAAGGTTACTGCATATGTTCTCAACATATTTATTCAGATAAGGTTAAGAATTGCAGATATTTTCACTTAAAATCTGGTTTTGTCACACTATCCTTCTCAGCATTTCCTGTAGAACACTTCACTTGATAATTAAAATATTAAAGTAGTAAGCTTGCATGTCTAATCCTTGGAACTTTAGCTGTTTCAGGATCATATTTGCAGAATTATGTTCTGTTTCTGCAAATGCTGAGGTCAGTGAGAAGGTTCATGAGCTTCAGTAACTTGGCAGTTTGACAATGCTGTTCAACTCAAACTGTACTAAGTACCAAAAAAACAACTACTGAATGCCATTGTAATAAACCCTGGTAAGACAAAGCATGCTCTGATTTATGAGCCTCTCTGTAGTAAAAAAGTTCTACTTTAAATTTAACACTCTAGAACAGCTACCATTCTGAAATGTATTCAGTCATTTCAGTTAGAGCGTAGTTATCCTTTCAGAGGAAAAAAAGAATTCCTTTGAAATCAGTTTCATATAGTTTTATTCAAGATTCATGCTTAAAACTTTGACTCAAGCTTCATTAGGGAATTTATACAGAGGAAAAAAAATCAAAGAGTAATTAAAAATCAATTAGATATGTAATATCTATTAAAGCTTTTAGAAACTGGGTACATGAATTGGAAACTGTATACAAACTACCGTGAAAAAAGAAAATTTTTTTTCCACCCACAGTACATGAAGTGATAAGGTGAGATAATAGGATTCACAGTTTGTTAAAGTTTTTGGTAAAGCAGAAGACAGTTAAACAAAAACTAGGAATTCAGTGCTAATTCTCCACATATGCTCCTACTTAATGAAAAAAAAAAACAAGTTTTTTTTGTGCCTGCATGGGTATGGCTCTGTACATTCAGTGAGAAGGCAAAAGCTGAAGAAGAATTAATATGTAATGCATCTGTCACGTTGGAGTAAGAAGTGGGGACAGCACCAAGCCTGATAGAATTCAAGAAACATTGAATGCTCTTGGGAACAGGGTGGGGTTGTTGGGGTGTCCTGTGCAGGGCCAGGAGTTTGTCTGATTATCCTGATGCGTCCCTTCCCATTTGGGACATTCTGTGATTCTGTGATTAATTCCTAGAGTTGCAGTGCTCTATTTTCCCTAGAAATACTGATCCATGTCAAGCAACTTGTTTAGCTCTTTCTATGTTATATATTTTTTTTTAGATGTAGCTTTTGTCCTTGTATGGGTTTAGACAGTTTTGTTTTTTTCTTTTACTTAGTCTCCCATCCTAAGGAACTAACAAAGAAGCTCCTTGTGTGGATGTTGAAGGAAAGCAATCCCATATTGCTAGCTCAGATTCACTGCCCATGCTCAGATCTAGGACACAGCTGGTGAGACAGAATGCTCTCATGTCACAGAAAAATTTTATTTAAAGGAGAGATAATCATTAATTTAACAATGATTTCTATTTAAGAAATCTGCATGACAAAACTCAAAGAAGGTGCATCCAGAGATATGACTTTCCTCTGAAATGTACAAATATCTGCAGAACAATTTCAAAAATATTTTTTCAGGTAGTAAAAGGTATTACCTTTAATGTGCATTCTCCAATTTATTGTGTTTTTTTCATTAATATTCTATGATCGCTGAATATTAAAAGAATATTGGAATTCATATTAATATTCTCAATGAATACTTCATATAATGAATATATGATTAGAATACTCTTGATGAATAACAATGGAAAAAGTAACCTCGAGAATATTGCTGAATGGCAATTTTTATTTTATAAATATGTATATTTGCACTTTTAACCTGAGACAGAAAGTTGGTTTCACTGCAATTTCTGAGTGTTGTTCATCAAATTAGAATCATAGTTGAGTGACTTACAGATTACCATTTCTAGACATTTGAAGTAATTTACATAATGGTTTTGAACTATGTACAGATATTCTGCAGAACTTATTAAGACATAGACTAAATCCAGGAATGATCTGGAGGAAATTTATGCACCTTATGGATAGAAGCATAAGACAAAGAGTTCAAACCTAATAGACAATCAGTAAATTCTGTTCAGGAAATTTGTTTTCATTCTTCATTCTGATTCTTGTCACTTACCTCGGTTGTTTCTCAGTATTGCCTGAATAAAAGATAATTATCATATTTTCATTTTGTCTAAAAACCTTAGGAAATGCTGCCACTCATTTTGTGCAATTGCAATGCTTAAAACAATGGCAAGCTGGGATCTTGACATACTAGTACAGTACGCCTCTAGTAAGTACGATTATCATTAATATCTATTTCAAGTAACATCTGAAAATATTTCAACCAGAAGAATGAAAACTCAGAAATCAAGCAGATTTCTAGTTTAAAAAGGTGCTTTAAAATGGAATGAAATTTTCCTGGCAGAAGATATGAAAAAAAGTATAAGAAGTAGACAAATTTAAAAGATTTAAATATGTTGAATGTGTTCTGCCTTTCAATAGATCTAGTGTACAAGCACAAGGAAGTTGAATGTCTAAGTGTTGCTATTTCTCCTTAATATTTAAGGGTGGATTAACTTGTCACAATTAGTATTGACAGCTGAAAAACTTCAACTCTTAAACTGTATTTGATATGAAGCCAAACTGAAATCCCAAGTGTTCACCTTGAATTATAAACCAGGATGCTGTGGAGGTTCATGAAAGATATAGTGAGGAATCACTCCGCTGCTCAAACACGGCATCATGAATGAATGATAAGTACTGTCTGGGATAATCCTTGTAGATTTTTTCCTCTGCACATTGCAGAGAGACAGCATTAAACACATTTGAATGTTGAAACATTGAGGTTTCTGAAATCCAATTTCAGTATGATGCATAAGATGCGTATGTCCTTTGTATGACTCTCCCAAACGTCAGATTTCCCTGGCAGTGAGGAAATTTACCTCATAAAAAGCAGAGTGTGAATAAGAGATACTTTTTAGGAATGGAGAAATACAATGTCGAGTTTTTGTCGGAAACACCATGTATGGCCCAGGTCACAACATCAGTGAAAAGACATTTAAATGAGAGGTTAAAAGATGGACATCAGAAGAAAGCAAAACTCACTTGTGAGTCTGGGGACTGAATTCATATTAGAAGACCTGTCAGGTATGGCCAACAGAGTTTTGTTGAAAAAGATCTCATAGGAACATTAGAAGGGTATGTACAATGGGTTGATGATGTTATCTTCAAAGCCATATAGAGTTTAAAATGTGCAAATTAAAGCAAAGGAAAAGTATGTAATTAGCTATAAAAAGTCTCTTTTTAAGGAATGCAGCTTATCTGAATGTTTGACTTGAATACTCGCATTTATTCATAATTATGCTAATTAAGCCAGGAATATAAAATAATTGTATATCTGCTACTTAAGCTTTTAACAGCTAACATTCTCAGGTATTTGATGAATCTTCTCAGGAGGACTGA
Organism: Arremon brunneinucha; assembly: GCA_035583215.1. Classification (NCBI taxonomy): domain Eukaryota; kingdom Metazoa; phylum Chordata; class Aves; order Passeriformes; family Passerellidae; genus Arremon; species Arremon brunneinucha. Next base: position 12,313,887 of record JAWWEX010000001.1, on the reverse strand, counting down.
TTTTGACTTTGCTGTCTGAAGCTGTGTAAGAAAAGTTGAAACTCTCCTGAAATTTCTTTTCCACAATAAAAGAGATTAAAATGTGATTTCTCTGCGGATTTTCTCTGAATTTGCTACAATACATACTCACACATTTCTTCTTTTTCTCACCTATTTTCTGTCATTGATGCAAAAGTTGACTACATCCCACAAAACTCTTGTCCTCACTAAAAGCTGTGAAATTGTACCAGAATTTGAGTTCTGCACAACTCTGATCCAGACACTGGGAAGAAACTCCAAAATCTCAGCTGATAAGTCTAAGAAGATTGTGAAAAGTGCAGTGTAGAAATTCAGGTTGCATATCTATTACGAGATAAGATAAAAATGGAGGTTAACTACTAGGTGTGAGATATCACTAACAATAGGTGAACAACTTTGTCAAACATTTAATAAATTTTGGTCTAAGAAGCTGCACTAAGTTGCTATGGATCCACAAATAATTAGTGTCTTTTTTCTTCAGTTTAAGAAATCTTTGCAATATCTGTTATGCTGTGAAAGAGTTTTAGAAATATTAATAGTTTTGTCCACTTTGATTTTATTTTAAAATTAGCTTTCCATTATTAAGGGCTCCAAATGGTCATCAAAGGTCAAATGTCAAACGTTCATCATCTCCCAGCCTCTGACTATACCATGCAAAGTCAGCAATGAAAACACTATTTTCATAATGAGAAATGGGTAATGTTGTCCCAGTAAAGACCTGCTTACTTGCTGAAGTCTGAAGATTTATAGCAAATAAAAACCTTCCAATCAGCAGTCTAGAGAATGTTACAAAAAAGGGTCAAACAGATAGACAGCCAAAAATATTCATATGAGTGTTTGAGCATAAAAGGATATTCAGCTTTAAATATTTTGCTCTCAACTTCTTCTGTTTTAATAACACAGAGAAAAATTAGGTCATATAGTACTTGAGATGGAGCTTATTCCTGTAAAGTACAATGCAATATATCATTCTTGATAATGTCTCTTCCACAGACAAAGGAACATCAGCAGAATTTGGTTGCAAATGTTCTTTATTGATGCTTTTTGTTCAGTTCAGGAAAAGCATTTAATGACTCTTGGTAACACATAAACAAAAAAATGAAGGACTTCCCTTTTATCTCAGTGTTAGTGAAGGTTTAGGGCAAACATAAGAGCTGAACATCTAAGCAATATATTTAGACATTGTTTACATGTTTGGTTTTCTCTCTTCAATCAGCACTGATATTTTTTTTTAAATAGAAGAGAAGGCGAAAATGGGATGTTTCTTTTAAGTCCAACGTGTATAGAACTGACAGAATTCTCACACTGGTGAAGATTTCTGATCCTTCAGAGGAGGAATTGCAAATATGAGTGAGAGCCAAGGTGCTCTAGTGGGTATTGCTTGCTGTAAATCCATCTTACTCTTTCTTCACCACAGCCAGCAAGTCAAGATCCTGTACTTTGACATCACTCTGCCATCTTTAAAAGGCAAACATTCGTTCCAGATTGCAAATAAAAATTCATCTTGTCCTACCTGGTAAAATGGGGGCAGATCCACAAAACAAACTTAGCGGTAGCAGAACTGAACCTTATTTAGACTTAAAAGTCCACAATATGAAAAAAGCTATTTATTTTACAAGCCCTACCCACCAAGAATTGGGACTTGTAGTGGTTTTGGTTCATCAATTTGAGATTTCCCAGCCAATGCACTAATTGTAGGTTTAGTGCTGGCCAAATGCCCATGTGCCCTCTAGAATCATTTACTCATTTCCTGCTTTGAGATGGGATTAGGAGGAAGGCAAAACAGGCTCAAAATTTCAAAAGGGTTTAAAGAAAACTTTATTAACAGAAACTTAAAAAAATAATGGGAGTCAGAATAAAACCTTCAGAGCACTTCTCCCCTACAACCTTTTCTTTCCCACTAACAATGTATAGAAAAAATTCACCTAGTTTATCACCTCTAGAATAAGTTTTTGCTTAGGGAGAGGAGTTTCTCTTGTCATGCTGTGGAGACTTACTCTACAAGAAGATAGTTCTCTTGTGGCTTTTAATTTCCACAAATAGCTGCCACCCAGAAATCTGCAATTGTGAAGTCCCTCCCATCTTTCACAGCATCCCACAGCTGTGTTTATGGGTCATGTCAACTTATGGGGTACTATTTTAAGGATGAGCCGTTCAAGAACAAAGGTTCTCTTTATCTATCTATGAGGTAATCTCTGGGCATAGAAGTCGTCTTCTTCTTTTTCCATGGAGGAAAAGGGACTTCATCTCTCTTCTCTCTCTCTCTCTCTCTCTGTTCAAACTTCTCATGAGATCACAGCTACTTCAACATCTGCTTTCTTTAGCATAGGTGTCTTTGCTTGTATCTACAATTTGAATGCTACATCTCCCCGTTCTTTTTAATGAGTTACAGGGAAAAAGAGTCTGATGTATCAATTATATCTTCTCCATAGCCTTACAAGAGTATTTCAGCTCAAGACTGAGGCATCTCAACCCTCCTATCTGGAACTTGACTTCTTCTTACTTCCCTTCATGTCTCACGTTGTTCTCTACGTGTCTTCACTGCATCCTTTTCTCTCACCCTAGAGAGGATTGAAGATCTGCAAGTCTTATCTGTGCACTGAAAGAGTTAATATCTCACCTGCGGCCTGCAGATAGTTATGTGATCCCTGCTGTTCCTGACAGCCGAAGCAGCCATCACTGTGATGGATTTTCAGGGTGCCCTGGGGGTTGTGTCAGGATCTCAGGAGGCCTGTCCAGAGCAGCAGTGGCCGCTCTGGCTGCATGGCTGTCTCCTACCCCTGCGGTTCAATTCCAACTGATGGCTTCCTTACCCCCTGCCCAGCAGCCTCTGAGGTTGGGGCCAGGGCCTGGCTGGCCTGTGGCCATTCCTGGGGCCTAGAGGAGCCTGGCTCAGCCTGGGCAGGCAGCAGGGCAGGACTTAATGTCTTATCATTAAGATGTTAAGATGTTATCAGCCATGGCCAAAACCATACCTTGGATGAGGGGCCCTGCAGCCTCCCCTCACCTGCCCAGCCACTGGACTCAGAGGAGGGGAAGAACTTCTGTCCCCAGACCCTGGAAGTAAGAGAGCTTTTCCCAGGGTTTGTTCATTTTTAACATGTCTATTCACAGAGGTGTGCTCAGCTTTCTAGTAGTTTAACAAAGTGTCAATATTCAAAACTAATCACTGATTAGTTTTATCTGGCACAGAAGAAACTGCTTGCAGTTTCTCTTAGAAAATCACTTTGGTGTCTGGCTTCTCCCCTCCTCACTAAATATCAATCAATGCAAAACCAGCACAGGATTTAACATAAGGGTTTAATATTCCAATGGACCTCTACAAACTCCCATTAAATACAGTATCTGCCACCCTTCATCGTATTTCCCATGGTTTCTGTTTCTTAGTTGGACATTTGTAAATTTAGTTAAAGAAGCAATGAAGTTTTTAACACTTGCCAGGTAAGTTATGGAAGAATTAATAATAATTTATTGATTTTTCTAAATGTTGAAATGTTTCAATGCTGAACTGCTTAATTCATATCTCCTTATTTTTAATAGCAATTGCTAATCTTTATTTATAACAAAAGAACTTTTAATATGCTTTCTAGAGGAAAAGCAAAATGCCAAAGAAATTCTCCTGAATTTTTTCTTATTTTGAATGGAGTGTTTTTGACTCCATTTCCTTTATTTAGACATTCCTCTTGTATCTTCAGTTTTTCTAATGAGCATTTGTGCACACTATGAATGATGAATGACATTTCTAAAGATAAGCACAGATGTTGATACTCAAGTCACAAAGGCATAAACTAGTAAAAATCCTGCCTTAGGATTGAAAAACGGAAATCTTTCAATGAAAAAATGCAAACCAGAAAAAAAAGCCTCATTTCACTCAATCAAAACCACTTCTCAATTTAAAAATGTTTTCAATACCTTTAATCTTCTGCAAAAAAAATCTCATCTAGAAATTGTGCAGATAAAATTATACATAGAATTATAGAATTATTTGAGTTGGAAGGGACCTCTCTGAGTTGGACATGGACACCTTCCACTAGACCAGGTTGCTCAGAGCACAACCAGCGTGACCTTGAATGCTTCCACATATGGGGAAACCACAGCTTCTCTGGGCAATCTGTTCCTGTGCCTCACCACCCTCACAGGAAAGAATTTCTTCCTAAAATCCAATTTAAACCTTTCAGTTTTAAACCATCCCACCTTCTCCTGTCACTACATGCCTGTGTGAAAAAGCATTCTACCCTTCGTGACCTTTTCAAAAGCATTCTCCCTGTGGCTGACTGAGGAATAACTGAAAATATAAATTATGCAAATTAGTCTATAATGTTTTAAAGAAAGAAAAAAAAAGAGAAAAAGATACACTGTACTGGTAAAAAGGTAGTCTGTCTTTTTCTTAAGACTTCGAGAATTTCAAAAAGTCTCCATATTTGCCTGACTGGGAACAGGCAGATCGCTCATGGCTGTGGGAAGAATTATGGGTAAGAAAGTTTCTAAGACTAACAGAAATAAGACATCCTGCTGTAGGAAGCAGCTGTTAGCAGATAATAACGTTATTAAGAGCTTGTAGTATTCTTGAGAAAGACGGAGAAAAGGCATACAAAATGAGTAGGAATTATCTGAACAGAAGTCCCATGACATGTGCTCCAATTTTCTAGGACTGGAAGGCTTCAATCAAAGATGATATATTTGAGTGTACCATTTTTTTTCACCCTCACAGAGTTTTGACCTTTCCTTTTTGTTTGTTTTAAAGCTAACTTACTAGTGATTGCACCCTAAACAATGATGGTTGAGATGTCCTCTTTGTTTGATTTTCAAGCAAATTATTAGTTCCTGTACAAAGAGCACAGATTGGAAATAACAATCATAATCTGAGGCCATCTAATATTTTCAGAGGGTGTTAGGACCTGTGAAAAGAAAATGTGAGCAATCATCAAAATAAGAAAGGATTTTGTTAGTCACCTTTTACAGACTTAGAACAAGCTCTAGACCTCTGAGGTTGCAGACTGAAAACTACTGATCGAGATGTTTTCCAGAGTTTCAGAATGTAATGAGTCCTTAGAGATCTCATCTTCACCTAAGGAAAGGGACTTTGTATCAACCATTAAGCAGCTGATTTAGTCCTTAGTATTTAGTCTCCCAACCACTGGGTAGTTGTGGGAGGTTCATAAACCCAATCTGTCATCAATCTTGCAACAGATCTAATTTAATTAGATTTTTTTATTTAACATTTTTTTACCTGTTTTCCTGTCATCCAATTGAACACTGCTCTTATTTTTTTTTTACACAGACAGAAAACTATATTTTATATATGTCTCACGTTGCAATGCAAGATGTGTCTGGGGATGTGTATTCTATTGCTATCTGTTGGAACCAGCTGGGGCAGTTTTCTTCTGCTAATTGGACCACCTGTTAAAATCAGGTGGGAGAGTTCTCTTTATCTCTTCCATGACCCATCCTCCCTCCAGGGAGGAATCTTCTGTTACAGAGTCATTGAGTGTCACAGCATGACTGAAAAAATTGCATCATCCCACTGTGAGATGCTCCACCCAGAGGGAGGAGCCAAGAATTCCTTCCTGGATATAATCTGAGATTTGGAACACTACAGTCAGACTTTTCCCACTGGATTTCCAGAGGAGGACCAGGCCCATCTACATCACCACTGGACCTTCAGAGGAAAACTACACCCTTCTACAGGATCATTGTTTTCAGCAGAAGTACATCTGTCACTCCAGGAGCACTGCAGCCACCATTTAATGGCACTGGTACCAACACCCTGACCCACAAGGTGTCAGCTCGTATTCTGACTCTGTCAGTGTTGTTTTTGTGTTAATGCATTTTTATTTTTGTTTTCCTAATTAAGAACTGGTATTCCTACTCCCATATCTTTGCCTGAGAGCCCTTAATTTCTAAATTATAATAATTTGGAGGGAGGGGATTTGCACTTTTCATTTCAAGAGAGGCTCCTGCCTTCCTTAGCAGACACCTGTCTTTTCAAGCCAAGACAATATAATTTCTAACCATGCTGAAAATCCCAAAGCTTTTTAGGAGAAGTGAATTTGGCAGATTACTACTGGATTATTTCTTTCATTTCTGCAAACATTTGTAGATTGCAAAGTTTTGTTTGCAAAAGAAGAAGTTGTGGCTAAATATTTGCACAAATATTCACTTGAGTATTTACCTTGATAACGCTTGTGAATTTTGGCCTGCTACATAATCAAGGAAAAATAAAGTGTTTGCAGCTAAACTCCTACCTGTTTTCTGCATTTGATGAATTTGGGAACTGCTTTGAAATCCTTAATGTTTCTAACTCAATTTGACTTCATGTCAAGACAGATATACTATAGAGAAACCAACACTCTGAAGAAACTAGATTATCACAGTTTGATTCCACTTAAAAGTCACCCTATTTTTCCAGTTAGAAATAAATTCTTAAAAGATGACATGACCTTTTTTACTTGTTAAAAGAATAATATTAAGAAATATTATTAATATTTCTTAGGATTAATATTATTTCATAGGATCCTTTTTGACTTAGTTCGCAATTTCTCAAAGAAAGCTTGAGGAAACTGTGCTGTTCTGAGTTAACACAAGAGTCCTAACCACACTTTTATAAGAGTAGTGCTATCTATATTTTATTTATTTTTTCAATATTTATCACCTCTTTGTCTCCCTTTAGGCAGCTTACTGTGATTGTGCCTTTTGCTAAAGGAATCAAAGGTATTTATGGTTTGGGACAAAGGTCCTGTTGAGAATTTATGAAATGGAGGGTGGATTCACAACAATAATGAATTAGAAAGATCTAAGTCAATAAGGATCAATCAACACCTGGGGTTTTTTCCACAGAATTCTTACAGATATGCTATAGTTTTTTCCTTCTTAGGATTTCCATTATTAATTTAATGATATAAATTCTATTAAGTAGAAGAATTAGAATTTGATCCTTGCCAGTGCATTTAGCACTCACTTTTAATGGGTGTTATGACTTAAGAGAATTGGGCTTCCTTTTTAATCTAAGTCCTACAAACCAGTATAAAAAAGGAAACATATATTAGAAGTGTCCCTCAGACCAAGAGCGTATTTATGAAACTATAGAAAAAAACTCAGATCTGAGGGGAGAGGGGAAAATAATATCATCTTAAATGCTGAACTCCATGCAGCTACAGTTGTAATTATCAATAATAGTGTCAGACATGTAGAGATACCTCTAGGACCTCTGCCCTGGCTGAAAACACACTTTTTGTTGCTGTGGAAGTGCAAATGAACAAATGGTGCTACTCAAAATTCCTGAGTTTATAAGTGACCTGAAATTACAGAAATGAATTTATGCAGAACTACATACAAATGACTATAAATGAGCCTACTGAAAAACTGGGTGCATTACCTTGATTTTTAATTGGGAATGGATTTGTGTGGCCTCATAGTTTCTGGTCTGGCTGGACTGCATCAAGGGCATCAGCATCTTCACTCGTGTAAGTTAAAAAGTTACAAAATACCCCATGGCCTCACAGTCGAGTTTAGGCGTAGTGTATCTTGCAATAGCTAGGTCCCATGTCAGTACCTCCCAGCAGAGTCACTGTCCCTAAAATTCAGTCTGATAGCTCATCATTTGCACTGTCCTTCCTCTATTGCAGTCCATTTTTTCTTTTTTAGGAAATGAAATAATTTTAAGCAATGGAAATAGGAAAAAAATGTTCTTAATTTTGGTAGCCCATGCCTCAATGTTTTTAAATAACAAATGAAAAGTAGTGCCTTCATGACAACATTTGAATTCCCAAAACGACTTTTACGTTTTTTATCTCAAACTCTTTGGCTAGCCCCTACTTATTTTATTCTGCTTCATTTTGCATTCTCTTTAAAAATAGATACTTTCCTGGAATTACTTAGGTGCCAGAAAGGATCTGCTGCTGAAAGTACATTCAAGGATACAACCCATGAAACTATTACTTTCCATTGATATAGCATTAACACAGGCATTTCAGATTAGGAAGCCAAAAAGAGAGGATAAATAAAGTTCCTAAATCTTACCATTTCCTAAACCACAAGATTTTTCCTGTGTTGGGTCTTTTTCCAAATTAAGTATCAAAAACAACATATGTAATCAAGAGAGGCAGAGGGAAATGCTGAAGTACTAAAGAAAGGATATCTTCAGTAGAAATTTTCAGGCTCTAGAGAATGATATAGGCTTACAGAAATAAGATATATAATCTAAGAATAGCTGAAATGATCCTGCTTAAGGGGCTCAAACTGTACAAGAATTAAGTGTGACTGCTGTGATTTCAGAAGTTCTGGAGGAAGGGCAGCAGCTGTTTATAGCACAGAAATGGGCTGAATGTGATACAGAATCACTTTGTTCCACAAACACTGCCAGAGGTATGGAGATGCTGGCAGGTCTTGCAGGCTGAGGAAGGGACTGAGAGTCACTTTCCCCCCAAGGACTCAGCTTTCTGTGTCCCCAGGCTGCATTTGGACCCTGGCTCTGTGCTACTGGGAACCTGGTTTCAATGCTTGAGGAAGCATGTGAGCTAAAATGATATAAAATAAGCTAGAAGTGAAAACTCAAAAGTGTCACTGCTGAAGCACTGGGAGCAGTTCAGACTTTAAAAAGGGAAAATACTGACATGAGAAGTTATAAAACCCTTGGGGTGGCATCTGAAAAAAAACCCAAAGAATCAGAAGAATGATTCAACAACATCAGGGATCTGCAAGTAGCAACAGAGGCTGATTGATGTTTGCAGCAAACTCTGATGTCTTCCATCAGGGCCAGTGAGTCTCTTAATGCTTGGCTTAGGAGCTTCATCATCCAAAATATCTGTTATTGCATGTATGCACAAGCATTCTGCACTCTCATACTGTACATAAATTTTAAAATTATCTGTCCTGAGTGACAAGGGAAAGAGCAGGAAGGAAGGTTACTGCACACAAGAATAGAGAGGGACCTGAGGTAGTGCTGGGTGCAGGCAGGAAAAAGTTTTATCTACCCCAATAATGCAACAACACAGCTTTGAAAGGGAAATTCTCATTTGGCCTAAGCTGTGCTTTCATGTTCCAGTTTATTTTCTCTAATGTAAAACCATGATGTAAAAGACATTCATTACTGGAAATTCATAAGCACGAAAATCTCAGGACTGCTAATAGTTTTCTCTCCCTTCTAACGAGACTTTATAAAAATAAATGTAATGAGAGTGTCAAGAAGAAAGAGGGAGAATAATTAAGAAAGGGAAAATAAGAACAGGATGAAAGGGAAGAGAGATAAGGAGCAGTAGCAGAAAATGGGAAATAGAAATATAAATAGGCACTAGGAGAAAAGGATATATTACAAGAAAAAAATAATACTGTTGAAAATTAATGCTTTTTACATTTTTGACTGTTGGCTGCTATACTGCTATTCTTTCTGTAAGCTACTAAAATCACATTGTCTGAATGTTTTGCAGTATAGAAGATTATTAATGTGTAAAAAACCTCATGACAGCTATGTGCAAATGACAGACCTTATAAATTCTGACAAATGACTCTTGATATTAATCATACAAATACGTGAGTACTCCAAAAAGATTCATCTCCAGGAATTTTACAAAAATGTGTTTCAGACAGATGTGAAAACACATCCTGCTGTGCTTATGGAAACCTTTTCTGAAACTACCTTCAGAGAAACCTTGTTCTTGTATTATTTATCATTCTATTGTCTCTGATCTATAATTCAGAAAGGATAATGCTTTGATTAATATATATATAATATATTTCCAAATCAGCGTTGAAAATTCCAGCTACCAGATGTCCATTATTGTTATCAGCCACAAAAATGTGAAGGTGGAGAATACCAGTCAGGTCATTCTGTCCACATTCCAGCCAATAATGGACATACTCTGCCTATTTTTACTGCTTTTGTTATGATAAAATAACGAGGATTGCAAGACTTACTGTACTTTCTCACTATTCAGCTGTAACTGTTGAAATGAAAAGTCCTCTGTAAACTAGTCTTGTCCTGCCTGAAACATGAATTATATCACAATTTGCTCCAGGGTCAGTCTGCAATCAGGTACTCCTTTCAGTCTTCTTGGTGATTATATCCATCCATTAAACTACAAAAATTCCCTAATAATGAAGATAAGTATTCGTAAGTAGACTACTGATGAGTTGAGCTCTAACATTCTAATAGGTATCATTATATTAGATTATGATATATTGTCTCATGTTTCTCATTAAGATTTCATTGCAAGTTTCTAATTATAAGGGTGCTTCCTAATGCTACCAAGGGAAAGCATGTGCTATAGCTAAAAACCTGACTTTCTATAGGGGGAGAAATTTGTAAAAGCAGAGATGTCCCTAACTTGCATTGAAATTCAGTTAGAGTTACCTACCTAACTGCTATTTATCCCTTAGGAATGTAACTGAAGCATAAATATTTTTTATGTTTGCACAGCTTGACTGGGGCAAAGAAAAGATTTCCTTTTCCTTCAAAAAAACCCAGAAAAACAAAACTGCAGAAGGAAAAAGCAATTTCACTGAAAATTGTACAGCAGCAGGCAATGATATATTAGAAACCAATTTTCTAATTAAAAAGCACACAATTTATGTTCTTCATTGTAATTTTAACTCTTTGAATACAGAAACACCTATAACTATGAAAAGGTCTGTAATGAATTGTGCATGACATAAAATGTTAATATGATGGCTGAAGCTCTTTTCTTCTATACAACAATCTAGAAAATAAGGTTTTCTGTTCATGGGCAGGGACACCTTCCACTAGATCAGGCTGCTCAGAGTTCTGTCCAACCTAGCCCTGAACACTTCCAGGGTTGAAGCATCCACAGCTTCTCTGAGAAACCTGTACCACTGCTCCATCACCTTCTGAGTAAAAATTTTTTCCTATCATCTCTCCTCTTTTGGTTTAAAACTCTTCTCCCTTGTCTATCCCTCTACCTTATTTGCTTGTGTGAAAAAGTCTCGCTCCCTCTTTTTCATAAGCCACTTTTGGTAGGTTGAAGTAGGTCAGCCACTGCAATCAGGTCTCCCCAGAGCCTTCTCCAGGGTGAATAGCCCAGATGTTGCTCACACCCAGATCTCATCACCTGTCTTTGTAGGAAAGGTGCTCCAGCTCTCCAACCATCTACATGGCCCCCCTTTGGACTTGTTCTATAAAGGTAAGATGGCCCACATCTCTTTTGTGCTGGAGACCCCACAGCTGGATGCAGCACTCCAGCTGGGACCTCAGGAAGGCAGAGTAGAGAGGGAGCAACTCCTTCCACACCTGCTGGTCACACCTCTTGTGATGCAGCCCAGGATTTCTGGGCTGCTGGCACACACTGCTGTCTCCTGCTCAGTTTTTCTTCTATGAGGACTTCCAAGCCCTTCTCTGCAGGTTGCTCTCAGTGACTTCTCTCCCAGTCTTTACTCATGTTTGGGATTGCCCTGACACAGGTCCAGCACCTGGTACTTGGACTTGTTGAATTTCATTAGGTTCTCAGGGGTCAGCTTCTCAAGCTTGTCCAGGTCCCCCTGGATGGCATCCCATCCTTTTAGGAACATCCTTTTATCCCATCCTTTTATGACCTTTTATGGTGTCATTTGCACCACTCAGCTTTGTGTTGTCTGCAAACTTGCTGAGGCTGCACTCAATCCCACTGTCTCTGTCATTGATAAAGATATTGAAGGGCCACCTGCACCTGCACACAGAGCCACTGGACAAAACTCTCTGGCTGTTTTCATCCAGCTAATTCTTTATCCAAACAATCCACCCTTTAAAGCCATGTTTCTCAAATTTGGAGATAAGGATGTCATGTAGGACAGTGTTGAAGAAGTCACAGAAGTCACAGAAGTCCAGGCACGTGACATCAGTCTGTCTTCCCTTCTTTATTGTTGCAATCACTTCCTCACAGAAGGCCACAAGATTGGTCAAGAAACAATTTGCCCTCGATACAGCCATGCTGGCTGTCTTGGCTCATCACCTGTGTAATGTTAGTCTAAATAGGAATATAATAATCTAAGTCTTTGCACAGAAAAGAGAGACAGCTTATATTTCAGACTGAAATTCCTCTTTCTTTTCTGTCCACAGATATTTACTCCTGTTTGATAAGAGTTTACTTCTATCAAGTTAGAAAATTTGCTAATTTTACAGGAGCAAACCTGAGAGATAGTAATGAATACTCCTGCTGGATTCCTACAGACTTTTGAGTAAGAGAAAAATGTAAGCCATTTAACCAACAAGTATTATGAGTTTAATCTTCTATATTTTTAAAGAGAGATGTAATGTGCTCAGCAGATCTTTTTTTAAATGCTTTAATATTAAAATTTTGCAATTACACATGACTGTTTTTCAAGTGTTCTTCTGAAGGGAGACAATTCCTCTTCACTTTGCCTTACCCACCTTTCATTGGCTGGAGAATGACTGCATGCAGATGGATTCATCAGCTTTTCACAGCATGTACACGTTTCATTTCCACCAGTACTTCACTAAATAACTGAAAGTGATGATAAATTAGAAATCTTATGCCTGCAAATCCATTTCCTTGTAAAATCTTACAGTCAGAATACTTGCTAAAAATACTAATGAGTGACCACACATTTTTTGCCCAGAATAAGGGTTTTAAGCATAAGTATACAGCATATGTAAAACATAGTATGACATGGTATGTATTTATAACATAAGTGGTGTCCCTATTGAATCTGGTTTGCTGAGAAAACAATTGTATTATTTAAAAAATAGAAATAGCATGGCTTTTTCCTTCTAACTATGTGAGAAAATAGTAAAATGTGTATCATCAAGTTTTGAGGAAAGAGGCATCAGGATATTTTAAATGTGTATGAAATCATGCATATGCAGATAGATACTTACACAGTACATGAAAAACTGTTGCAGGTACCAAAGTCACAAGTTTATTGATAAGAACAATCAGCTATCTTAGGGTGACCTATGTACTAGCTTTTATTGCAGTGCACTTGAAAAGATTTTTCAGTATTTTACTGCTACATAATTATTGAATTAAGTGTTGTATATCCTTACAAGATATAGATAGTGATGGTGCTGATATTCTAAAATGGATGTTTACCTTCAAAATCTTCTTTAAAATGACAAGGTATAACAATAAACAACCTAATCTGAAGCACATATTTTATTTTTTAATTTGTAGAGAAGCGCTGAAATTACTGGAGATATTTACCAAAAGCTTTCTAAGGGAACGATGGTAAGTTATGAAAGCTTATCCCACTAATAAACAAAATTAAATGGAAAAGGGATAATTTGCTTAGATTTTTTTTAAAGGCAATTGTCATGTCACAGTTAAAACAAAGTTTACTAACTTTGCTTCAGAGAGACATCATGGCTTATTAACCAAGTGACTGAAGGCTGAGCCATGAGATCTGCAATCAAATTCCTCATATTGTTCCATGGCAACAAGTGCCACATCCAGACATTTCTTGAACACTTTCAGTGATGGTAGCTCCATCAGTTCCCTGGGCAGTCAATTTCAATGCTAGGTAACCCTTACAGTGAAGAAATTCTTCCCAAATAGATAGACCTTCTCCTTTGTGAAAGTCCAGGTACTACAGTGTGAAATATGTTGTTTAACACAAACAATTTTTAAGCAATTGAATAGTAAGATCATGCTCAAAATCTGTTTTAGAATAAAACTGGCGTGGACTCAAAGATAGCTTGAGTGGGAATTCATCTCACTGAAGGTTAAATATCTTCAGCATCTCAGTCTATGGTTCCCTTTATATTCTATTTCAGGTTTCTTTTGTTTGTTTTGATTACTTCTCACTGCAAACCTTAAAGGTGGGTAGTTTCATACTAGATTCCTGCAATTTCTGATGTCAATTCCCTCAGCATGGGTGCTGTGCTCTGTCCATCAGTGTGAATGCTCTCTTTGTTCACAGAAATTTTCTTGATTGAAGGTACATGAAACTGTAGTTCAAAATATAATTTAGGCTTTGTGAGAATTAAAACAGAGTAAATGACAACTGAAAAGCGTCAGACAGTTTTTTATCCAAGTCTTTCACAAACTAAATCATTTCAGTTAAAGATAAGGCCTCTATATTTAAAAGATAAAAGTATAAATTTAGTGTAAGTGTGAATTTAGAGGATACACAGACTGCAGATACAGCAGCTAAGGTAGAAGACAGGGTAAGATATACATGAATGTACACAATATGTATGAGGTTCTCTGCATGGCAAAAAAGCCAAAAAAACCAGAAATCATAAACCAAAGTGATAATTTTTATCACATTCATCTTAAAATTTTTCTAAAAGCTTTTCCTCAGAAAAGCAATCCCCACAGCATCCATTCCCACCACTCCCATAATTTTAATAAAGAATGTAGTAATTAAGAAGAAGCCAACAAAAGTAGAAAAAAAAGATTCTCAAATGGATAAAATTTGTTCTGGAATACATCAAAATGTGTTTTCTAATTATATTTAGCTGCAGTCTTCCCTGTTTATTGGTTGTTGGTTTTTTTTTTTGTTCTTCTCATGGGTCTGAACCTGCTGGATGTATTAAAACCCAAGGTAAGAATCCACAGCTTTTTATATTCCTCTTTGTTCTTCTAATATCATAAAAACTTGTAAATCCAAATGAACATTAAGGAGACAGATTGATAATATAATTAATTATACACAAAGATGCAATTAAGTTAGACTAACTGTGTTGAGATGTAAATTATGTCATAAGGGTGCCCATGGGAGCTGTGCTAACACGTAGAGCAGGAGAATTTGATCTCTGGAATAGAGCTATTTTATATCTGTGTTTATGTGGATTTAAATATATTTTACATCAAGCACACTATTACTACAACCTTAGGTGGTTTTCTGGTACATAAATATTTCTTGCCCAAGATATTTTCCACCACATTATTTAAAGACTATTGACTGACTGTGGTGGGTTGACCCTGATTGGATGCCAGAAGCCCACAAAATTCAATCTATCAGTCCCCTCATCAGCTGTACAGGGTAGAAAAAAATGTGTCAAAAAACTCATGGGTCAAGATAAGGACAGGGAGAGATCACTCAGCAATTAATTAATTAATTAAGATGCAAGGTAGAGATAGATGGCCCATAATAAAACATTGGATATATTCCAGCTTTCGACAATGAGATTTATTTTGTTACTAAGTTAAATCAAGATTTATCTGCATAGAAATAGAAAATATATACAAAAAACATAAAAAATATTGAAGAGGAGATAAAAGCAATATTATGGCTTTAAGTATATTATTAAGTATTCAGAATCAGTAGGCATCTGCTATATAAAATTTTTCTTCACATTTATGATTATTTACCCAAAATACAATAGATGCAAAAAGCCAGCTTAGAATTATTTCTCAAAAGAAAGATTAGTACTTTTGGCTGGAATGATAGAATCATAAAATAGTCTGGGTTAGACAGGATTTCAAAGATCACCTCATTCCAACCCTCTGCCATGGGCAAGGACAGTTTCCACTAGACCAGGTTGTTCAGGGCCCCATCCAACCTGGCTTTGAACACTGATGGAGCAAGAAACACACGTTAACACATCCTCCCAAATCAAATAGAAATGTCTAATTTGGAATGGAAAGAAACACACAGAAAGAGTGGAGACACTCAAACTCGTCACTGCAAGTCAAAGCTATGTTCGGCCAGAGATCAGAAAGAGAGAAATTGAAGAACTAAGGGTTCAATTTAGGTTCTGAAACCTGAAAAACAAATCAGACTATACTGTTGAAATCAAAATTAAAAAAAGATAAAAATTGAATATTCTTTTTTCTCTGGAGATTGATACAATTCTGAATAAAACCCATACTTTTTATATGAAAAATTTAGATTTTTTTTTTTTTTAGCTTTTTCTATTGAAAATATCTCAAATTAATGCGATACATTTATTTTGTGGGGAAAAAAGCAAACTAAAACAAAACACAGCTGTTCCAAACCCTGAATTTCAAACAAGAAAAATGAAAAATAATATTTAAATTTATAGAAGAACACTTAAATGAAAAATTCTGACAAAATTTCACTTTGAAAAATCTTTGAAAATTCATCAAATCCACCCTGTCATATGTTTTTAGAAATCATCATTTTCAAAGAAAATCTTTTTTCCTTTCTTACTTTTCTACTGGTAGGTCCCTAGTGCAAGAAAGCCAGGAATTGTGATTTTTCAAAAGGGTCAAACACTACTGGACTTCAGTCGCTTCTTATCTGTCTCCTAGACACTGAGGGAGTAAAGAGGTACACAGAAAAATTTTAGTATGCTAGTTCTCAGAATTATTTAAAGCACTAAATTTAAAGAAAATATTTAATTTCATGTGTACAAGACATGGCTCAGGTTCTGCTTTTAGGTCACTTTTAAGAAACAGAAACAATTTCTCTCATTGGTTGTTCCATGGTAGCCTTGACCAGTATTCCAGGTTTGACATGAAAGACAGCCCAGTGTATTGTTTGCAATGTGTATTAAATAGCACTGAAAGCAAAACTAGTAGCAAAAAAACCCCCCCAAAACTGTAGCATTGAAACCAAAACTGTAGAAGTGAAAGCAAAACCAGTAGCAAAAAAAACCCCTAAAACTCCCAAGACACAAACATAGTAAATCCCCTATCCAAGTAGATGGAATAATTTAGATTAAAAAAACAAAAATTAGTAGGGAGGTTGGAGAAGAAAAAATGAACAATATTTTTTTGCTGTGGTCGAAAAGAGACTGCAGAAGATTCTAATTTAATAACTTTTGTATCTCATGCTTAAATATTCCTTCAGAAGACCCTGTGATTACCTTCTCCTACAAAAGAAAAGTAACAAAAGTTGTTTCAGATGTATTTTAGTCTGACAAGAATTGCTGTCTCAACAGTGCAGAAATTTTGAGGAACTCTAAATGATAATCGAGATACAAGTTACAAGAAACATCACAATAACTGACAAAAGGAAATAAGGGGATGCAAATATCCAGTACTGAAGAAATGCATGAGGTGACCCAAATATGCCAGCAAAGGCTTCCACGCTAGTTTTTCAAGACGTGATAATTTTACGCACGATGCATTTAACAGATATTCACAAAGTAACTGTGAAATTGTACAGCCAGCGTTACATTGCCAACAACGTCCTCCTTTGGAAAGTAAGCCATGGCAGGTGACATCCATATTTACTTTTTCTAAACTTGCTTTTATCACCAGAATAGGCTTGTCAGCTCACTTGGAAGAAGAGCTGGAAATATTTTTCAAAAAACACATATTGCTGCTTCATATTACTATTCCTGAGCACTAATGAGAAAGTATAAGCACCATTTTCTTCCAATGGTATGGAACATGGCTTGTCCAGCAGGGTCTACAGTGCATTTCTAAAGTTTCCTTTAGCTTAAAGGAGATCTCTAAGGGGGAGAGATGACAAGCTTAAAATTTTTGTAAAGCTTCTACCCAATTTAAAAAGTTGTATAAGACTTAAAGCCCAACTATTTCTATAGCATGAATTGCAACTGACTGAGCCTCTGTAAGAACTTCCTGGGATTTTTTCTGATACAGGTGATCCAGAAGCTGGAGATGCTTTCCTGGACTGCATAAAAAAGCATTTGGATATTGTGTCCTGGACTGCAGCATGCCAAAATAATATTGGTCAAAGAGTGAAATTGTTCAGGGTAGGAATAGAAGATACCACCCAAGAGCAAAGCTGCCTTGTCCCTGGCAGTATTCAAGGCCAGGTTGGATGGGGCTTTGAGCAGCCTGGTCTAGCAGAAGGTGTCCCTGCCCATGGCAGATGCTCTTTGATGTGCCTTCCAACTCACACCATTCTATGACTCGATGACTCTATGAAAAATTAATGCTCATGAACAGAAATGTGCTTAGAACACAACATTCATCTGTCTATTGATGTCTTGGTTTGGAAAGACAGGAGTCTTCTAAGAAAGGCAGGAGCCTCCCCTGAAATGGAGAATATAAACCCTCCCCACTCCTCTGAATTGCTATAAATTTTAAATTAACGGACTCTCAGGCAAAAAATATGGGAGCAGGAAATAGCAGTTCTTTAATAGGGAAGAAAGAAAAAAAAAATAAAAAGACAAAATAAACAATGCAGTACACTAGAACAACACTGACAGTCAGAACCCAACCTGGCACCTTGTGGGTCAGGGTGTTGGTGGCAGTCCCATTGGAAATGTGGCTGCAGTCCCCCTCAAGTGTCAAGTGTGGCTCTGTTGGAGCAAGGGGGTCCTGTAGAGAAGGATGTATTCTTCCTCTGAAGATCCAGTGGAAGAAGTGACAGCTGCTGTTCCTCTGGGGAATCCAGTGGAGAAAACCATGCTGGTGTCTGAAAACCTCTGGATTATATCTGGGTAGGAATGCTTGGCTCCTCCCTCTGGGCGGAACATCTCACAATGGGATGTTATAGTTCTTATCAGTCACGCAGTGACATTCAATAGCTGTTATCAGCAGATGTCCCCTCCCGAAGGAGGAGTGGTTGTGATCACTCAGAGATAGAAATAAGGCAAACTGCCCACTTGACAAAAGATAATCTGCCATACAGATGATAATTAAAAACATCTTGCATTGCAATCTGGAAAATTTGAGAAAAGACAGAGTCCAATACTGTTCCTTTGCTCTTTGTCCAATTGCAAATATTTTCTAGTTATTCAACAAGACCATTGCCATGTGGAGGTTCTCTCATTTCTTACAGGTGGAAGCATTACTATCCTGTAAGTTGCATAGCCTCCAGTGAAAAATATAAAAGCTCAAGCAGATAAAAAAGAACTTATACGTAAGTAGTTTATCTGAGCAGGAACCACCAAATTATCAGGAGGATTGAATGTGTAGTCGAATCTGGAGATGCTCAAACTCTGTAACTATGTTACTTTATTAGTCATTACTTTATTATTAGAGAAATAAAGATAATAAAATCTTAAAAATTGGGGAAAAAGAGCTAATGATATGTCTATTAAAAAAAAGAATTTTTGATCAAATAATAATATGATATTAAAAATGTGCTATGTGGCAATATAAAGTTCTCTGTCAACTATCAAAAGAAATATTGGAAAACTAAATATATAATTTTTTAAAAGCAAGCAGAGAAGAAAAATTAGTGGTGATGTCTTCAGAAGCAAGGCTTACTGAGGTTAGGGATGATAAACTTATAGCTAAATTAAAACTGCAGGCAAACTGATTTTTTAAAAATTATTAATATTTTAATCAGATTTACATAATTTTAAGCTATTCTTTGATACAGGTTCAAAACCAGGTCATTTACTTCTGTGGTGGGAAAAGGTACAGGAAGGTGGTATTAACTTTCTGGATAAGATTCATTGGTGAAAACTTTCCTGTACTTCAATGAGTTAAGGGCATAAATCCTGACCTCTAAGACAAAGAATTTAATGGAGTTCTAAGACTTTAAAAAATAATCTACACCAAAAAAAGAAAGCGATGTCTAGGAAATTATTTCTAAAAAGTATTAATATTTCCTTATGAAGTGAAATTGTACAACTAGTGACACATACAATCATTGAACTGAGATTAAAAATACTTGAAGATCATGGATTCATAGAGGTCTGAGTCGGAACCCCTGCAATGGGCAGGGACACCTTCCACTATCCCAGGGTGCTCTGAGCCCCATCCAACCTGGCCTTGAACACTTCCAGGGATGGGACATGCACAACTTCCCTGGAAACCTGTGCCATCTCCTCAGTGCTTTCACAGGGAAGAATTTATTTCTGATATCTTATCTAAACCTACTCTCTTTAAGTTTGATACATAGCAACTTTGCATAAGAAAATACAAGATATGCTAACAAAGTATGAATAACCATTTTTTGTCTTTCAATGTTTTAACCAGAAAGATCTTTGTTTATATGTATTACACACCCCTCTTTACCTATTTTTATGAATTTCAAGAATTTCAAGCCATCCTGGTTATGGAGGTGAAGATTTCACTTAATATCATTACTGTCAAAAACTGTATCAGGCACATGCTTAGATAAATGCTTAGGATTGGGATTAAAGAAAAAAACCTCTCTTGTTACATGACTATAAAGTTTACATTTATGTTTTCTAAACTCTAGACAGCATTTGAAATATCTGAAAACTATCTATCAGTAATATTTATTAAATGATAACAAAAATAGCAGAAAACCCACCCTCTAATTACCTGATTGGATAGACTGTAATATGTACTTTAATGGATCTATAAAAGATTAACATTATATACATGTTAATACAAATCTAAGCTTGTGACAAGTCTATCATTTGTACACTGCACTAACAAATTCATGCTTAGAAGATTTAAACACAAAAAACAAACTATCCTAATATTTGTATTATTAAAAATTAAATATAAAAATGTATTCTCAACCACATGGAAATATAGCAATTATTCTGACATAAGGATATATGAAGTTGGTTTCTAGACGAAAAAGTATTGAACAAGGAATTGTGTATTTTTCTTGCAATACACTTCTGGTTTCAATAAACTGATATGCAGAAAGACCTTGGTTATGTAATTTGGGGTGAAAAATTTAAAGGATTCTTATAGGAGTTCTTGCATCACACCATCCTTGATAGAAAGTAACACATTTATTAAAGCAAGAAAATCAAAACTACTATAGGCATGAAACTTTGTAATCATTGTGAATTCTCCCACTATAACAATATGTACCATGATTAGAAGGAGCTTTAAAACACAATAAAATAGATGAAACTGAAATTAAAGACAGGGTAAGTAATACTTAAATAATTTATAAGATTCAACATTAATTGCTTTTTATCTTGAAGACAATAAAAATATTAATTATGGGGGTGTTAATCAATGAATGAAATATTACAATGAATTTTTAGCACTTTATATATCCACATTCTTCACGTTCTGCCAGAAAACAATGAGTAACATGTAGAGTAACATCCAAAGTAGTAACACATTTATAGCACATCAAAACCTTTCTGCTTAAAATTGTGCATTCTCACAGGTATCATTTCAAGATGTCCTTATTGCACAAAGCCAAAATATACTCACTACCATGTGTCTAAATATATTCCAATCCCCCAAATACACACTTTTCAAGGTTTACTGCCCACTGTAAAAAAACCTCAAAAAAACCTCCTTTTCCTCAAAGGCAGCTCATTCCTATTTTCATACTCCTTTTTCCAACCCCAAATGTTCTTATTATCCCCATCAGGAAACCAGTCCCTTTCTTTGTCCATGGAATGCAGCCTTAAAACTATAGAAAAAAATATCAGGCATATATAACATAATTAACAATATAAAGTATAATAAATCATAGATTTTTTTTTATGTTCAGAGAAAAGTGATTATCTCCTTTTTGCAGGAAAAATTATTACATGTCTCTTAAATCAAAACACAATGATAATTATGATTGAGTTCTGGAAGTGATTAAATATCCATATATTTCTTTAAATAGAAATAAAATGGGGGAAAAACACCAAACAAAACGAGCAAGCAAACAAAAACCAAAATAAAATGAAGAAACAAAAAAAACCCAAACCCAAACCTGACCACCAAATCAACAAAAACCCTGACAAAGTTTAGTTAGAAAATATTTCTTGTCAGAAAGGAAAACCTCTTCATCTCATGTTTCATGTTGACTGCAGTTGCTGAAATTAGAAGTGACTTTTGAAGACCTGGATCAGCTCAAACAGGAAACACACAAGTATTCAAAGATTTCAAATTCAATACCCTGCACCTCTGTCCCATGTCAATTAATTTCTACAGAGAGCACAAAGAATCACTTGCAGATGAAAATAATTCCTGTAACTAAAAGTTTATGATTTTGGCTGTGGTTTTGTTGGCGTTTGTTGCGTCCTCATGTCCTCTCCTCGAAAAAACTCTGATTTTTTTCTTCATTATATTAAGTGAAGTGAATTACAAACTATGCATATATCCTAGGATTTCAACCATAAATCCAGCAGAGTTTAACTCTGGATTAATTCTTTGCTTTCATAAAATTCCTATTAAAAATTAAGGGGTAAGAAAATAACTGCACCAATAAATTAATTCAGGGACCCAAATGCAGTGCAAATTGCTCTCTGTTTGTTTGGTTTTAAAGTGTGGGGGTTTTATTTCTTCTGTTCTCAGATGAGGGAAACAACCTACAAACAAGTGAAAAACAATGTTTCATCAAACACAGACAATAAAGTACCATTGGAAATCAATTAAGATGTCTAGTTATTTGCAAAACAATTTTTGTTGTGTGATAGACTTCTAAGTTTATTCCAATATCTTGGTCTATAAAAAATGTCATATTAACTTGACTTTATAATTTCTTCATCTGCCCCAATATTCTTAAACTTCTTTCTATCAAAGAGAATATTTAAAGTTTTCTGTGCCTTGTGTGGTTTTTTTCTCCTCTATATTGTCAGAATTATGAGGAAATATGTGATAAGAATAGAAAAACTGCTTATTATTCAGGTCTTATAACAAGACTTGTAAGAACCTACAGAGAAAAACATTTCTGTCATCTAATTTGTTTCAGAAATAATAATACTAAGAGCAGAAAAACACTTCATGTCTGAAATGAGAATGGAATGTGATTGAAAAGCAATCTATTTTTAGTGCAAACAAGAGGTAGAAGTGAGATTATGTCTTTTTTTATTCTGTTTAAGAGCTAGAGTTGTGGTCACAACGAGCCATTAGATTAACTTTCTAGTGTAGCAACCCACTGTAGGTGGAGCAAAATATCCTCTGCAGATACTCTGCAGATACTAAGCATAGAAACTTGGATGGCAAGGTGTAAACTTGTAGGGAAAGTGAGAGGAAGTGACATTACCACATCAAAGTCTTTAGAGTGATTCATTTGGACAGTGGAAATTCATGGTATCTCTCCTATGGGTTTGGTCACCTTGTTACTATTTGAAGTTTTTACTTATGAAAATGTGAAATTTACAGGAACCACATAATTTAGTAGTTTTGAAAGAAACATTTTGAAAAAAGGACAACATTTTATAGACATATGAGCCCACAGTCATTACTTTCTGTGCATTTTTAATAAATATACTTGTTAAGTACAAATAAATCAAGCTTTACAAGAACACAGGTATCCCAAGTGTACTATTGCAAATAGAATTGAAAGTCCTCGGATATTTATCCAAAAGTCATCTGAAGGAATAGCTGTATAGTTGCAGGTATCAGGATGTTACATATCACCTGATATCTAAAGAAGACAGGCTTCTGCTGTTCCAGAGTGATTTTCCAGCCTGATGAGGAAATTAGTGCCTCATTCACTGTACTCATGTGTGGTAGTAAAATACCTGCCTGCCTTTGTATGTGGCACAATCAAAAATTGAACCTCTGAAAGAGGTCATTGACTTTTTCTCTTCTTAAGGGTTTTTCTTAAGCATAACAGGAGATACTGTGTTTCAGTGATTTGTTTCCAAAATTTTACAGAAATTTTAAAAAATATGCTGGATTTAGGGGAGGTAAATTAATCGAAGACAGGGCTGAAAAGATTCATACTTCTAAAAAATGCATCACCATAACTATTAAGTTCTGGGATAGAAAACTGGGTATAAAGTTTTATGGAAGAGGCAGAGTGAAATGAAAATGCATTTCTAATCTCCTTCTATCAGACAGTTTTGAGCCTTTCTGCAGACACCTGAAAACAAGCAATGTCTGGGATTATTCCCAGTTGCAATCACAAACACAACTGTAAATATTTCTAGGACAGCCTTCTGGACTGGCAACCAGGAAATAACCATTATATGCCTTTTAAGACCTCAGTTTAATGTATGAAACATTAAGAAAGGAAAGTCAAATTACTATGACAAAATATTGAGTACTCCTTCATATCCATTAATTTGTAAAATGATATTTTAATGCCAGTTCTGATAGGAGACACACTTAGGTGCTATCTATGAATATGGGAAGGACAAATCTGCAGCCAGGCACACAAAGAAAAACAATTCTGGTGCCTCTGTTAGGAGTCAACTTAAGGAGATAATTATAATGGTATAAAAAGAGATAAAAATTGAACAACAACGACACCCTCAAGAAAGAAGGAAATGTAAAACTGACCTCAAAAGAACTATTACAAAAAAAAAACCTAACCAAAAATTGTGCTTATTGCTCTGCACTTGGAGCCTGTTTGGAAGTCAGGTAAACTGTCAAGCTGAGAGTGCTAGAAGTTCTTCTGACTCTATTTATTTTTTTCTTTTCTGAGGCCATCAAAGCATTTGAGTCTATATGCAAAATATACGAATTTATACATATATATCTATATATATATATATATGTACAATTTACATATATAAATAACATCTGGTCTGGATCAGAGCCACTGTGTACATTCATTTGTTGGATTAAAACCCAGCCTTGGTTTTAATAGTGCCAAAGTGAAAACACTTTAAGATATTAGGTGAAAAATAAGTGTACAGTCTTTGGAGAATAATTTCTTTTTCTAAAAGGAATATATAAAGAAGGAAAATTAATATTTTTTTTTTCTTAACTCCTCATAAAGTATTGCCATAAAAATATTCAAAACATGTGTTTTCACTTGCAAAATGAGAGTTTTACTGGATTTTTAGAGTACTTTGAAACTGCCCAGCTTACTCATAAAACAATCTCTCTTGAGATTGTTATCTTTAATACATTCAGCATTATTGATTTCTACAAAATATTCTCTGTCAGATAGTTTGAGTTATAGTTGAATACCAGCAGTGGAATTCTCCAGGGTCACAGAGATAAATTGTACACTGGAAATGGAAGAACAAGTAATTTTGTCTCTTTCTTGGTAACTCCAGTAAAAGCAACATCTTGAGGCAGCCAAGCCAGCATTTATTTCATATGGTTTCAACTTCTGAATAAATAGAATTTTTCTTCTGTTGTATTAGGAAGCTTGGGGTTTTTTTTATTATTTTGTTCTTGTTAATAATTATAATTAGCATCAGTGTAGTTGAAACTTTGAGATAATCTGACTTTTCTAATATTTATATATGTTTTATTAGCTTTTTTCTTAATGGAATTACCTTTTTTTTTACTTTAGTTATAGCAATTTCAAATATTGAAATATATTATAGTAGAAGCACAATTGTTAGGATAGTTCTACTCAGAACAAGACATCTTTGTTTTGAACTGTTAGAGTCAATGTTGTTCAATCCAAATATATTGAAATCATGATAATGAAAGGATGTAGCATCTCTGTTTGCAATGGTTGAACTTGGTTGAGGTTCAGCAGATAGTTTCATGATTCTGTGGTATAAAAAACACAGATAAAATATGTCAACACAAGCCTCAGACTGAGAAAACTCAACATGGTTGCTGGTTATGAAACCATGGATCAGGTGAAAACAGCTTTAGAGATTAGAAAGAGAGGATAAAACCATGAAGAAACCATAGATTAAGAAACTAATAAAAAAAGTCTAAACCACAAATTTAAGAAAATTATATGTCTAAGCAAATTCTGATGTACATAAGGAGTCATGCAAAGATTGAGCCATGTCAACCATGGACCATTATCATCATACTTTTAGCAAAATACTAAGATGTTTGATGACTCATTGCAAACTCCTTCCAAGTCTTTTCCAGTTCACTGAAGAAAACTGCCTATGTCAGTCTTAGGATCTGGAGTACCATTGGAAGAATGAGCACAACACTCAAAAGATATTATAAAGTTAATGAATAACAGCATTAAGAGTGTTATGGGGATTTCAAGGATGTAATGAAGCTTTTCAGTAATAGAGATGATGAGAAGATCTGGCCTGTGAGCCTCCAATGTTAGCATCCTTGCACCTATACTAGCAGTAATAGCTGTTTTATAATTTGATTAACCTGTAAAAAAACATTAGTCACACTAAAAACTAATTTTAGAAAACACATAGAATGTATTATGTTTTTGGTTTATAAGATTTTTTGTGCAATTTTTGTCTTATGAAAGTTTTCTGCTTGTTCTTGTCAAAATTTTCCTAAACACTTTTCTATTGTACAATTGGAAAGATGATGCTGATTTAACCTATACTAATAAATGGAATTCAGTTTTAGTGAGACATGAATCTTTACCTGTTAAATGTAACCTACCATTGGTCAGGATCTTGCCCCTCATCTATTTCCCCTCACAAACATCTTTTTAAGAAAATATACCTGCATGGATGATGTCACACCAGGTATATCCACGAAGAGCATTTTGAGTGAGTTTTGCTTATTCCATCTGCTGCATTCCAAGCACACAGTTCCAAAACTTTCTCTCTTGTAAGTGGGAATGCTATTAATTTTAATACCCTAAGCCAACCTGAATGCAAGAAACTATTCATTCTTCTTCTAAAGATAATAGATTATAGAATAAAAACCCTAAGGTGGAAGGGACCTTGAAGATACAATTCCAAGTCTTCTGCTGTGGTCAGGGATACTTTCCACTAGACCAGGTTACTCAGAGCCTCATCCATCCTGGCCTTTGAACACTTCCAGGGATGGGGCAGCCACAGCTGCTCTGGGAAACTTGTGCCAGGGCCTCATCCACCCTCACAGAGAAGAATTTCTTCTTAATATCTAATCAAAACTTATTCTGATTCTTTCTTGCCGCTCCAGGCCCTTGTAAATAGTCTCTCTCCATCATTCTTGTTGGGTCCATTCAGGTACTGGAAGGCCACAATTAGGTCACCCCAAAGCCTGCTCTTCTCCAGTCAGAACAACCCCAGCTCTCCCAGCCTTTCCTCCCAGCAGAGCTGCTCCATCCCTCTGATGCCCTTGGTGCCTCCTCTGGGCTGGCTCCAGCAGGTCCCTGTCCTTGCTCTGCTGGGAACCCAGAGCTGGATGAAGTACTGCAGATGGGGATGGATTCCTTTATTGTGCCTACCTGCATGCCCACACACATGAACATGCCTATGTTCACATCACTCTATGCATTTCCTAACTAGAAAAAAAAAGAAAAAAAAAGAAAAAAAAAAAAGTGTGCAACTATGCTTTCAATTGCTTATAAATCTGTCACACTGCTTCAACAAGCTTAATATTGACTTATTTGCTTGACTTTATTGACTTTTTCCTGCAGCAGTCCTTTTCTCTAATAAGATATAGTTCCTTTCAGATTGCTTTACATCACATCTCAAAAATAGCCTGATGAGATAAGTCAGCATTGTTGGAGATGTAGATGAACGTATGCCACATGTGTCACCATTATACACATATATATACATATATACATGTATACATATATACATATATACATATATACACATACACATACACATACACATACACATACGTATACATACCCATACACATATACATATATGTGTATGTGTGTGTATATATATATATATATATGTGTGTAAGATTTTCATGTAATTCTTACTCAATTTTACTGGAAAGAAAGCATAGCTCATGACAAAATTGATCTGACGTGAAGGATGAACAGAAGTACATGATCTGACATCTACAACATTACAATGAAAAAGTCAATGACTTCCTTTTAAACTCATTTTGAATACTATTAATCTTACAAAGCAATTATATTCTTCCAAATGTAGTTTTTAGTTCTGTACCTCTAACTTCTCTTCAAGCCTTACTCATGGTAATGGCTTTGTTCATATACCTGGGTCACAAATCCTTTCAAAGAAAATGAAAACTCCGCTTTCAAGGTCTGTTTTGTCTGGGTTGTTGTCTTTTTTTGATTTTTTTGAGTTTTTTTTTAACTTTTCTAAAAATGTTCTTCAAGCTTTCTGTCATCGCTAATATTCTTACTAGCATTGTAATTGATCTCCTGCTAATTTTTCTCTTCGTGCATTTCAGGCACACTCCATTAGCTCATTCTCCTGAAGCTTGATTAAACTTTCCCTGTACCAAACTGTTAGCTCTTTTAAGACTTATTTTCATACAAAAATAATACCAATATAATTATATGGATCTAGTTAACACACTACAGTTCCTTCAAATTGGCACAGCTGTTCTGTTATACATTTAAGCCAACAGAGATGTTTCTTTAGGCACTGCTATGTGACAAATTGTACACATAATTTCCTATTACTGGTTTTAGTGGAAAACGTACAGTTTCTGTAGAAAATTGTACCCTAAACCAATTTAATTATGCCAGAATGAAATCTAATAATAGGCATCTATTTTCTTTGGCTTCAATCCTGCAATAAACAAAAGATCAAGCTCCATATTTGGTTACACAAAGGGCTATATCCATAAAAATAAAATTATTAGCATCATGGGAAAAAGTATTTTTATAAAACAGAGAGAGTGGGCCCAGCCTTCTGCTATTATGAAATGTAGCTTTTCCATAGCAGCGTATAGAGAGGTTTAATTTGGTACCTCTGCAGCGCTAAATGACAGTGTTTAGCATCCTATTACAGCAAAGATGAGCATGATTAATACTTGTGCGCAGAAAGGAGACCACGCTAGGATCACACTTCACACTGAGTAATGAGTTCCCCTTTGACTGTGAGGCAGGATTTCCTTACATGTTATATGGGAGTCTTGGAAGCTTAAGCCATGATTCCACTGAGGGAAATCAGGGAAGCCTCTCTGCCTCTTAAGAGGCCCAAAATTTCCTTTTAATAACAAAGGAAAAACTTGCAAATTTTTTTATAAGAGATATATGTTCTCAATAATATGAGATAAAATGATATATTTTTTCTGTACAATGTTTAAACATGTTTTCTTCTAAAAATGCTTAATTCCAATAATATTAAGATTTTAGTACATATTTTGAATTTGTTCAGCTTTCAAATTTATTAGGAGACTCATTTAAACTGCTAATTAATTGTTTCATTCATTACAGAAAATAATGAGTTTATGTAAAATCTCTAAAGCAACTCGAGTGCTTGGAAGAATTACTCTTTGGATATATTTACATAAAATAACTACTAAAATTATTCTGTGCTCTGTTATAGATCCTAGTAGCATTATGTTTTTGTGAGGCATTTAAAAATAAATGAATATAAAAAATACCAGGAATTAGGTTTTTAAAGAATATCAGTTGACATTCTGAAGCATATTAAAGCATTACATTATATCCCCCTGCTATGCTTTACTAGAGAAAACAGACAAATATCACAAAAATATTCACATAACACAGTTGTTAGCAAGAACTTAGTAGCAAAGAAATATTTGTCTTCCTGAATGGATTTAATTGCAAGTCATGAGCATAACTCATGACTGGTAAAGAACAATGAAATGCTTTTATTTTTCTAATGCTTTTTGAAAGGTTTCATTTTGTAATTTCTACTTATTTTTAAGTACGTTTAAAAATACAGTAAAATAAGGAAAACTTCAATATATTAGGATTGAAATGAATTTAAATTAATTAGATTCAAAGCCCAAACAAAATTCAAATAACAGGGTAGTTGTACAGCGAGTTCACAAATCCCAGACACAGAACAGAGGACCTTGGGACCTGAGTGTTTTAATGAAAAATTATTCCTGATTTTTAAATCCTTTATAGAAGCATTGCTTATCCAGGAAACCAACAGTGTTTCTTGATAGCAGTTGGATTACAAGCTAAGGGTCTGTAGAGGTGTTCCCTGAGCAATCTGAAGACAGAGCTTTAATCTTCTTAGTTTAGGCAAGAAAATCAACTGCCCATCATATTTTATGGCGCTTTTAGTTTAGTTTATTTTACTTCCCTAAAGCATGAAATTAAAAAGGAACAAATAAAACTAATCTTCTCTCTTGTTGATGGGATTTTTTTTTCTGCATTTTTTGTGGTAGCATAAAGAGCAGCAAATAGGATAAAAGAAGTCCATGCCTGTTTCCATGACTGTCATCAGCAAGTGGTACAAAGATTTCAAGAAGTGAGGTAAGAGCTGTTCTTGATGCAGGTGTGGATCAAGGCAGTGCACACATGCTCCTATGGCTGTGCACCTCATAATATGGAAATATTTGGCATAAAATTTTGAAATGAGAAACATGTAAATGTGTTTTGTCATTCTCCCTTGCAGGGAGATATACAGCAAACACAGCACAGGATTTGGTTATTCCAAATGAAAAAACATTGTAAGGGTTGCTACTACTTTTCACCTGTTGATAATGAATTTTTATTTTCTTTATGATCTGCCCTTATTGTGGGTTCTTTATTTCTCACACATGTAAAACCCTTCAAGGCCAGGAGAAATGCAAACTAGTCAGTAAGGGCTCATAATTCATAACACATAGCAGTGTTTTCAAACTTTGTATAGTTTGCAGTAAAATCCGCGAGCTGAGGGTTCATCCATCACCTGTTTAATTGCCTGTAACAAACACTCAGGCAGCAAGAGGAAGAAAGTGAAGGGAGGGAGTATATCATCAACATAAACTGCAATCAGGCTATTCTTGTGTTATCTTTATCTAATACAGTGCTATCCATTCCTGTCCTCAGGAGCAGGTTGGGAAAAGAAAAGCCCACAACTGTTGTAGATTTTTCCCATTTATACACTCTTGAAGTTTGTATATTTGATAATTTTATGAGGCCCTACCTGCAATGTTGCATTCAGCACAGCAAGGACAGGGACCTGCTGGAGCCAGGCCAGAGAAGGCACCAAGGGCATCAGAGGGATGGAGCAGCTCTGCTGGGAGGAAAGGCTGAGAGAACTGGGGTTGTTCAGCCTGGAAAAGAGAAACTTTGGGGTGACCTAACTGGGACCTTCCAATCCCGGAAGGGAGCCAAAGGGAAAGATTGAAAGAGACTTTTTACGAGAGTCTGGAGAGACAAGGGACAACAGTTTCAAACTGACAGAGAGTAGGGTTAGATTAGAGATTAGGAAGAAATTATTTGCTGTGAGGATGGTGAGACCCTGGCACAGATTTCCCAGAGCAGCTGTGGCTGCCCCATCCCTGGAAGAGTTCAAGGCCAGGTTGGATGGGGCTCTGAGCAACCTGGTCAATTGGAAGGTGTCCCTGCCCATGGCAGCAGGGTTGTAACAAAATGGTATTTAAAACCCCTTCCAACCCAAACCATTCTGTGATTCTATGAAGTGCAGAATTTTGTAACTGCTGTGTTTTGCTTGCAGCATTTCTTTTCCTTTAGGAATATGTATAAGAAGGATGTTTAAATAACGATGCTTGCAAGCATATCCCACATTTTTAATGATTACTTAAGGAATTGCTGTGGAGTATTCAAGATGATGGACATGAAAAAAAGATCATAGTCAGTACTGACTAGCTTAAAGGTTGTCTGCCTGCTAGGATGAATAGTTTGCATTATTTCTATGTTTTCCCAAGGGGGCCGACAGAAAGAAATTTCTGCATGGAAATTGAAGTACTCAGGGGTACCTAAGGAACTCCAGGGAATTTTCAATTAGTTTTCATCACAGTTGTATCTCTGGAGAACTGTGTGCAAACATAAAGCACTGGAAACCACCCACACCACTTTGCATTGTTCTGTTCTATTGAGATAGGAAAATTATATGTTTGGCAGCATAGGAAGCTTGGAGGTCAGTAAAAGCAAACAACAACAACAACAACAAGAAAAAGCAAACAATCCCCCATTTAATTAAATAGTAGACAACTCCAAAAACGTGGCATCTAAAATAATTACTACTTTCAAGAAACTTCTGTCCAACTTTCATTATATAAGTGTGTTCCTGAAATGAAATAGAAAATACTGGAATTGAGAACTGACAGATATCAATCTTTTTGAATCACTAGAACTTTCACCTTTGAAGTTTAGCACTCCTGTTTTTCTGAGAGCAAGAATAGACCTCAAGATAGCAATCATAATTAATGCTGCAGTAATTAAGTTGACACTGAAGGTTTTCTGTAATGTTTTTATCCTCAAATCATGTCATGGAAATTCAGATACTAATTGCCATTATTTAAATATGAATTAAGCATGAAGGCTTTCAAATACTGATGAAAATTCCAAATTAAACAAAGCTTGTATCTTTTATGTGTGTTATAAACCACAAGCCTATAAAACCAGAAGTGGTATGAAACAAGAAGTCTATTTAAAAAGGTTGACTATCCATCAATTGAACTATTGATTTCTAGGTATTGTAGCTAATCATTTCCACAGTTGGAGAAAATGAAATCTTTTGGACCAATTCCCTTTTTCATAATTTATTTTTCCCTGCCTAGACTTTATTTCATATAAGAACACTTTATTTGAAAACAAAAAAAAAAACTGTCCAGTAATCTACTTCTCCTAAGACTAGCTGCAGTGTATAAAACTTCCAAAAAAACCTGTTACTAAATATGTAAATTTATAGCAAATAGGACTTTAACTATATGCTTTTGGCTAGATGTTTGCTATATTTTCTGAAGTTTATTACTGAGAATGCAACAAAATATTTCAATCTTCTATCTTTTATGACATAAAAATAGAAGGTAAAAGTCTTCCTTAACTTCTTTTAAGTGAACAGACCAAGATCTTTCCTTTCAGAAATGAGCTCTTTCAGTTTTGAAAATATTTATTCAGAAAAATATAAATGGGCAATACATCTGATACAGCCAGGACTGACATAGAGATAAGATTTAATTCTAGATGTTACCGCTCTTTGGTAGGGATGTAACTGCAATGCAACTGTAATAAAAAGACTGAAAATATTCTAGAATGAAAGGAACCAAGTGAAAATTTGTTCTTTCTTTTCCTTCTTCTTTGGATTCTTCTTTGGATGTATAAGTGTGAAATTTTATTTTTCCATTCTTTGGAACAGAGGGATCTCCTAGCTACTTTGGCACTTTTGGTCTGATATGGAAAAAAAAAAAGAAATAGAATAAATTGAAATAAATACTAAGTTATTATCTTCAGAATCTTTTTCTCGCTCCATGCACCCAAAATTTGTCATTTACTGGGAATATTTCTCCTTTACAATACTACCAGGGAAGCATATTCATCTTAAAAAAGAAGATAATTGGCCATGAGAATGGGTTTTATATCTGCTCCACCTTAGGCTTTCGTGGGGCTGGAAGGGAATCTCTGCTCCAACACCTGGAACACCTCCTCTCCCTCTTCTTTCCACCTTTGTACTATCACAGTTCACATGACACCACTCTCTTCCAGTTCCCTTATGCCTGATTACACAGGCACACAGACATTAAGGATATGGTGTCTCGATAATATCTGCTTAGAATGAGGTGAACCTCCAAACCTCCAAGAACCGGCCCTCAGTTAATATCAAAACTGCAGGTAGCATTTATATTCTGGGAAGTCAGCAATAAAAAAACTTTTTCACTGGTAGAGAGTCTTTTTAGCATCAGAAAAAACTGTGCATGTGTATGTTTGCATTTTAATAAGCTTCTGTATGTGGTGTATTCGGTATGGATGTGTGCAAATACCAGGTCAAGAAAAATACATGGCAGCACTTGCTGCCACTATAAAATAGTAATCATCCCTTCCTACAGACTTCAGGCAGAAAATATAAAGTTACAGCAATTCAAAGTGGAAAAAAGTTCCCCCCCCTTTTTTTTTTTTAATTTAAAAAGACTTTTTTCTACCTTTTCATGTAAGTGCTCAAGATTTTAGATTTGCACGTAAGTGCTCAAGCCTGCAGCATCATCTTCACAAACCATTAACACACAATTGTCCTGCACAAGTTATCACAAGTTTGTATTTACTTGCTCTTTTTCCTCCCTGAAAAATAATACCTGCCATAATCCAGAGAGAGGAATCCTGCCTCTGAAAGACTGTTCTGTATTTGTTCATACAGCAGTTCTGAAGAATCCTATCAGCAACTGAGAGTTTTCAATTAATTACTCAATTGGGAAACACTTGTATTTGTGTTCAATAAATCATGAATAAAACTCAAATTCAATAAAATATGGTCAGATTTTCTTAAGCTTAAGAGCAAAATGAAGAACTCTTGCCTGGGCTGGCTGAGCAGGCAAACAAGCATTCAAAATTTCTAGGCTAGAGTGAAGTTTGGTTGGCAGTGATTCATGAAGTCTTGTTATCATTCAGACTATCTCAGAAATTTCATATCTACATGCTTACATACCTTGCCCAAGTATAGGGATAGGAGTCTAAAAATAGGTGCACTCATAACAGCTAGTAATGCCTGTAACTGCATTTGCAATTAAAACTGTTTTTCTAATGATATTTACCCTGATATTTTCTGCATCTCTTCAGCGTGTAACTGCAGAGAACTCCTGTGACTGCTGCCTGCTTCTCTGAACATCTAAACTGCAACATTTGCCTATCATTATCTCCTCTTGATTTTCCAATTAGTCTCTTCTCTTGACAGCTTAATGCCTTGTTTTACCTACATCCTCAAAAAACTTGTGGTATGTCTCTGCTATTTCAGAGTACATAACTCTGGGATTTGCTCAAGGAAGGATTTTCTGACACCTTAGGTATTAGGGATTTTCATGGCCATAATATTTAGAATGAGAACTTATGAAAACCTAAACCTTAAAACTATCTCCCCTACTACTTCAGAGGATATGGGTTAGCAAAAAAGGTAACATTTTTTTCCACTTACATAGATAGATGTCACCTCTGCTGTATTAGTTTCTCAGCTTCTCCAAGCTGGATGTTATCTTCATGTAGCTTAAATTATCACCTTAATTTCTCTGTATCTGTGTAGTCTCTCATTGTATATTCCCTACAATCCACATTGTAAGCCACCTGAGGTGAAGTTGGTTTTTATATTTTCTTTGTCTGTTTGAACAATTCTTGGTTTTACATGCCTCTAAACCTGCTTGCTGTACTTTGGTGTCATCACAGGAAAAATTAAATTCCTTCTTATACTTTTTAAACAGGAAACAGCATTTCCAACCACTTAGGAGTTTTCTGATGTTGAGTTTGAAACTAGGACATATACTAGGAATTTATTAATTTCACTGCCTTGTTGAAGCACCAAAGTACCTTCTCATGTTGTTGCATGCACTCATCTGTTGAAGTAAACATGACACAAAATTTTCCTCAATTTCTTAAAGACTTCTAGACCTTACAGGACAGAATGCACTAAATGTGAACAGTTGCTTACATTTGATTATTTAGGGACAGTTTGAAGTGTTGAGACACCTACACCTCTTTTTTTGGCTCCTAACTTCCCATTGATTTTCACATGTCAGACACTTAATTCACAATCAACATTGCTCATAGTTAAATATCCTGTTCTTCTGCTAGCATGGATTTAAGTTGAGTTGGATCTTTTGTGTCAAGCGGCTAACTAGAGGTGGGGGGTGAGGGTGAATTTAGCCTGAAAAAGAATTTCAAATAAAAGCAACCGGCTTTTCTGTGAAAAGTTTAAAAGGTCATCTTCCAATTATTTTTACCAGCTACATTCTCAATTAGACAAGCTTATGTTCTGCATTTTATCATCATCTCTATTGGCCTAGATCAGTTTCCATAAGGATGATTGGTAATATGAAGGCACTTACGTCTGTGAGACCTTTTCTAAATGCTATATATGTTTAATGTTACAAGTGGTGCTATTTCAGAAACAAACAAAAAAAAAACAACTCCTCTTTCTTATTAAGGAACTAAATTTGAATGTAACTTACTATATATATCTGGAAGGAGAAAAAATAATTTTTTACTTCTGTGCTACAATGGCTTTAAAAGCTGGCGTCATAAAATAAAAACTTAGAGCAAAGTACACCAGCACCCATCTAAACTGTATACTGATGAATTTTATACATTCATGAAATCCTAGAATAGATTGGGTTGGAAGGGTCCCTTAAAGGTCTTCTTGTCCAATCCTGGTGCAATGAGCAGGGCTTCTCAGAGCCTGTCCAATCTCACCTCGAATGTTTCCAGAGATGGGGCATCTACAACACCTCTGAACAATCTGCTCAGAGAGTATCTTACCATGCTCATTGCAAGAAAAGTTCAGTCTTCTGTCTCATCTGAATCTACCCTATTTTGGTTTAAAACCACCACCCCTTGTCCTGTCACAACAGGCCCTTCCTGAAGGTTTGTGCAGGAAAGCTGTGGAAGGTCACCCTGAAGTCTTTTCTCCAGGCTGAACAATCCCAACTGTCTCAGCCTCTCCTTACAGGAGAAGTGCTGAAGACCTCAGGTCATTTTTTAGCATCTTCTGGATTTTGCTGAGAACCTCAGGTCATTTTTTACCCTCTTCTGGACTGTGCTGAAGACCTCAGGTCATTTTTTAGCATCTTCTGGATTTTCCTGCAAACCTCAGGTCATTTTTTACCCTCTTCTGGACTGTGCTGCAGACCTCAGGTCATTTTTGTAACCTCCTCATGTCTTTCAAGTGCTGTGGACTCCAGACCTGACCCGTGGACACCAAGTGGGGTCTAACCAGACAGGAGGTAATTGATCATGGCTTCAAAGCTTAAAATTTGAGGTGAGGAGAGTTCCTTCAATTTATATCCTTCTTATGCAGGACCAAAAAAAAAAGTGACTAGTGAGATATATTGGTGCTATAAATGCAAGATTTTAGCACACTTCCTCATTCAAGTACCACATTATTTTCCCTTTCCACCCCTGTTTATCTTCCCTCAGCTGTCATTGATGTGGTCTATAGCTTGGAGGAGAACCAGATAGTCAGTGGATGTTTAAAACTCAGTCCTTCATGTTAACTTAGGCTAGGTTTTCTCCTGCAAGCATATCTCACAGAAATCTGCTCATGTTGTCTAATAGCTTTGTGGTTGTCCTACTCTTTTTTTCTTCAGCTGCATTGAAACTCAATTCTTTGGTTATGGATTCCTAAGGTACCAAGTTATATTTTTTTCCATGCATATGTCTGATTTTTAAACCTTTTATCTCATTAGATATATCCCTCCTAGCTACTGCCCCCAGTACAGTCAACTCCTCTGGCTTGGAACTCATCTGTATCTTATCACTTACTTATTTCCTAATTTTTTTCGTACTTTATGAAATGGGCTAGAAAGCAGGACGAAAAACCAAAAAAACAAAAACAAAACAAAAAAACCCACAAAAACCCTAAAAACAAACAAACAAATCCCAACAAAACCAAAAAAAAAAAAAAAAGAAAAAACAAAACAAAAAAAACCCAACCAGTTAGGCTAAGTGAAACTTCTTAGGAAACACCTAAGTATTCTTGAAATCCTATCTGGTCCACTGACACTGCCATGCAGAAGGGACAGTGTGGTGACAGTGTTAATGTTCTCTTTCAGAAAAGCTTCTGACAAATTGAATTTCTCCACTGCCCTACCAAAAATTGAAATATACTCGTTCATCTTTTCTCTTGAAAGAAACTACTTTTATGCTGTTGGATACATTCTTTTTATTCCATACAGGAAAGCTTTCCCCAGGGGAACTTTAGCAGGAAAAAAAAAAATTTAACTTGGGATTTATTTATTCATTAAATCAGACTAAAAAAATTCAGTTTAAAACCTACTTTCCTTGGATAGCAAAAAAAAATTATTATTTTAATGGTCATTATTAAACACTGAGCACTCTCTTCTACCTCTTTTCTCTCTTCAAAAATCCACTGCAAGCTGCTGGCTATGCAGCTTGAAAGGATATTAAATTAAACATAAATTGAATAAAATTTTATTTTATTACAGACTGTCTGGACTTCAGGTCCAAGATAACAGGGTAAAGTACTGTGGTTTTTTAAAAATCTTTATTTTGTGTAAAGACTGGTTCATACTCGAACATCTCAAACTTTATTAATAGAATGTAATCAGTGGGAACAAAATAAAAAGTGGAATTAAAGACTTCACAAAGCTGAACAAATGGAAAAAACCAACTAAGCCAAATGTCTGGTTTATGTTCAACACTGAAAATGATCATGATAATAACTTTCATATACTGATTGTTCACCTTTCAATGAATTGTTGCAGGCAAATCTAATACTTTAAAGAAGATATATCCTGGTTAGTGAACCCTTATCTTCTTCTGACATGGAACACATTTCTGTAGATTGCACTGTTGAAGCCAAGTAATTGGATAATCATTTTTACCACACACAGAGACTAGAAATCCCCTTACACCAGGAAAAAAAAATCCAAAACATCCCTTTTGGGTTTTTGAAGCCTATACGGAAATTAAACTGTAAAAATATGCAGGTGAGTGAAGAACTATCAGTGAGCAATATTCCTAAATATGGTCTAAAGTATTTAACTGTCAGAGGTAATAATTTATAAGGCAGCAGTCCAGACATTTCCCTGATAGATCTGAGGGGCATGTTAATGGAGCACGATGAAGACAGATCGCTCCATTCTAATGCCATCCAGCCGACAGCCGCCTCGTGAAATGCATCTCTGCCAGTGCCCATCAATCTCACCCTGCTGGCCCCTTGGATTAGACACAGAAAAAGTACTCCTGTGAATCTTTAAAGGGCTGCTTCTGTCTTTTGGGAAGCTGTTTAACGTTGTTTTCGTTTTATGGATTTGGCTGGACTTTAGTGCAGACAGGAGCCTGAAGACCTACCCTTATAAAATCCTGTGAAAACAGACAGAAACATAAATTTCATCTTTAATGGTTCACCCACTTGAGCTTGCCCTGCTTTACAATGTGTATTCTTGTATTGGTTTTGAATCAGGTATGTAAGTTTATTTATAAATAAGATCAATTTAAAAATTTGAAAAGGTTTAGGCATAAATATGCAAAGTTCAACTTTATATGGCAGTGTTCCTCCCATTGTAACAAGCAGTCCATAATTTGGAAATGTTTAAAACTCAGTGGCTTTACTAAAAAAGGGACTACATCAGTTAATTTTAAATTACATTCCTTTTCAGTGATTTCTCCTTTATTTGTTACAGGGAGACTTCATTTCAAGCTGCTTCCAAAGAGCTAAGTCCAGTTCTCTTACTTGGAACTATGCTGAGCTCAGCAGTGTGGCACTAAGTGCCATTAAATGTGGTGACTCCTAAGTCACAAAAATGAGTTGTTTTGTGACATTAATAAAAAAAAGGAGCTTCACAGCCTACGACCTCTAAATAACATTCATGAATTTTAACAAAATTTGGGCAAAATGCTGTTTGTTACCTTATATTTAAGAATCTTTAAATATGTGGATCTATTTCTTCTAGTATCTTTCATCTGCATCACTTCCATCTTTTGGACACATTTTTTCTTCTTTCATGTACAAGTGAAGCTTTCCCTGGACACATCTGTCTAATGGGCAAAGAGGTGTACCAGCAAACTTGGGAGCCAGGGCTAACAAAAATTTTCATCAACATGTAAAAATGCTGGTCACTAAGACAAATGATGCTTTGAGCATTACAGATCAATTATTTTTCCTTATTCACAAATGAATTCACAAAGGACTCCATAAGGTCACAAGGATATAAATAACTTTGTCCTGGTTAGTTTTTCAAATAACCTGTATCTAGGTTTACAATTTACACTCTCAAGTTTCTGAAAATTATGAAAGCGTTGTATGATAAATCTCTCTAATTTTCTTCATTCTGAAGACAGCATTAGAGTTTGGACCCTCCAGGCCAAAATGCTGGAAACAATGATCGGTAACAAAACTTTGGTAATGTACATGTTGAAATTTAGGTGAAAATAAATCTGTCTTAAACTGGACTGTTTTGTACTATGGTCATCCAAAATTCAGCAAAATAACTATTGATATTTTTAAACTTGCACATTGAGTTTAAGTGCTCACAGAAAACTCCCTTTCTTCAGAAAACGCTGAGAATAACTTTACTCTTCAGAAAAAGTATCCAAAGCCATCTGCATTGCAGATAATTTCGATGTTCAGTTGTCACAAACTGCAAGAAAGCTGCATGAAGTATTTTATTTCTTTTGCTTTAAAAAGCCATGAAGAAGACATATCAGCAGTTGGTTATGGAGATAGAAGACTGGAAATCTTGCCTGTCATCTGGCCATAGTTAACATGTGAGATAGGAGGGGAGTTGTGGTGATCGATTCTGTGCCAAGTTCAGAGCTTGATTTTCAAAAGTATCATTAATAATGTTCAATTCAGTGGTCATTATGAAACAGTTTAACCCCAAGTTCATCCAGCCTTAGCAATCTTTTCCTATTTCTGTAATATGCCTGATTTACTTTATCTGTGATTTTTTTCTGCTCTGATACTATGCATTACAGGCTTCTAGACATATGTATTTGTAATATCATGAGTTAATATCATGGGTGTATTTTCAAATTTGATGTGTGAGATGCAGTGTTTGATGACTTCCTCTTCCACCTCCATTTTGCTCTAGCTTAAAATGGTGACTGTCATTTCAGTCTGAAATCCCAGTTTATTCCTAGAGAAATGTGGTGAGTTCACACATGTGGAAGTGTGATTGCCATAAGAAGAAGAGTTGATACAGAAAAAAAATGAGTGGTGGTGCAGAAAGAGAAAAAAAAAGGGGGGGATTTAACTTGCCAGTCAGAACAAGAGCTCCTTGGAGAAAATTAGAAAAAAAAAAAAAAAAAGGCCTGGGTGGGAGTGGTGGTAAACCAGCAATGTAGGAATCTGAAAATATCACCAACGTGGTGATTACATTAGGAGCACCAACAGAAACAAGTCCTGCAGAGACAGAAGTCTGGTCATCTTTGTTGGGTGGTAGCCAACCTATATTATTATCTGTATGTCTCTTGTTCACAGAATTCTAAAAACAGACCGAATTCTAAAAATAGCAACAATTTAAATGGAACTGAATTTACTCAGTCTGCAATGTCAGAATACATTTCACCCTGTGAGTGTCAGAAGTACTGCTCAGTAAGGTGATACATCCTTTGGCACAGATATATAAATTATGGATTTGTACATTTTTAATTTTCTTTCCAAATGCAACCAGGTTCCTATTAGCATGTCCTTTAATTACATGCTTAATATTAAGCAGGTGAGCAGAACCAGCATTGAAATGAAACTGGAATATTTTATCTAGGGAAGGATAACTCACATTCAGGTATGGAAACAGAGGGGAAATGCATTAAGACAGGGGATCTGCATAATTTACATTACAGAAGGTGAATATCGAGAGATTTGACTGCTGCTCCTAAAGAGTGTGCTTCAGGTAGTGGAGCAACTTCGCTTTGTGTGGGCTTCCTATGTTTCACCATAGTTGCTGAATATCCATCTCAGCATGTTCATCACCATGCTAAGGTGTTTAAAGCATTAATTTCATTAGAAAATGGTTCAAGCCTGCTTCAGGAGGCAGATATGAAATAACTAACCAGCAGAACACAGAATAATATAGGTAAACTTGACCAGGAAGTTTTAAGCAGCACTAAACAAGCCATAGCTTTCCTACTCATCTAAGTTACCAGCACTGGGCATTTTGAACTCCTGCCAGCCAGGCCTCTGCTTCATATCAGCAATAGTCAACCCTTCCTCAAAAGGTTTTTATTTTGTGTGCTCTGCTCTTTTCTTTAGAGCAAAGAGGGCTTAGGTGAGAGAGCTGATGATGCTGTGAAGAGCTGGTACAAAGGTACCCGACTGTCTTTTTTAAGAGGCTTATCCAGTTTTCAATAACTCACTCAGAATTTGGTCAATAAACACACTTCACAC
The DNA here is from genome assembly GCA_035583215.1 of Arremon brunneinucha. NCBI lineage: Eukaryota > Metazoa > Chordata > Aves > Passeriformes > Passerellidae > Arremon > Arremon brunneinucha. The sequence continues at coordinate 12,272,684 of JAWWEX010000001.1, read as the reverse complement.
AAAACTGAGTTTTGCCCATATTATTTGAAACACTCTGTTGGTTTTTCCCCACACAGATAGTACCAATAATGTCTTTTGCTGACTTATCTCCTACTTTTGCTGAGCACAGGCTTTGAGATTATTGTGCCTGTTCCTGTACAGTGATGGGTTGACACTGCACATGGCTTGACTGAAACCTTTTGCACTCTCCACCTGCTGTCTGAATGAAAGCTGGCCTGAACTGTTTGCTGAGAGGAATTTCATGTAATGAACAGAAAAGTAGGTAGTTTTCAGAGCATGTAACTTATATTCAAATGTGGTTCTGTTTTTTTATTGTATTAATTGCCTAAAACAAGCTGCTGAAGGTACTCTTTAAAATATTTTGAATGTTTCAAATGATATGTTTTTTCTTACTTTATCACCCCATCACCATTGTGTTGGAAACAAATATATTTCATTTTAATACACTTAAACTGAATACTTCCTCTTTATTAACTAATACAGCCACTGCTTTGTGCTTTGCTGAACACTATTCTCAAAATGTCTTGATAAGACATTAAATGTATCTTAATAAGATACATTTAATCTCTTTCTAGTGTTAACATGTAAAACTTATTTTATGGTTCTTATTCAGTTGATTTTTATTTTCCACTATAGTTCAGTGTTATGGACAATATCCTTAAAAACTACACCTCCTTCTCTTCTCTTCTCTTCTCTTCTCTTCTCTTCTCTTCTCTTCTCTTCTCTTCTCTTCTCTTCTCTTCTCTTCT
>JAWWEX010000001.1:12246572-12260314 GCA_035583215.1 Arremon brunneinucha | reverse complement strand
AGGAAAGGAAAGGAAAGGAAAGGAAAGGAAAGGAAAGGAAAGGAAAGGAAAGGAAAGGAAAGGAAAGGAAAAAGGGTAGTAGTTCTAAGAGTTGGCTCATTACCATCATGGCATTTAATCTGAAAGCTTGGAGTTGGATAGGTTCTTTATCCCTCATAGGCTTTAAACAGAAGTTAATTTTACACAGTGAGAAATCATGAACAGTTGTGGTCAGTAATATATAGAATATTACCTGGCACAATCACCAGTGATTGCTTCTTGATTTATAATCTATCATGAAGAAAGGATGATGTGTTCTGCCCTCCTCACATCTTAGTACTTCATCCACATTTTCTAGTCATCTTGTCTATTTGTACTCACTTGCAATATTTCATGACTACTCGCAACTCTAAACCCCAAATATAAAAAAACCAAAACAAAAACCAAAACAAAAACCACCAAACCTGAAAAAGCATACATCTCAGTCTGTCCTCTAGCTGCTTTATTTTTATTGGCAAAATAAGAAGGGATGGGCTGCAAACAGAAAATGATCCACCAGCATTTTGTTGTTTTGTGTGTTAAGTTAGAAAGGTGAGCAATATTGAGACTCTCCAGTTATGGCCTTATAAAATGAAAATCAATAGTAGTGTCAAGTGTCACCGAGTGACTACAATGACCATGATTGTCCTCATGATTTCCATCAGACTTCATGAGTAATATTGATATATGACTTTGGAATTTTTTTTACTGTGTTGTTGTTTGCTGCAAAAGCATAAGGATGATCCTAGCACTTATAACACACTGGATGGTTCAGTGGAAGCCTGAGGCAGCTGAAGCCCTATCAGCTACAAAACTGTGTTGGAGCAGTAATCCTCTTTGTGTGGCATTTTGCTGTAACATCAATTTTATAAATATGTCAGCCAGCAGTTTACCTTGCATCTATGGATTTTGCAAGACTAAAAGCAAATGAAAATGCTATCAAAACTTTAATCCCTTTTTTTTTTAAAGTTAATTTTTATTTATTCTGTAGCCAGTTTTGTGGTGATACTGGAGTTACAGAAGAATGTAAAGTAAAGGAGTTGAGTGAGTTGAGATCTCTCTGTTATATGTGGGTTTGTGTGCACTTTTGTGTTCTGGTTTGATCAGAAAATATACTTCATAAGTACTTATATTTGTAAATAAATTATAGAAATATACAGTAAACCAATAAAAGGCAAGAAATTAAATCCTATAATATAGAAAAAGCATCACTGTATGAGGCTTTGGTGGCCTCTCAGTGGCTTCCTTGCTTTTAGCCCCTGGTGAGCAGCACATGTTGTGATTAGAGAAAAAGTCTTAATCAGAATTATTTTTACAGTCAAAAAGCAAAAACTACTATGAGTGCAGGATAGGGTAAGACAGTGCACTGTATCAAAGTAATTATATTAAAGCAATTATGTTAAAGCTAGCAAGAAGAACAATTAATAAGTACCAATTGATGCAACTCATCCACACCAGCTCTTGTGGGCAGATCTCTTCCTCTCAGCCTCCAGGAGTAACCTTGTTGGGTGTCTCCTTACTCAAGTGACTAATCTTCACACATTTCAAGGAGGAAAATGTTCCAAGAACCTCCCAACATGAAGTGGACTGGACTTAAACAGCATAAAGTGGTTGACTGCCAGTCATTTCTCCAGGTCAGCTTGGCACCTTCTCTGCCAAGTCTTTGCCTCACTATCAGGATGTTGATTTGGGATTGCTGAGTTTTAGCATAATTCAACATCAAAACCTTCATGTGGTGCCTCCTTTCAGCCCATCACTGACAGTTTTGCAAACAGGACATTTTCCAGCTTGTTGCCTTCCCACCCAAAGTACCAGGGGACTGTCACCCTATAGTATTTGCTGGGTCCCCAGGAAGAAGGAGGAATTGAGAATCTGACTCCATGCTCTTAGAAGGCTAATTTATTATTTTATGATATTATATTATATTATATTAAAGAATGCTATACTAAAACTATACTAAAGAATAGAGAAAGGATACTTACAGAAGACTTAACAAAATACTCATGAAGAACTCATGACTGCTTACAGGGTCCCAACACAGCTGGACCATGATTTGTCATTAAGTAAAAACAATTCACATGTTGTATAAACAATCTCCCAACCACATTCCAAAGCAGCAAACACAGGAGAAGCAAATGAGATAATATTGTTTTCATTTTTATCTGAGGCTTCTCAGCTTCCCAGGAGAAGAAATCCTGGAGAAAGGGATTTTTCAGAAAATATGACAGTGACATCACCCAACACCCTGGACAGAACAAAGTGCTTTGTTTATCCACCCTGTTTGCAGCAGTTCTGCTTACTAGAGTTCCTTAGGGCTCCTTTGTGGCTGTGGATGTGGGCATATTAATATAATGTGAGAAAGCACATTTTGCTTCTTCCTGGAAGTAAGACAGAAAAGTCAAAGTAGTCTTCAAGTAGAAGGGCAAAGAGTATCACAAGGCAATTTTCTAAAAGCAGATCTGAAAAAAGCACACTAACTTACAGTCAGTATATTTTCTGGCTAACTACCAGTAGTTAGCTACTTAAACTTACTTCAAAGCATCTCAAAGAAAACATGGAAAAAAAAAAGAAATTTTGAGGATGTCTTATTGTCTTCAAAATGCTTAATTAAAAATTGAGGAAGATGTACTGTGATAAGTTTTATGATGCAAGACTGAAGTCGAAATTAAACTATGTAAACCAGTACATGAATTAGAGAGAAGCAGATAAATATAGAGAGATCTAGAAATAACCTAGAGAAATAACGTTTACACAGATGGCATAGAGACATCTAGATACAAACAATTTTTATAATTGAATAACATTGCAAAAAACATTAGGATCACGGTACAACCCTGAAAGTGGAACAAATATTTAATATATCATTCTATTCCATGACAAAAAGGAAATGTTACTGTCCTTCAAAGACATGATGATAATTAAAGAGGTTGGATTTTTTCCCCCAGTTTACCAATTAATTAATGTTCATTTCATGTGCTAATGTTGACCTTTTCGGTCATTCACAAAGGAAACTCAGATCTAATGAAAAAGCAAACAAGTTTATCTATATAATCTCCTATATTCCAAATTTAGCATAGAAACATGGAATATGTCAAATGCCAAAATATGTCAGAGTCTGTAATCTAATTTCTGTCTCTGAGATTTTCCACTAAGTTCAGCACCTCTGTAGTATGAGTTCAAAAGAACAATTTAAAAAAATGTGTAATATTTTCAAGGCATAAAGTCATAAAATTAATCTATTTTGATTGGAAGAACCTCAAAGAACATCTCATTTCAACCCCCTGCCATGAGCAGGGACACCTTCCACCAGACCAGATTGCTCAGAGCCCCATCCAGCCTGGCCTTGAACACTCCCAGGGATGGGGCAGCCACATCTCTGGGCAAACTCTTCACTTCCTCGCCACTCTCACAGTAAAGTACTTCTTCCTTATAGACAACCTAAATCTTATAAAACATAGAGTGTTTCTCTTTACATTATTTAATTTTGGGTATTTACAATCCTTAATTTTTTCTAGATTTTCAGTTTCTACATCTGTGGGGATAAATTTAGCAGAAAGAACACACAAATACTGCCTCTCCAGAAATTTGGCTGAGATAATGCTGGTCATCTGGGCAAAAAGAGCTGTAAACCTTAAATAATTTCTTATATCCCTTACAGGATACTTATGTTCATTTTAGGGATTTTTTTCCAGGACAAAAGCAACACAAAAAGAAATAAAACCATCTCTAAATTTTATACAGAGAGAATATTGTCCTGATCACATTTATATGTCTCCACTATATTTACTTTAAAGTGAAAGAAGCAGTGGGACATTATTTTTCCTTTATCATGGGCTGCATTTAAGATCAATAAAAGAGACACTTTCCTGGTAGTAAAAGTAGAATTTCCAGTTGACTCAGTTTTCATACACTCAAAGTATCTGAAAAACTGTTTCCTGTATACAGTAAGTAATTAAGCTTTTTAAAATGAACTTTTAAAATCTGGCACTGTCAGTTTCATCAAGTTCATTAATCACCTTGTTGTTTTTCTTCCTAAGTTCAGTCTAATATTGCCTGTGATTATTTCTGGTGTTATGAACATCAGAGAGTAGGAAATTGTTATAAGCACTATTTATTGAATCTTCACTGGAATACAATAAAGCTCTGTGTGACACAGTAATATATTTTTTTAATTTTTTAAAAATATATTTTAAAAACACAATTTTTTCATCAAAAATATTTTGCAAATAATGTCTTGACAATTGTCTACTAAAAAGCTTAAGTTTTTGACAGCTATAACTACTAACAGTATAATGACATGATGATGAACCTATGACATTTGAATCAAAATCAGCAAATGAAACTGCATTTAGTACATTGTGAGTAATGAATTTACTTTTTTCTTCTTCTTCCAGATAGCTTTTTCAGTGTTCTGAAGAAGCTTCTGCTCTTACAAAAAATGTAATTAGAAAAAATATTTAAGAAGTAACTGAGGAGTGATGAGATGCAGAAATGAAAATAGTTTGTAAACTTATCCTAAAGTATACTTTTCTTCTCAATGTAACAAATTAAATTCAGCATTATTCAGTCTTTTGGGACAACCAAAGGTTTTATAGTAAAGAAAAAAAAAGAAAATGATAAACATCTTCTGTATTTGTATTCAAGTTTTCCATATGGTAAATGGTCAAAAGTTTGGATGTAGAAGTTATAGTGAAAATTTGAGAAGTTCATGAACTATAAAATTTTTAAACCGGGCTCTAAGTGGAAAATACCTTTTAAAGCAAACTACTTGCTGTTGAACAGGGAGACAAAGATCTTATTTTTGTACTTCTTTGTTTAAGTATGTTAATATCTGTATTTCTTGTAAAGCTCAGTAATTTTGTTCCCTTTTAGCACTGGTAAATTTATCAGTTGCTCTCCTTTTCCTCAGGTATACATTTTTCTTTCTCAGTACTCTGAGAATACATTTTTTCCCTCCGAATCTGTATGCTCCTTCCAAACTCACATGAAATTTATTACAATTTTTACAAAAGCTTTAGGAATCTCGTCCCATGTAATAGGTGTGTTGGGAATTTCTAAAAGAAAACCTTCAGATGTCTCTATTGCATAGATTTCAAGAGAAACTAAAACCTGTAGGTAGGAGTAAGGCATCAAATATAATTATTTGTTGCTCTGCAGATTTGAGTAATTCCAAAATACAATAAAATTTCATTAAAAATCAGTACCATCCAAAAGTAAAATAATAATATGAATAACTTGAGTAATGTATTCTTGCAGTAGCAATGCAATTATACACATGTGACAGAGTTTAAAAAATCTTTTAAGGATAGTTTGAAGACTAAATTTGAAGCCATATCCTCATTAGTCGCATATTTTCAAGAAAAGTTTTGTTATAACTGTCAAGGTTTTAAGTAAAATCCTGGATATAAATTTCAAATCTTAAATTCTATTCTTTGCACTACGGAACTTATATTGATTTCAAATGGAGTTGCCATTTCACTTTGAACATATGTTATTTTATTACGTGTTCTGTGATATCCATTAGGAAACAAAAAAATTTAAACTGGTCAGCAACAAATATGTGGGTATATAGATAAGATTTATTTCTACACATAGAGAATATTTATATAAAAGTTGCTGCTGATGTTTTACACATATGGTTTATGTGCTCATTTAAAAATATAATGAGTGTAAATTTAAGGAAAATAAAGGAAAGCCATGTATAATAAAATATAAGTCTCTAGGAAATTTTATTTTCTAGCATAAAGTACTTGAGATTTTAAACTCAGTTTTTTTATTACAGTCTCAGCCTATATCTAATTAAAGAAAAAACTTTATTAGAATGTTTTGCTTTTGTTTGAATTTTGCCTTTGAGCTACAATAGTATTACAGAATAAAGCACGCTCAAAAAATAGTCGATACTGTGACTACTCATTGCTACAGGTCCCTACATCTTCTGGAAATTATTCTGTAGGGATGCAGTATTATTCCCTGTCAATATGATTTGTACAGATACTGGATTAAAACTAGTTTAATTCTTGCAGGTTTTGCTACAGACTCCATTCCACATCACTGAATATGTTTTTAATTTATCGTAAGAGATTTTATACAGGAAAATTAGGTGGCATTTCTACTTTCAAAATTTTGAGTGATGCAATTTCTTCTTTTCTAACCCACAGGTGAATCTAACATAATTTGACTCCATACAGAAAGAGACTTCATTTTAAAGCAATAAATTAGAAAATGCAGGAAGCTTATCTAAACAATTTCCAGCTAAAAACTCCAGCTATTAATTGGGTTAGCAAACTAATCCAGAACTAATTTACAGCCTTCAGAGTTCTTGTATTCATTTGATCAATATCAAAAGACACAGTTAATATCAGCAGGAATAACAGGACCAACAGGCAGTAAACCTTGTGAGATTGTGTGAATTCTCTGCTAGGGAAAAAAAAAAAACCCAAACAAACAGCTCTTCTCACCTCTGTGGTTGCTGATCAATAAAAGTTAATGTCCTGGTGCTGCATTCACTACAGAGCTTTTCAGAGAGATAGCTCTTTACAGCTCTTCAAGGACATTTCATGGCAGTCTAAATACTTATATCCTATTTAATTTGCCATGGCTCAGAGTGGAGAGTAACACCTGCATTGACAGTGTTAGCAGGAAGGGAGCCTCAGTCTACATACCATAAAACACCTTTTTGGAGAATGGTGATGGCTTCAAGAAGAAGCTTTCTTGTTAACATCTGATCGGATGGAAACACATGCAGCACATATTGTATTACAGCCTGGAGAAAAATGTCAGAATGTTTGCACCCTTTTCTTTCTGTTTTGTAAATTTTAGTGGGAAAATCTGTGGAGTTTCTTGATTTGGTTTTAATAGTTTCTTAGTATTTAATAGTTTAATAATTTAGTTACTACTAAACTATTAGTAAGAGCTAAAGTACTAGCTTAGTACTTTAATAGTTTAAAAGTTTCTTTAATTTGGTTTTGAAAACTTGATTACACAAAGTGAGTTGGAAGACAGAAGCCCAAGTGATACTCTGAGAACTTTCATTTCCTCTTCAGGTTCATTGCTGGATGTGAAAAAGGGCTTTGAGCCCTGGTAAGATTACTTTTATCATTAAACTGAGAGTTCCTTAGGACCAATAATAGGGAATATCCATCTTTATTAAAGTGTCCCATATTCTAAATATGATGGGTCTAGGTTACATGTGCCTTTTTGATGAGTATCAGGGCTTTGAACCTGTTTGAAGTCTTTAAGTAAGTAAATAAAATTTATGTCAAGAAGTACTTTATATCCTTAAGTATTTTAAATCAATACACATATTTTTATGTCTACAAATACTGCATGTCAAAGTAATGAAACAAATTACATGAAACTTCATCAGACATGATTAAGGTACAAATGCTTGGAGGTTTAAGTGATTTCTCCTGATTCAGAGTATATTAGTTCATGAGCAGATGATGCCATAAATACTACTGAAGTTAAACTGGAGTGTGACAAAGATTTGCAGATTTTGCTGGCAAAGATTTCCAGCTACTGTGGAACTTTAAGATGCACCTTTTCCCCTAAACTCTTTTCCCTTGCAGATCTTTCAGAGCTTACATTATCTGCTTACCTCATGGACAGGTTCTCACTCTTTCATCTCTCTCCTTTCTGCTCTCATCCCTTGCACATCTCCTCCCACTGTGATGGCCAGATCACACTTTCCACAGCATAGCTCTCCATTACTGAATGAAAAAATGAATAATAGCAAATACATTGCCAGATGTTCTTCCTCATCGTTTCTGTTTTATTTGGAAAGCAAAAAACCTTACCAACAGAAAGTCTTCTAGTAGAGGCAACAAGGCCTTTAGGTGTGAAGGACATTGATTTAAGGGTTTTCTGTATTGGTAATGTGCTTATCAAGGGGTTTCCAGGTTTTAGCTTTTGTGAAACAGGGGCCATCATTAACACCACAGTTACTTGATATTTAATATAACTGAAAAATTAAAATGTTAGTAAAATATCTTAATTTTGACCCAAAGCAAATTACAGGAGGTAGTCAGATATTTTACACCATATTTTCCATAAACTTACTAACTCAGAAGAGCAGTGTGAGGTTTTTTTTCCTTTTTCAGCACTTAAGTTCCATCAGAGGTTTTTCCAAATCATGAGCAGAATTCAGACACTGATAAACCCAATACAATGTGGACAATTTTCCAATGTGACAATCAGACAGTTGCCAGAAACCAAGACATGATGTACATTCCTCAATCCCTGAGAGCTAGATCCTACTAAACATTAATATTTTATCACATCATATTTTTCATGTAAAATACCAGCCTAAAAATTAGTAGTTCTGCAAGATTTTTCTTGAAATTTGTTGATATTTCAATTTCATTTTTGGAGCAGACTGCAACTTTTTTTTAAATTTAAATCTGATTCTTCATTTTCAACCAAAGAACTGCTTCTCTTTTCATAGGTGACAAGAAGTGGCCAATTATTCATTATACAAAGTAATAAAAATGTATACATACTGACAGTATGGTAATAAGCACAGTTCAGGTACTTGCAAGGAAATTACTAATGGACTATCTTAATAACTTAGTTTAATAAAAATGTCCTTGGTTAGATTTCACTGTTTACATCAGAAAAAAACACAAGTTTTAAAATCCCTTCTCAATCACTTTTCCACATTTCTAATGACATTAGCACCATTAACTTTTAAATTGATAGAATGAAGTTATATTATTTCTCTTGGTAAATTAAGCCACTAGAATTGTATAATTATAAATGATAATGATTAAAATCCCTTGCAAGCATAAAGAATAAATAGGATCCATATTATATCCTATTACTGTATTTTGGGAGGACAAAAACTGAAACTTACAATTGTTTGTTCTAAAGACATTAAAACAGTTTCTATCCTTTCTAACTTATCTTTATTTTAATGACTGCTTTATCTCACCCATCCCATGAAAATGCAATAGTAGCCTGTTTATACAGTGACAAAAACCCCAAGGTTTTGTATTGAAGTTTCTAGTCTAAATTTTCATTGCCTGGAACTGAAAACTATTGTTTTCTTGAACATGATTGTCAGTACAAAATAATTGTACAAACAAATAAATGTGCTTCCTACAATGTGGAATTTTGTTTGGATTTTTTTGAACATAGTAAGTCACTTTTTAGACTTTAAATTCCGTTGCAACTGTTATGGTGCCATAAACAAAAGGATACTGACTCTTAAAACAATTTGGGTCATAGCAGACTTAGAAATGTAACCAACAATATCCCTTTATTTTACTAGTAAAACTTGATAGAAGTGATAGTGGGAGCAGTATATTTAATTTTAAAGAAAGTTAAAGTATGTTTTTTCTCCTACATTTAAGCCATGGCTCATCCCAAGCATTGTGAATGATATCTCTGTGACTGTAAGTTGCAGAGTGAAGAAGCAAGACAGAGAGAGCAGAAGGCAGACAAAAATAAACAGTGAAATAAACAATAAATTAATGTGATAAATACATAAAATATATATATCACATATAATTCTCAGTCATACAAAAAATTAATGGGATTTTATTTTTAACCTGATTGCCAAAAACCAAAATCACACAGAGAAAGCTGAGGGCCTTTCCTCCCCATCCATATTTATGCAGATTTCCACCACACATCTTCTGGATGCATCAGGATATAGATGTGATGCCAGTTGTTGCTGTCATTGTCAACTTTCTCTCTTTCACAGAAGATGACAGAAGACATTTTGAAGACTCTACATTTCATAAAATCACAACTATACCACAGAGTTTCTTAAAAAAGGCAGATATTTTTTTACAATGTAGCTCCATCCATCTAAACACTGCTTTTACAAAGATTGTAGGTTACTTTCTAATGTGGATAAAAAAATAAGTAGAATTTTATCCAAGTCTTGTCTAACTGAGCAAATCAAAGGTACTGTTTTTGGGAGTTTATGTTCTCCCTTCTTTTCAATGTTTTATCTTTACGCCTGACCTTCAATACATTTTGAAACATCTGTACATGGCAGGTAAAACAGAAGAGTCTTCTGGCATAAACCAGTTTCATGACAACTTTCAGCCTGGGTTAAAATCACTTCTTTAGCAATCTTCTCAAATGTTAGAACAAAAAGAAAAAAATTTACAACCAAACAAAGCATCTAAAAGATCAGAAAAGATTGCTGGGATTTAGTGGCCACATCAGACTTCCACCTGTGCTGGGCTTCCTCCCACTTTGTGTTAATTGAGCTGGTGGTTATAAGGACAAAAGCATATTTTTGGTAAGGGCCAGAGACTTTGAACAATAAGTCAGAACACTTACCAAAATTAGAGGAGGGATAAATGATGAGCAGTGGAAAAATAGAGAGGCTGAACATAAACCGTACTTGACAGGGAGTTATAGTCATTGTGTTCATGACTTCAGTGCAATTTTGCAAGTGATAAAAGGAAATAGTTCTGGCATGATTGAAATTACAAGAACATCTGCCACAAAGAAACAAAACAAAACAAAAAAACCCAACAAGACCTTCAAACATGTCTTTTTTTAGAAGACTGTAGTTAAGTTACTGAATAGGACTTGATCGGTACATAGACTTTGTGCTTTTCATTGCAGATGTAAGCCTAACTCATAATTAGCCATTCATAAATTTAGATTTATACATACTAGTTTAGTCATTCCTGCTAATCAATCCATAGCTGGATTTGGAATTCAGGTGGCAAACAGCACACTGTGCCAGCTTTGGCATTGTGCAGCTACGTTCTCCTTCAGAATGGCATATTAGCTTTTTGCATGTATTAACACCAAGCAGCTTCTTAAAAATTAATTTAATTTTAAATAATATTTGGTGGGTAAATATATTGGTTAAACATCTTCAGATGAACCCCCAGCAGAATGACTTCTTATGAATAGTGTGCTAGATCACAGAATGATAGAATGACCTGGCCTTGAAGGAACCTCAAAGATGTTGTCGTTCCAACTCCCAACCATGGGCAGGGACACCTTCCCCTATCCCAGGTTGCTCCAAGTCCCATCCAGCCTGGCCTTGAACATTTCCAGGGATGGGGCAGCCACAGCTTCTCTGGGCAACCTGTGCCAGGGTCCCACCACCCACTCAGGGAAGAATTTTTTCCTAATATCTGATGTAAACCTTGTTTGTGTCAGTTTGAAGCCATTCCCCCTTGTCCTGTCACTACATGCTCTTGTAAATTCATTTTTCATATGCAGTATAGAAAGTTAACTTACAAAGAAAATTACTTTAAATATTCATTTCTGTTACTTGGGACACCATAGACAATGTGTATTTTTCTGCATTCTTTAATAAAAAAAATATCAGAAATGGTGATGATCAGGTTCAAGGTCTTTGATTTAGTTTAAAAATTGCTCATAGAAGTATATAAATATGAGTTAAAATTAATGCAAGCAAAAAGTGCAAATAATTTATTTTCAGATAAAAAATTGTAAAAAAAATTTCTCACAGACCTTCTACATATAAGGTTGGAAAGTATTAAAGATAACAAGCCTTGGCACAGATACTAAATGACTTCTTGGAGTTAACACCTTGGAATTGGAAACAAGACTCAGATAACTGGATTTTGGCATTCTGAGCAAACAGAATGCAGCAAAAGGAGAACCTAGACATAATACTACAAAGTAATCTTTTTTTTCATTTTTTTTGGGAATAGGGAGGTGGGGGAAAGAAAATAGCGTAGAACTGAAGATGCCAAAGAAATTTTGCTTTACATATGTGTGAGATTTTGAACAATTACAGACAGGAAAACAAGACCAGGGAAAATAAAGGAAAATGCATAAAAGTACAAAAAAGTACAACAAAATTTTAGAACTGTTACTATTCCAGACCATTACAAATGGATTTTTAATCACCCTCTTTTTCTAGGAATGTAAAATTTTGTTTATAGAACCAATCTAAATGTCAATGATTCATGTAATAGTATGCCACACAGTATATTATTAGACAAACAGGAGAAAACAGGAATTAGTAAGAAGGTGGAGAAGATGCCAACAAAAAAGTGCCAGCAAGTTGACTGGAGAGCTCTAATAAAAGATGGACGTTATTAGCACTTTCCCAAGAAGTTTCCCTTATCTATATGACATTTTATTTAGTGTCTTTGGCCAAAAAAAAAAAAATAACCAAAAAGCATGCAGAATATGTATACAGACACATATGTGATTGTTTGTCTATTTGGTCTCTCCCATCTCCTGCACAGAGGGAAAATCTGCCAATAGGAAGCACCATAAATACCCTGCAGGATTAAAGGAGAAACTTAAATCTGATATTTGGGGACATTGAATCCTGGAGTAACAGCAATGCAGTAGTGTGTAAAGTACCAGGGTGTGTATTTATGCACTGAAACTAGCAACAAGAATTTCTGATCAATGGTGAACACTCATCATGTAGAAATGACAGATGATGGAGATTTAATATGCTGCTTCATCCCAAAATGATTATATAATACCAATGTATTGCAATAACACATAGGTGAATTTAATCTTATAATGCATCAGAAGATAATTTTCTAGTTCAAAATCTTTAGAGTGAGAATTGGACACATTTTCTTAAATATATAGGCTTTGGAGTCTATATTACAGGAAGAAAACACAGGCAGATAAATAATCTGTTTTTTGGGCTTTTTTAAAGGAAAATACTGCTTCTTAACTAAAAGGAAAAAATCAGACTGTCTTATAAAGGGCTCATTAGCTAGCACATCACTTAGTAACCATTGTCATTTGGGCTCAGCTGTCCCTGGTGTGTCCCTTCCCAGCTCCCTTTGCACCCCCAGCCTCACTGGTGGCTTGGGATGAGGAGCAGAAAAGGTGTTGGATCTCTACAAGTTATAACAAAAACATCTTCTGGTTATCAGCACTGCTTTCAGCACAAATCCAAAGGGCAGCCCCAAACTAGCTACTATAATTAAAATTAACTGTATCCCAACCAAAACCAGCACATAAAAAGCCAGCTTTTTTTTTCTTTTAACTTTCTAAAGTGTAATAAATTAAGAGGTAGCAACAGAGCAGGATTAACGAAAATCTAAAACAAACAAAAAAAAACACTTTTTTTTTTTTTTTCTTATGAAGGCAAAAAAAGATAGAAAAAGACACAGCTTTTAAGACTCCATCATGTTTCACATATATGGTACCCCATATTAGTAATTTTTATATTCTGTGATAGGTAGGTAAAGCAATATAATGCTCACCAGCAATCCTTGCATGAAATAGCTGATTTGAAAGCTTTTAGAGCAGACTAAAATGGCATGATGGCCACAGCTGAGTTTTTACATCAAATAATTGCTTGTCTAGCTGGAAATATGGGGTTTGAATTAATTTTGTCCTACCTTGTAGTCATTTGGATCTCATCCAGTGAAATATCTGTGATGGACCAAAGTGTTTTCAACTTTAAATGGCACGAGTGGGAGCCCAGGGATCACAGTTAACCTTGATGTCCTGCTAATCAGAGTAACAATAGTGGGTGCCAAATCATTTCACCTATCCCAATGTAATAAAGGAGACAATTGCAATTTTGGATGGAAATGGCACAAAACAGTATCAATTTCACTCGTGAAGGTTTTGTTCTGTTCTCCGATCTCGGCCTGTTGTCTCTGCCTGGTTAGGAGTAGGATGGCCTTGGGACAGTCCGCGTTCCAAAGGACGAGAGCACTCCTCAGATTTTTTGGTCTTCAATATTGTTTATTAATTCTTATCTACCAAGTTGTCTCCCAGCCTGACAGAGGTCTGCC
>JAWWEX010000001.1:12217201-12244672 GCA_035583215.1 Arremon brunneinucha | reverse complement strand
AATATGTAATATATAATATATAATATATAATATATAATATATAATATATAATATAAAATATATAATATTTAATATATAATATATAATATATAATACATAATATATAATACATAATGCATAATACATAATATATAATGCATAATGCATAATACATAAATTCCCTCTTAATGACTCTGCTACTTAGATGTTGCAAACCAATGATGTTCCACTGAAAATACTTCAGCGTCCAGCCCAAAAGTAGAGAAATTTTCCAACTTTCTTGGAATTCTTCTCCCTTACTTGCTGCTTGTCCAGATTTATTAGCAAAAGGTGGGGATATATTGCACAGAAACCTGAGAGTTGGCCACTTGTATTATGGAGCTCTGATTTCGAGTGACTGAATACGATTTCCATCACTGAATACTTTCTGGCTTATGAACACTGTGTTAAAATTTATATCACTTTGGAGTTCCAGTAGGAAAACTGTCACAGGTAATGCTAGTGTGGACTGTATATTGATGGATTCTGCACTTTCATCACATTAGCAATATTTCTGCGAGCATTCATCTTGCTGACAGTGACTTTGACAGTGAGAGACCCGCTGTTGCACTTTCATTAAAACATCAAGCTGTTTTTCCTACCTGGTGGTCTGGAGAAGCTGTGCATGTCTGCCTTGTAAATTAAGACTCTGGAGAGAAAGTAACCTTGAGACTTTGCTGCCTTGCAGGCCTCTCTCACTGCCTGCTGGCGGGGACAGTCATTTTTCTCTGTGCCAATGAGGGGTGTCTGCTTTTACTCCTCGACTTTGAAATTCCTTTTTCAAATCAAATGTTAGAAGGAAAAGGATTCAACAGCATCAATGCAGCACTTTTCTATGTTGTAGTGATGGCACTCTTTGTGTTGTAATAGATGTGATTGTTTGTTCACAACGGAACAAACAATCACGGCCATTCTTTCAAGTTAAAAGATTTAGGAGAACATGCTGCGATAATCTAAAGAGGACTTGAAACTATTTGCTGTGTTTTGCTGCCTTTTTTGATGCAAATACTAAACAACATCATCTCTACATTTCAATCACTTACTTGATTATTTTTTCTCCCCAGCAAAAATCCATGTCTTACTCATTTTCACCTGCCAAATTTAGAAAAATATATTGGCAATCTAAAACACCATGAGCTCAAGTTTCATTTTCTTTTTAATAAAATTAAAGATAAATCTTTCAATGCTTGAGCAAAGAATCTTAGCATCATATACCCTTTTTCAAAATACAGCTAACAGATTATTCTTTTCAAAAATGCATTTTTCAGGGACCAGGTTGTGAATGCTTCTGTAATTTATCAGATTATTGTGATCAGGATTTTAAAAGAAAAAGTCTTGTGAAATTAACTCAAGGGGCTTCCAGTTGACAGTATGCAATAAAATAAGTCATGTGCACACTTTTTCTATATGTCACAGTTCATTCTGCTACATGGGTTCATTGTTATAGAAAATTATCCATATCTGTTCAAGTGAGCCTGAAAACTTTATTTTTTTTCATTAAACTTTGCAACTATTCTTCCATTAAAATATCAGGATGTGAAAGCATTAGCCAGTTGTGCATTTCCTGATTTCTTTTAGAAATTCATGTGTACTGAGAATATAAGACCTGTCTGAATCATTCTCATTTTCTTTTGTTACAAAAGTGATAAACATCAGTGTCAGCAATAAAAATCCTTTCCTTTGCATTGGCTGCTGCAGTTGGATGTTGACCAAAAATCTACAAAATTCTTTTTAAAATAAAAAAAAATGGAATATGGCAAAAAATAGACGGAAAATAAGATAGATTAAAAGAATCCATAAAGTTTGGCTCAGCTGTCATCCCCAACATTTACCCTGAGACAGACATGACATGAAATTGAAATTGAAACTCAGAAAAAAACTGGATAGAGAAATCTCTTCAGCTATAGAATAAGAAAAGTCTTCTGGAGAAAGAAGAAATAGAGAATAAAATATAGCAGATGTCTACCAATCAAGGGACTATTAGCCAAAGAAAGGAATTAAAATTATTTGTCTGTTGTCACAAGCAGGATACAATTTGATACAATCTACTGCAGTCCACAGAAAGAGTGTAGATGATTGAACAAAAGACAAAAGGGAAAAAAAAGAAAAAGCCATAATTAGCAGTTCATTGTTCTGCTCAATTGTAACATCTTTCAAATTAAGTATGTGTTTGAAATATGCAGATAACTAAATTCAAAGATGCTTACTTGGCTTAAAGTAGGGTTTAGAACTGAAGAAAGTGTATTACAGTCTTGTAATTCATCTGCTATTCTATCATGTTACAGAAATTAAAGTGTAAGAGAATTTGTTTAAGATTTTTATTAAATCATTGTATTAGGGGTTTATAATTTAGATGTAGTGAATTGCTTTTTATCTTTCTTTGTTTCAAAACTACCATTGTGACTAGGGAAAGCAAATAGCAACTTACACATTTTGCTTATCCTTTAAATGATCTTTTTATTTTCCCAAGAAATTTTACAGAAATATTAGATACATTTGTCACAGGACCTTGAAAAAAAACAGGCATAGGCTCTTTCTTTGCTGTCATGACTGAAACATTTTGCAGTTTTCTTATAATTCCTATTATCAGGAAGATCATAACTAAGAAATCAAGGCACTTTTCAAAACATGAAGGCTTAGCTTTAAAAAAAGCTTCCAGCAATATTTAATCTTTCTCTGACTGTTTTAATATGATATAAATAATTAAGAACTGGGGAGTTTTTCTATACTACTGAAACGTATGCCAAAATTCCCATCTACTTCAGCAAGTACAGAATTGACCTCTGAGTTTCTTTGCAAAGGACTTTTAATACAGAACTTCAAAATATTTTTTTTCTGCCAAATGACTTCAAATCTCTTCAAATCTCCATCCCTCTCTCTCTGTGCTCAGTGCCCAGGAAGATGAGGGAAGCTTGGTCAGTTCAATAGGTTTAAAGTAAGGTGAGGCAACTCCAACCCATCACATCACCCAGATTCCAAACCCTTCTTGACAAAATCTCCCAGCTATTTCAGGAGGCGTTCAAATGTACTCCTTACAAACATGAACTGAAATGCTGCATTTCAGGTAGCTAGATTAAGGCAAGCAAAAAATTTAGAAGGTCTTTCAAATTAAGTAAAATCTCTTTAGTCCTCAGAGAACTAGAGATGTACAATGACAGTTATGCAGCATATCTCTCAAACATTAATTAAATGCAGAATTAAAATTATATCCTTAGTAAGATGGATCACTGGAGAAGTTGAACTGTTGCCTTTTCCTGTAAATCACATTCATTACAATTACAGTCTAAAACTCACTTGGGGTTTTAAAACATTGGTATTTAAAAACAATTATGTTAATTTAGGTATGCAAATCAGTCTAATTACTCTTACTTCCTATAGGTTTCTACATAATCAATGTGTTTTGTATCTTCCTGATGAGGTCAAGATTAGAATTTTCGTTTTAAGGCAGGGGTTTGTGTCTGTTAGAATGATTTAAGTATCTCTAACTTAAAAAAACTGTTGTTATTTTCTTACAGCTCATACTGTAAGAGTATGTGCATGATTCTTCCCAATTATTGAGTAAATTTATATACAATTTACCTTAGCATTGCTTAAAAAATCTATTGATTGTTGATTTAACTTATTTTCTTCCATTAAAATATTGTGTAAATTAATATTTTCCTTGACCATAAAAATTGATCAATTGAAGTGCCATTATATAACAATGTGACTCACATTTTAGAACCATTCAAAGTGTATCTTTAGTGCTCACATACACTGTGTTCCCTCAGACGCTGACGTTTGGTAATGCTTGCTACACTTCACATATTTTTCCCTCCTACAGGTTCTGAAAGGGATCTCTCAGCCTAAACAGTAAATGTTTAGACTGAGAGGGTTTTAGTGACATCCCTCAAGAAAAAAAAAACAAAATCAAAATGAGCACTGCTGACATTTCATGTGGCTTCATATTTTTAAGAAATATTTGAAATTTTTTTCATCACTTCAAGCATGCTATATGGGATATCACTGTTATAATTTCTGCTGTGGGTTTATAAATTGCTGGTAACAATATTTGTGCTTCAGATTACCTGAAACTTTCTCTTCTTTGGTGATATTGTGTTCTGCATGAAGAACACTAACTCATTTAAGAGATTGCTCAGACATGTTTTTCAGTTTGGGTGTCTAGTCAAAGGGTAATTTTACATTAGGATATAATTTTGTCCATACCAGTGAAACTCTGCATTAATGCTACCCTAAGTCTAAGCATCAAAAAAAAATCCAGAAAGAAAGAAAGGGTCCTGCATAGGAGTTCATCATCTTTTGAACTTTTGCAGCTAAATCATCAAGGGAATTCTTCAGGACTGGGCTCTTCAGAGCTGAAGACGGTGGATGAGATTTGTTCTTCCCACTGATTATGACATTTGACACAGGGAAGAGCAGAAAGCCACTGCCTTTGTGTTCCCAGATCCTTCACCCATGTCTGGTGACCAGTTGTAAAAGAATTGGGGAACAGAAGGGCTAAACAGAAGCTTGGCAAGGCAGAAACTTGAAAGTTGAACAGTGGGAATGTGAAGAGAGCAGTGACACAAGCCAGGTAATGCAAGGAAACAAGAGAGGAAATGGGTGGGAAGGAAGAGGGGGATATTGGGGGTTCAATAGGAAGCCCTGGTGGATGGATGGATGGATGGATGGATGGATGGATGGATGGATGGATGGATGGATGGATGGATGGATGGATGGATGGATATACAGAAGGACCAGAACCTTACATGAGCATTTGATAAATGCAGAATGGAGAAAAGACAAAAAGCAAAGGCAAAGGGGATATGGCTCAGAATGAGAAAGAACTGGGGCAAATTATTGTTTAAAGGAGAAGATAATAGCTATGAAAAACAGCACTAGAAGCAAAAAAAACTTGGGAAAATTTATTCCTATACTTTGTGGTTTTGAATAAAAGCCTGAAATCCATAAGGTTGGACAGAATACTTAATTTATCAAGCACTGTCCCTGCAAGATAGAATCATAAAGGGCAACAATTTTGAATCCTTTATTGAGCACGATTTTACACTGATTTGCTTTTGTACCTAAAACACCTGTCAATCCCAGAACAATTTTCCTTTTTTCTATTTTCAACTCTTCTCCCATATATTTATAGAGAAAAAAACATTTATTTTGTGAGATTGCAGAGATAAGCAAATCAAGCATTTTCAATCGTTTCCCATAAACAGATTTTTGCATTCCCTCTGGCATTCTGTCTCAGATTTATTTATCTTGAAAAAAGATTGAGCTGAGGACTACATTATATACAAAAACTCTGTAGTTCCTTGAAGAAAGGCATGTGTACCTATATATCCATGCACATGCCTGTATATATATATATATAAAGAACTAACACCTATGTACTCTGGCATCTTGTCTGCCATATTTCCAGATGCAATATGTCCCTGTCTCTGTGCACCACGATAAAGCTTTACCACAGTGCTCCCTGTATACTGCACCAAATTTGACAAGAAATGATTGTGAAGTGAGGAAGTGTGTGATCAGGTACTTGACAAATAAGACACTGCATGAGTGAGTCACATTTCCTTCAGCTTAATTTCCCTTGTTTAGTTGCTGAATATTTTTTAATTCCAAAACCATGTTTTTTTTAAAAGCACATTTTGTATTATTATCCCCTATAAAAATTCAGGTCTGCTATTTTTATTCCTCTCCAAACTCTCTAATAATAACCCTGGAATGAAAATCTAAAATGTAAGCTTATGTTTTTGACAGGACAAGAGGACGTAGCCTCAGGCTGTGCCAAGGGAGGTTCAGCCTGCTCGTCCGGAGGAATGGAAAGGGCTGTCAAACACTGGAAGGGGCTGCCCAGGGAGGTGCTGGAGTCACCATCCCTGGAGGTTTTAAATAAAAAACATGGAAGTGGCACTCAGTGCTCTGGTCTGGTTGCAAAGGTGGTGTTCAGTCAAAGGTGGCACTTCATGATCCTGGACGTCTTTTCCAACATTGATGATTCTGTGCTGTAAATGCAAAAAATAAGCTTAAAAATATTATGAAGAAAGTTAACCAAGTCCTCTGTTTATTTTGGTATGAGAGCATGGAGAAACCAAACTCTGTTTAATGTACTTCTAAATCTGCTTTCATGGCCATGTTCAATACCACGTTAATGATTTTGCATTCACATATAATATTAGTGGAAAAGAAACAATAATCTTGAGAAAAAACTTTACATTGGTATTCTTGTTAGGCAATGTAGTCTGTTTACAAAACTTCAACATGCATTCAGTTCTAGATAATAAAGACTCTTTCAAATGGATGTTCTGTGTATTTCCTAGCTTGCTAGCAAAACTTAGACTATTAAATCTGTAATAAAATATATGAGGTGAAACATAGAGGTATCAGAGAAAATCACCTGCAAAGTTTTAGAGATTCTGGGCATTCTATACAAACACCTTGACTAAATTATATAGTTTATGCCTGAAAACAGAAACTCATTTGCTGTGCCCTCCTCACTGAGCATTTATGATACATTTTTTCATGAGTTCCATCCTCATTTTAAAACTTTTAGTCCTTCATAACACAGTTATTGAGTGACATTAAAATAATGTTTAAAAGATTCATATTCCCTCTTCAGAATTAAGTACATATGAGATTGAGAATAATTTGATTGTGATATTCATAATAAGAAACCTAATTTTAACAAACTGCCATTAAAGAGAATGTGCTCTTGTGTGTGATTCTAGTCTTCTCACAGATATACAAGTACCTTTACTTAGACCTTGAATAAGACAGTTCCTTCTCTGAAGAAATGCAATTCCAATAGGCATTGTGTAACTGCCACATGTTAATGATGCCAATCAGAAAGTTTCCTTTACCCAGAACACTGGTAGAACATTCATTCTCTGACTTGAAATTCTTTAGTTAATTTCTCACAGGCTCCATTAAATTAATCAAATTACCCTAAATTATCCCACAAGAATTACAATTTAATATATAGTTTTTTTAAAAATTGTATAGCCACTTCATTTTAGCCCATATTAATTTTTTTTTATTAAGACTTTTTTTTTTCAAAAAAGATAAGGAAATCAGTTTACCTCTATGCAAAGGTGGTAAAACTAGAACTGATGCAATTCTAGCTTTCCTACTGAAAAGGGGAAAGTTCTGATAAAGGGAGATAATATAAAAATGCACATAGTTGCCTTGCAAAGATGTTTCAAAGCAACAGATATGATGTCCCATACCTGGAAGTGTTCAAGGCCAGGCTGGATGGGGCTCTGAGCAACCTGGTCTGGTGGAAGGTGTCCCAGACATGGCAGGGCAGTTGGAAGGAGATGATCTTTATGGTCCCTTTCAATCCAGGTCACTCTATGATTCTATGATTTGAGTATATATGTGTTAAATATATTCAGTATATTCAATAGACATAATATTGACTACTGGCTTGGTTACAGACTTAAAAATTTGATGTAAAATCAACTAAGACTGTTAAAGTATTTTTAGTGTGGATGAAAGAAGCATTGCAATAGACAGGGACAATTTACAGTCAAAACTGGACAGTTGTTGGGTCGCAGAAATAATAAGTTTCTGTTCTATTTGCCATATGTTACTGAAATAAAAGTACTAAAAATTTCTAAGTTTGCAAATCAAAATATAAGAAATTAAATATTTTTACGTTATTTGACAAGAACAATAAGATCATATGTTAAAATGTTATGTCTTTAAGTCTTAGTAGAAAAATTATGAAACACAACTGTTATCCATTGTGTTTTGTTATAACGTAATATTAAAAATAAATGTGATGCATTGTGTTAACTACCCTTGCTTTTCATATTGAAATATTATTAATCTATGGCAAAGACAGTCTTATTGGGAAAAGCAGGTTTTCTGGTTTCAGAAATGGATCTCTTAAGATATACATAAAGACAGTTTTCCATTATGATGATGTACCTCAAATTGTCTGAGTAAAAATGGGGTCAGAGCAGAATAATAGCAACAGGTTAATAGTGAAAATTGTGTGACTTCAACATTAATTTGATATCTACAAGATTCTGATTCAGAGATATCTTCTTAGGAATACGAATTAAATAATTATTTATGTAAAAATAAAAACAAAAAGAAGCATTAATGTTTAAACTTACAAATAAAAATAGAACTCTAACTGACAATATACTTTTTTTCTTTGTGAAGCATGAGATAAAATAGCTATATGTTAAGTTATGGGAAAAATAAATTAACCCTGGTAGTCAAAATGAAATTCTTTTCCTATACGTAGTTAACAGGGGTCAGATTCAGTTATTCCAAATGCACATTGTACTTCTGCACATTTGTAATTTTCTATAGTGAACAAGAAATAGGTATTTACTAAAATTTCCATGATAAAAAAAGATATTATGCAAAGCAGAACAGCTGCAACAAATTGCAGTAGGACACAGTGCAGATTATCTTTTACTTCTGTTCTTTTTCTTTTGAGCTCTATGTTAAATCTTGAACTCAGACGAGGAAGGATCCAGTAAGCCAGAAAAAAGAAACTACAATTCTAACAATTATATTCCACTGAGAAATTTCTAGAAAACAGAGCTCTGTAAAGTATGAGCTCTGCACTGCAACCTGATTTTGTTCTTTTAACACAAATTTTCTCCTGGAAACTGTTGGCATAGCTGGATGGAGCTGAGTTGCAGAGCGCATGGTTTGCCCTATGCTAAATGCTTATACATACTTGAGAGACAAAGACTCATAAATTTAACTAATTAATTTAGAAAAGTCTTGCAAATAAACCTGCACTGATTTTCAGCAAACATTTAATGAAAATTCCAAACTCTTTGCCATTGTGTGTATTCTCAGAAGACTTATAACCAGGAGCTTTAAGGCCCCTTTGATACTCGTTGGTGGAAGAGATTGCACTAGGTTCAAAAATGCTCTGTCAAAGCATGCCTCAATATTGATTTATAAAATTGTAAAAGCTCCACAGGGGAAAATAGTGTGAGTTCACAGAAGTTCCACATGGATTAACCTAATGAACCTGAAGTAGTAAATATCAGACTTCTTTTTAATTCATTTTAGATTTTAGGGAGTAAAGTTCTAGGTGGTTTTGAATTATTGATTTATATTTTCATAGGTCTTTGGAAGAGTTTTCCAAGCAGTGCAAAATCTCATATAACACACCACAGGAGTCTTAGGTATTCACGTAAGCAAAACTCTTAAAATCTTCAGTGAGCTTGGAATAAACTAGATGCAAGGAAAACTGAAATAACTAGAAACACAAAAGCAGAGAAGGGAGATTTTCTACCTTGAACTCTCATTTTCAGTACGTGAAATACAATTTTCTTTTTAACTTCCATAATTCTTAACTGTACTGACAGCACAGTTCATCCCTCTTATGTTTCAGAAGTGTTTGGTGATGGTGCTACAGTTATAGTGAAGTCTTGCTAGTATTCAGCAAAGCTAAGGGAAACACAGTGAGAGGAAACTCCCATCTTCCAGTCTTGTAAAAGTAAATAAAGGCAGAGCCAGTTCACAATTTCAATTGAGAATCAAAATTTGTCTGGTCCTTTATATTGCATGTGTAACTTTTCCAAACAAAGTTAGTCACTGTGATGATGCAAAATGAAATAAGTAGAATTAATCCAAGTTTTTTGTCATAAGAATCTGGAAAATGTCTCTTGAATAGGTTGACTTAAAACTACAGATTGCTTTAAGTAGTGTTGTCTCTGCATGGTTCAAGCAATAGAATCCTTCTCCAGAAATCCAGAAAAGTTTTGCTTTGAGATGTTCTATTATCAAAGAAGATGTGGGTCAAAAGCATAAATCATAAAATAATTTGGATTTCTGTTTCCAAAATCAGTGGTTTCCTGTGCTGTAGTTGTGAATAAGCAGAAGTTCAGAACAAGACATTGTAATTGTCTTTGGCATTGTTTCCAGTGGAAGCATTGTGATTGAATTTCCATGTTTAGAAATTCCTTGATCACTACTGGTGTTTCCAGTGGCCTCTGGCCTGGAAATACATTCAGCAATCATGTTAAATTCCACTCAGTTTTGGGATTTATTTTGACATAATTTTGTCATGGCTTAGGTTTTACTGATATTTCTTTTTACTATTAACCACAAAGAAGGAAAAAATAGGAATGTTTTGTGGTGGTTTTCTAGTAAAAGCAAGAGAAAAGCAAAGAAAAATTCAGTGACTGGCCCTGACTCAAAATTCCATGGGAAAAAATAGCACCATATATAAAATATTTAAATCTTTTACATTTGGAGTGAATTTCTTGCTCTGTTTGAGTCAATGGTGAAGACAATATGGATGTTTTCACAGGGCCCAGAATTTAACATTTTGTTTTTATTTTTCAATAAAGCCATTTATAGAAATTAATTTCAGTCTTGTCCTGACTTTCAGCTATGTGATACTTCGAACTGGGTTCCACAGGATAAGGAAAAAGCAAAGATTTTAGTAAAATATTGGTAGTAAAAACTGTAAACCATAACCTGTATTCCTATTAAGAGCCTTTCAATGGCAAACACCCAGCATGGTGAGGCCCTGGCACAGGTTGCCCAGAGAAGATGAGGATGCCCCATCCCTGAAAGTGTTCAAGGCCAGGTTGGATGGGCCCTGAGCAACCTGGGATAGTGAAATGTCCATGGCAGGGGGCTTGGAACTGGGTGATCTTCAAGGTCCCTTTCAACCCAAGCCATCCTATGATTCTCTGAAGCACAGCTGCAGTCTGTTGATCAAGGCTGACAAGGCAGCAGAGCACAGATCATATGAGCATCCATTTGTTCCTGTATTCTGGCATTCTGAACATAGTATACATTTTTGGATATAAGTTATGGCTCTGAATGTGGAAAAAAAAATCTCCACTGCCTTTATTTGTAGAATCAAGGAAAAATGTTAATGGAATAATTTAGTTGTGGCGTAATTTCTTAAATTTTAGAATCCATTCTATGAGATACATGGACGTATCATTAAAACCATAAGAATTTCAGTAGGAAAAGCAACAAAACACAACTGTAAACCAATGTAATAAGCTATCCACGAGTAGACAAAAGTAATACTAACTAGAATTATTCTTCTGTCACATAAAATATTCAGTAAATAGCATAATCCTTCACACCTTAAAACATATACTCTGAACTGAGCCAATGGCTACAGATGACCCTTTGTTATTGTGGTTATTGCTTGCTTCTTCCCAGTAACAAACAACAAGAGGAAACAACCTCAAGTTGCACTGGGGAGGTTTAGATT
Source organism: Arremon brunneinucha (assembly GCA_035583215.1). Classification (NCBI taxonomy): domain Eukaryota; kingdom Metazoa; phylum Chordata; class Aves; order Passeriformes; family Passerellidae; genus Arremon; species Arremon brunneinucha. Next base: position 12,233,445 of record JAWWEX010000001.1, on the reverse strand, counting down.
GGGTATTAGGAATGATTTCTGCATGAAAGGGCTGTCAAAAGCTAGAAAATTTGCTTAGGGATTTTGTATGTCCATAAAGGAATAAAACAGGCCTACATATAGGCTACTTAATTAGAACATTATCCTCCCAGTGGGTTAATTAGAATATAAGCTGGGGAAACAGAATAATGGAATATTTCCAAAGGGAGAAATGTCAATGCATTCTCTTTTAAAGTTGCATTGCCAAGCGGGGAAAGGAGAATAAACTCATCTGTGCGCATATATGACAAGATTGGGTTTGTATTTAACTTGTGTACTTGTTTTTGTTTACCACAATTGAAATTAATTAGTTTACTTCTGCTGTATCTGACCTGAATTCCTCTTCCTCTGAGATCAGGGAACAGCTTTATTTGTTTATTCCTGTAGTCTGTTTATCTTAAAGGGACTGTGGCCTAAAACATTCACTTGTTTCTTTGTCTGAATTAGACAGAAGAAAAAAAACCTGTAAATGGTGTGCTGGTTTCAACAACCAAAGGGCAAATATGATGTTCCAAGGCTCCAGTCCCTGGTTTTGTAACCAGAAGAGATAACAATCTTTATATCTTCATTTTCTCTCTGGAATGTCCCTTCCATTACTGTCCTCATGGTATTTTTTTTTCCATGTTAGAGGGATTCAATATCCCTAAATATAAAACATCTTCTTACACATTATGATACCTCAGTTTAATTAAACAGTTCTACTGGAAATGCATTCCAGCAGGAATAGGAAGTCATGTTATCTCACTGGTTACCTGTTTGCAGCGCATCTGTGATTCTTGCATTTTCCTGAGCAGCATACCCAGTTTTTTCATGAAAGGAAGAAATGTTTGGGAAAGAATGGTTAAAAATGGCCAGGTTAATTTTCTGAAGGCTGAAGTAAGCATCAAACCTTAATTCAGGTGACATTAATTTAGTGACAGCTGTTATCCCTCTGCTTTGGTGCTTCAGCTGGGCCTGCAGGTCATGAGTAGCAAAGTGAGGCTACCTGAAGGTTTGCTCTAAGATTTGATCATGACCTAAACTGTAAGTCAAGATTACTTGACATATATATTTATACTGTCAATAGCATCACTGGATTATGACCCTTCCTTCCAAACCCAGTTCAGGCCAAACCTTTTGACTCACAAAGACATGGGGTGGTGACATGTCTTATTGCCACCTTGTCCTTGCAAAAGAGACTACCACTAGTCCTCATCTGAATTCTGTGCAAATACTGTGTTCCTCTGCAAAAAATACATTCCCTGCATGATGTGTTGGGTAAATGCACTTCTGTCCTTGATGCTTCTTCAATCTAACAGATTTGTAGGCCATTTCTTCTAATGTCTTTTGTCGTAATCTGATGATCTCAGTGTTATTTGTAAATCTAGTTTTTGAAAATGTTCACTCTCTCATCCTCGCTTACCACGTAACCCTTATCTGGCAGCAGCTTACATTTTCTGGAGGACTGTTATGGATTTCCTTCTAAAGGAGCTGAAGTGGAAACACACTGTAATCACTAAATGCAGATGTTTATGCTCACTCCAATTTACTGGTGAAACTGCACTGCTGCCAACAGGTAATAGCAGGCTGCTCATGCAACCATTTGCTGTCAAAAGTTCTGCTCTTTGCTTCCCTCTCTGAAGTGGCTGCTGACTCAGGTGCCTCTGAATGGCTGCTGACTTCTGCCATCCAATTTTATTTCCTCTTTTACTTGCTTTTGTGAACCTCAGCTTGAGAAATACTACATGAAAGCTTTAACAAGTACTATAGCTACAGCATGTGCCTCAACACAGCGCTGTCCTCTCGAGATTAAAGTGAAAATGAAAAGCATCAAAAAATGTGAAGCATGAAAGAAAAACAGAGAAAGCGTGTACGTGCGAACAGAATAGACAAATGTCAAAAGGGAGAGAAAGACCATCCCTCCTAGGAAATCTATCTGAATTTGCAGAAAGGAGAAAATGAAATAGCAATAATACTGTGCTTTCCTGTTCAGCTATTTATCCAGATGAAAAGAATGATATCTACATCATTCAGAGATCAAATGACAAGAGACAAAAGTTATGAATTAGGAAGCCAGAAGTCAACTTTAAAATTGATTTTTAAAAGATTAAAGGCTTGTGAAAACCTGACAATTCAATACAACTAGAATCTACATAATTTTTGAAAAAATTAAAGGATAGCTGTGGGAAGGAGAAATATTCTTAGTACACAGTTTTAAAAGTTACTTTGTATTTGGTATTTAACATAAACCTGGGCCACAGAGTTCTTTTTTAGGAATGTCTTACCCATGAAAAAGACCATTTAGAATGATGTGCAATAAGTAGCTAGCATTGCCTATTTCTTAAAGGAGAAACAAAGTCTTTGTATGGAAATGCAACCTTTCCATAAAACTTTCCTTTCAAAACTTTGAAACCATACTTCAAACAAAAGGCTCTAAAGGGATTAAATAACAATAATAATTAAAATAATAAAGCGAGAGGAAATTGACTGATAACCAGGTATAAAGAATCTTTCAAAGTGGGCTGGGACTCTGAGAGCTGATGTAAAAACCAAACAATGACAGCAAATTGAGCTGAAGAGTCTTTCTCCAAAAATGTGTATGCAGAAAGTCAGAATTAATCAAGTTATCATCAGCTAAGGTGATGCTTAATATTATTGATATTTTGAAATAAAAATCACGATTTTTTAATATGCTTTTCTTTAATAAAAAGAATGTGTTTTCTAACTCTTTATAATTGAGCATTGCCTTCTTTGATATCATTCATTTTACTGGCCCATGAGCAGAAAAGTGAACAGCTTTTCTTGAGAAAGAATTGTTGTTTACTTCTTTTATTTTCAATTAACTCACGATTCAGTACAATATTTCTGTTGTCTGCAACATTTGTTTTATCCCATCAGCATTATTATTGCAGGGGTGATACTCTCAAGAATACAGTTTTTGAGTAAAGGTTGTAATTAATTAGAATAGCCATTTTACTTCGTCCAACATACAAACTGTTGCACTAATTATGTTTAAATCTCCTTGCAAAATTTGTTTTTCAAAATGTGCATGTTTATGTAGCACTTAGGAACCTGGGTTTAAGGAAAAAAAATGTGATAAAGTCATAATCTAAGTTAACATTACCTACCAGAACTACATGTAAAGGTCTTTTTTGCACTTCTACTCAAGATTCTTGATAGAGGTCAAAGTTTTTATTACATTTGCAAATATTTACTTATTTAAAATCTTAATAAAACTGTCAAATCATGGTGCCAAAAAAGGAGTTAACAAGGCATTCCATAGCTAAGGCTATATTTAATTTAAAAACATAGAGGATGACACTCTGACCTGGAATGTTAGTGATTTTCAACCAATTTCTAAAATGTCAGTTGAAATATAATGTTTCTGATCAGATATTGGTGATGAGATAATTTATAAGTACTTAGCTTCTGTATAAAGCCTTCTAAAATTTCTGCCTTTTTATCAGTGCTCCTCCATCTTGTGGAAATTAGAAACAAGAGAAAGCCTATGGTTGTATGGATTGATTCGTGGCAAAATTGTGGGGGAAATAGAAAAGGACATCTCTCAAAAAATTCATGTACTCCTTTCTTTTATGCAGGCAGGTCAGATTCTTTTAAAAGCAGAAGGATTGCTTTTGGGGAAGGAGCCATCTAGATGGATATAATTATGGGTTAGGAAAAAACCTCCTTTTTGAGCAATGGACAATTGATTTTTATACACAATGGCAAGGATGTAATAGTTTTGCAGAAGATATCTACAGAATGCTTAAAAGAGGAAAGTATTCTGGAAATTAGAAGTCTGGTTGAGGAAACAATAGCTATTTTGATTTCAAGTGAAACCAGTATGTCTCATTAAATTATTGGAGTGATTTGAAGGTATTTTTACTGTAGTCACCAAACAATGTACTCAATGACACAAATACTACATAGACTTTTCTGCCAGCATTTGATAGAGTTTCACATTTGAAGTTAATATTCTGCAGACTTCTGGAAAACACTTCTGGGATTTCTGTTATACAGACAGTAACTGATAAGCAAATGAGTCTTTCCAGCCTTTTAGTTAATAATAAGTAGTCACAGGACAGAGAGTTTCTTCTAATAAATAAAAGTAAGTGAGATAATTTTGCCCCTTTGCTAGAAATTATGTTTTTTATTGAGATTCAGGATAGGAAAACCTGATACAAAAAAAAAACAAAAAACCACTCATAAAATTATAAGGTAATGAGAACTTTAGGGTGAGGAAGTGTATTCAGTTGAAATAATTAGTGTATTGCAAATAGCCCCTAAGGCTTACCTTACACCTTTCACCCCTTTCCTGGAATCAAGGCAGGCACAAATGAGAAAAGTGTGAAAACAAAGCCAAGGGAACTCCGGGACTGAGAAGGAATGGATCCAGCTGGCAGCATCACACTCCTCCCAGAGAGATCTGGGGACCCTGGTGCTCACTCCAACATTTCCAAATCTTTGCTTGGGGATGGCTAAAACTGTCCAAAATCAGAGCCAGATTCAGAAGGGCGAGTGTAGCACCAGAAGACAAGAGTATACATGTTCATAAGTTTATTGCATAAAAAATTAAGGATATTTTCATTGACATCAGTCTGCATTGATCTGGAACATAAATGTTGGAATTAATATAACTGGATATAAAAATCCTTATTTGAATATATTTTGAGATATTACCCTAAGAAAGTATTGGTGAATACATACATACATACATATATACATATATATATATATATATATACACATATATATACATACACACATATATATACGTACATACAAACAAACATACAGATATTTTAACATTTACATTTATCAGATTCGTCTTTAAATATAATACAGCTGTTTATCTTCTCTATCTGTACAAGATGAGCATGACTTACACAATTACAAGTAGTTTTCTAAGGTACTCAAGCTAGGAAAGAATATATTTATTATGTAAATATTTTCAATTACCACATTGTTTGCTAGGATCATAGAAAACAATAGATTTTTCACATTTATATTAGAAGTATGTATTAGAATGAGAAAACATTATCAAAAGCTTCTAGTATGCCCTCTTCACAACATGATACAAAAACTCAGAGGAAGCTGTTGCTAAATTGTAATATCTGTACGTAGATTGGTTTGGCAGAGTTCCTTGGGAAGAAGGGGGAAGATAGATGTTTTGGTGGGGAAAAAGAAACCTGCTGATTTCCTGAGTAATTAGAATGTGAATGTGACAGTCCTCAGGAAGCAGCATCTGTCACCAAGGCAAGCAGATATTAAGTGGAAAAAATGAAACAGCAAGCAGTTCCTGATCAGTGTTCAGCCAGCTTGGGAGGAAAGGGGCCTAGGAATATTTCTGGGGACTGCTTTGTAGCTCAGTCATGTTCACGTTTTCCCTTATGGTGCCACATTAGAATTTCTAAGAGGCATTGTCCCTGGAAGGTTACACAGGTCCTCATTGACATCAGTTTTTTGGGCTTCAGACCCTTTGCACTTCAGCAAAGCCATCCCTGCTGAATAAAATTACTCCCTTTCCAGAAGTTCATAATAAGCAAAGCAATAATTATTAATAATATATTATATTAACACTGCAAAATACTTATAAGATTACAGATTTATTAACATAGCTAACATGTTTTCACAAATTCCAGTAATAACAAATGGCAAAAAAGGGGAAAACACTCCAAAACCATGATGTGTATTTGTATATGTGTAATTGTATTGAAGGACTGAAAGCAGCAAGAGGACAAGGGCCAGATGAGAGGAAAAAGCAGAAATAGTTGGGAAAGCTGGTAGAAGAGCTTTAGATTCCTTCACTTTCCTTCACCTCCCTCCTCTGTTATCCTCTTCTGTTTGAGAATAGGATTCAAATGGATGCAAACATGTCCCTTATCAGAAATTCTTCTACAACATTCAAGGGGCTTTGCAGTACTGTGATAGGCAAGGTATTTACCTCACCATGTCCTCCAAACAAATAAAAGTCAATTCTGTTTCCTCAGGGATACAATCTGAACGAGAGGATCAGGAATGAGAATTATTTATCTTTTGTATATAATGATTCCCCAGAAAATACATTGAATGACTCAGGGAACTATAAATACTAATAACATTATTGATACAATCACCTATGAATAGGCAATGAGCCCACAGCTCTCAGGACACAATGAGTAAAGTTTACAAAATCTCTTTTCTTGCAAATAGGATTTCCATTGCAATTTATAGCACATAAACTGATGCTTAGAGATCTGTTTTGCAGTCCCTGTACAAGTTTTTCCAATACTCAGCTATGTAGTCTTTAAATATATATGTATGGTTCCTCTCACATAATTTAGCTTTATTTCATCACACCCATATGTGCAAAACCTGTCTTGACTAATACCTAACAATAGTAATTAACAGTAATTGTGGTAAAATAAGATGGTACATAAATAATAATCTATTATAGCCAGTTCTGCCCTTTGAATTTTCAGAGGGAACTAAATAAGAATTCTTACAGCATAATTACTTGTATTTGTACTGCGTTAAATTTCATAGGTATGTACCAAAAGCCTAGCCTGAAAAAGAGACAAAGTGGTATGATTCTCTAATATAAAATAGAATATAAGGGGGATTTTTGTGTTTTTAGTGGGAATTTTTGCTATATAAAATATAGCTTCTGCATATTTACACTCATGGCAAATTTCTATTAACCCACTGAGTCTTTCATATCACACTCATTAGCTTATCTCAAACCTTCTCCAATACATTATTTTTATATTTCTTTATCCCATATGCTACTGCAATAGTAAATGGAGACCATGCATGTGTTATTAATAAAAAATAAATTCCCCAAAAATTCCTTTTTTTCAGTCTTCTCTGGGGAAGTCAGTTCTACAGGAGACAACTGGCAGAGCAGGGGATTGGTGCAGAACCTGCAAGCCTTCATTGTCCATCTATCTGAGTACATGCACAACTTTTTATGTTTTTTATTTTGTTCTGCGCAAGAGTTCTAATTCATGTCTTAGAGCTGTGCTCTGTTGGCAGATAACTTTGCAGTCTCGTGGGAGTTTGCTACAAGGTATTTATATTTCTGACTTATCATAGGTGTCTGAAAAAGGATTTGAGCTTTCCATAAAAATTGTCCCTCTAAGGAGCAATTAAATGTTGGAAATCCAAAAATATGAACGTGTACCAAAACTATTTATTATTAGGGAACTTTGTTCTTATTCAGAAGAATCACCAGCCCTGCCAAATGCCAATTATTCAGGTTGAATCTCATTCCAAATGAATGGGACTTCTTTCATATGAAGATGCTTAGACAGTCCAAAACTGTGTATGTTAAGATCTTCCAAGCACCTGGTTAAAGGCACATATTTAATGAGATTTTTTTAGCAGAAAAGCTAACTACTGGGAGATCGAGTTAAAAGTTTTAAAAGATGCAGTTTTCAAAGTAAAATGATCAAAATGTGCTTCATGAAAAGTAAAAGCAAATCCAAAAGGGCGCATCATTAAAGTTGCATGATTTAAATTAGTTGTGTTACCAAGCTAAACTCACTCTTGTGTCAAAGCTACATGAGGATCTTTTTTTGTTGTGTCTTAGTTTCATATGTATTTAAAGTAGCAAAACATTATCATCATGCCCTGCACAAAATGTTTCTTGTGCATAAATCATCTGTGTGTTTTACTGCATTGTAACTTATCTGATTCTATAAACTGTATTAGAATTAATGGATTCAAGGAAAACAAAAGACAGAACAGAAATATTCAGAAAAAACACAGGTTTTAATATATAACTTTGCAAAACTCCTGTGAATACAGTGATACACAGATTCACATATTCAGACCTATTTAAGAGGTGATGTTGAAGGCTCTTAAAGGAAATAGTAAAAATTGGTGGCAATTTTGGCATAAGTCTCAAATTTGTCATGAGAGTTAGTGGTAGCAGAGGAATCAAGAGCTGCTTTTGCCTCTGAATGTCACCTGCTGCTGTGGCACAGGAGGGGGGATGAGCCAAGGAAGTCCCTGATGCACCTGGGGAGAGAAGGATAATTCAAAAATGCACAGGGCAGCACAAACAACTGCAGGTCTAACACACGAGCAGCTGGGCTCACTAGGAGTTCACACCATGAAATATCAACAAATTAGAATAAATTCTGGTTGTCTTCACCTCAGAGAGGAAGGTTTACCCTAAATTCTCTGGGCATCAGAAGTGGAAATGGATAGGACAAAATTTGAGCTGCTGTTTCCTCAGAAGACTCTAACCTCTTTTTCACCCATCAGAAGATTCCATCTTCAGTTCTGTTCAGTTCTGAAAACCTTCATTTAAAATGCCACTGAACTCTGTCATCAATTTATAAATTGTAAAAGTTTTCTCTGACTGGCCCTGATCAGGAATAGAAAAATTCTTTGAATAACTTATGTACTCATGCTCAGAAAAACTTTCTCTGAAAAGTATCCATACTTACATGTGGCATCTTCTTTTACACATAAATGCCCTCTTTTTAATGTTTGTTATGAAGGTAGAATATTTTGAAATTGCACACAAAGAAAATATTTTTTGAGGGTTAAATAAAACAAGACTGATAATTATCTTTAGGTCTATAGATATATTTTATCCCAAGACAATAAAGCTTTTTCAGAACCGTTCCCAGTTAAAAAACCAAAACCAAAACAAACAAACAAAAAAAATCCAAAAACAAAACTAAAAACCAAAATCAAAAAACAAACCAAAACCAAATCAAAACAAAACCAAACCCAAATCAAAACAAAAAAACCTACTTCTACAGTACCATGTTCTTACCAGAAATGCTGACACAATTAACCGTGCTTGGGATATCAAATATCAACATTGTTTTTATTGACTGTTTTGGCAACTGAAGTGCTGAGAACTGCCAAATGTCTTTCAGCCTGAGCCCAGATATTTGATCAGGTTTTTTTCTCTCCATCAAGAGATTTCAGCAATAATTTTTGTAGAATACTGTTGAAATCAAAAATATTTTGAACGTGTTAGTAATGCAAAATTCTTAGCAGAACCATGGTTTACAAGAAAAATAATGGAATGTTGAACCAATTCACACACCCAGAGGGCTGTAAATATATCAGTTTTCCACAAAAAAAAAAAAAAGAAAAAAGAAAATAGTGATTTTCTATAAGATTCAGTTTTCATGGGAAAAGATTTTAAAAGTGCCAGCACCTGTATTATCTTTTTGAGCTGCAGTAAGTGGGTGTGTCATACAAATACAGACAGGTACAAATTTTCATTTTTACATTTGTGAGAGAATGTTACCTTTTTAGTTTCTATTTGGCTTTATAGCTCCCAATACTGAGAGTTTCTGCTTGAGAAGCTTATCTTGTCTGATTTCTCACAGAGGTCTAACTCAATCAGGGATGATGCTTGTTTCCCCTGATCTAGGTTTTAGTTTAAAATATGGGAATTTTTGCAAATAACTTCATAAAGAAAATAAACAGTATACTAAACCAACACTAAACAGAACCCAGAATAGCAGCACTGGTTACAATGATGTCTCTGTCTCAGGCTCTCTGCAGGGCTACCAAAATCTGACATCACAAAGGAATTTTATTTTTTAATAATCCTGCATAGTCAAAGTACATATAATGTTTTCATAAAATATACATTCTAGTAAGGAATTACATTATTGAATTGAATTCTATGCATCTGTTGTGTCACCTAAGATACCAAACTTGCTAATATTCTTAAAAATTTCTATATTATATTATGAATTAGAGTTTCAAGATTCTCCAAAAGTTTTTCATGCCCTATTTCTGAGTTTTCATCTTTTTTTTTCCCTTTTTTCCTTCATTTTTTTTTCCCTGAAACTCAGGTTTGTTTAAAGAATGAGACATAACTCTGAATATTGTACTAATTCAAATATAATTTCTACTCAGTGTATTTGACTTTTATTCCACTGTTACTCTTTCAATAAAAATTGAGGAAGATATATAAGCTGCTGTTTTCAATCAAGTATTTCATCAGATGAGATATCAATACATGGGAACATCTACATCCACTGTTTCTCAGCTCAGTTTCTATGCCACTGCCTTTTTATTCTTGGAGGAAATTGCTATCTAAGGAATAAATCAAGAAGCTATTTAAAAACATAACCTGTTTCTATAACATCTGGGCACAAAATGCTGTCAAAAACTTATAAATGAATGAATTAACCAGTTAGACATTTAAATGATCTCAAGGAAAGAAAAAGAGTAGGCCAAAACCAAACAAAATCAAGAAAAAAATTATAAGAGGAGTCTTAGTCTTAAAATGCAAGCTTCCAAAAATTTTGATTCACCTCTTAGAAGGGAAATGGAAGAAAATCCATTTCTCTTTTGAGTCTTCTGTAACTTGGTCTTAAGATTTAAGGAGTTAGCAAATACATACCAGAAATTTTTTTGTAAGAGAAGATAGGAAAATATGCTGTCTCCAATGTGACTTGAATTAAACCTCTCTGTTCTATGTAATGTTCTCTGACGTTTAACAAGATTAAACATCTTTTATAATAATAATATATCACCAGTATATATTATCTCTGCTGGATCTGAGCAGCAGAAATAAAAATAGCATTATTCTGAACAGCCATCAAGATTTCACAGGAATGAGACATATTGCCTTCATGTCAGTGTGCTTTATGAAGGATGTGTTCGTTAATTTGTACTTAAAACATTTAAAATAAATAAATTGTGGAATCTTTTGCAAAGTGTAATATGTTGGGAATTGAATCTCACCAGCAGCACTGTCAGTTGCTGTCCAGATGCTGACATGAATCTCTACTGAATGTTTTTGCAAGTGAACATGATATGAGATTACCCAAACTGGTCTGCCATATTTTTATAGTCCAGATTGATTATGGTTGCAGATAATCCCTCTAGCATCTGCATGACCATTGCTATTGTCTTAAACCTTTTACCTATCTTAACTACATGGAAAAAAAACCATGGAAAAAAACTGTCTTTCATGTCCTTTTCTTCATCTGTGAGAACAGTTTGCTTACACTTTTAAAAATTACCTATGTTCAATTTGATCAGTTTCTTCACCCACAGCAGTATTTACCTTCAGCAACTCCCTTGCATAGCCAGAATCTTTGTCCAGAATGTCAATCCAGCATCAATTAATCAATCAAAAGGTACAGGTAGTGACTACTGGTTGGTCTAGGCACAGCAGCAGCCCAATGGAGGAATCTCCTGGACTGTCCAAAGTTCTCATCTGGAGAACTCCTGCCAGAGCTTGACAGGTCACTGGGATTCACCTCACCTGACAATCATTTGTTGTCTCAAATCAGCCCCTTGTCTCATTGGTGAGAGCCTCGATGGAGACTGCCTCGACCTCCCAGGAAATTATTTACTTATTATTGCTTATTATTGCTATGGGCATGAAAACAGGCACAGATGAATCTGATGTATTCAACTGCATCAAAATTATAATTTATGACAAACTTGAATGTCATACTTCAGCCTTAATTTCATAGATTTTACCATCAAAATTTTGTGTAAAAGAGCAGGGAAAGCTACTTGCAACTATTCCTCAGCCTGGAGGAGATTGAGGGGAGAACTCATGGTGTTCTTCAACACCTTCATGAGGAGAAGTGGAAGGACAGGCACTGATCTCTTCACAGTGACAGAACTTGAGGGAATGGCCTGAAGCTGAGTCAGGTGAGGTTTAGGTTGGACATTTGGGAAAGGTTCTTCACCCAGAGGGTGGTTGTGCACTGGGCCAGGCTTCCTGGGGACATTGTCATATCACCAAGCCTGACAAAGCTCAAGAAGCATTTGGACAAAGCCACGTGGTGGGGTTGTTGGGGCGTCCTCTGCAGGACCAGGAGCTGAACTCGATGATTCTTGCAATTCAGCATATTCTATTCTATGATTCTATGAACATTTTTGGGTTTGGTCTAAACAGAGATATTCATTCATAGTCTACCTTTCTTGGACACCAAAGAGCCTCACCCAGACAATTTATTTAGTTTTAAGTAGTAATACCCTTACTTGAATATTATGCAAAATCAAAGAAAGAATCTTAAATTACCTGGATGGGAGGATAACTTATTTTTCTTCTTACTCATAGTAATGATAATTCCTGTGAGCGACATCAAATTCCTGTAAATGTTATCATTATTGCCCTCTCATTCATTATGGAAAGCATACTCTGCTTTAAAGCTCAGGAAGATCTCAGTGATTTTAGGGATATAAATGATTAAAGAAATATCCAGACCAGTATAAGTCAGGTATACCATTATCTATGATTTCTAAGATAATTTCTAATTTTATGACATGAGAGCTTCATTTGTTTGAGGGTGCTGTAAGGATGCCTCAAGGGGTCCTGCTGATTCAAAAAACGTAATGATCATCAGAATTGTAAACTACTACCTCAAAATTATTTTATCAAGGCTAGACTGTGGTATAGACCAGTCAGATGAGTAATTGAAGGGTAGGGAGAAGAAGAAAAGAATAAGAAAGCCAATGATCAAATAGAAATAATAGAAGATACTAAATATGTATGCATTTATACATATATAAAATATTTTATATTAATTAATGAAACCTTAAAGTGGGAAACACCTAAAATGATTGTTCTTCATTATCCAGAATCACCTAAACATTTTTGCCTTTCTCTATTCAACTCTATGATTTACTATGAATAGTCAGCAGCTTGCTTTTCTTTTTTTTTTTCTGATCTCCTCTAAGTCTTATCTGTTCAATAGAATGGGCAACAGTTATTTTTTGGTTAAAAAAAATATATATATATAAAAATATAATTGTTTAATCAGCAAATTGGTGCAATATGCAAAAAATAATTTCTTCGGCTTGTTCTGTTGCATTTGTAAAATGAGTGATGAGCTTTACAGAGGAGTCACAGCAAATGGTGTTTTCCAGGCAAAATCCCGTGTGATGAGATGGGAAAAACTAGCATTAAGGTAGATTTACATAAGGAATATGACGGTTAAGAGAATATGATATTAAAACTGGAAAGAACTGAAGTGCCACCCCATGTTGGTAAGCTAAATTCTTTAATGCCCTCCTCCTACCGCGTCAATTCCACCTTTTATACAGTGTTGGTCCAAACAGACCCAAACTCACTAGAACTTTTGATGACTTCTCCCTTTTAGAGGCCTGATTTTCCACTAGGGGAAGGACTAGGAGCTTTGAAAGGGAGCTTCCCACAGGCTCTTTAATTGAAAATGTCCTTTATAAAAGGGAAAGGGCAAAGCCATGTCTTCTGAAGGTTCACTGAAAAATTAATCTTTGGAAAAACTTGTTGAAGTGCATTTTTCTGCTATACGATCTTCCTGACTATCTCGTGAGTAAGGCAGGACAACAGAAACTCTAACTGGTTTTAAGATTAAAACTCAGTGAATATATATATAACATTATATTGTTTAAGAGTCTTCTTATCTAAAGGTTGCAGCCAAAGTGAAACAGTGAATGTTTCTTAAATATGTGATATATCTTGGCCTTTAACACAACTGACTTCCCTATCTTGTGAACCCCTTGAGGTTATCTTAGAATTAAAGGAAATATTCATAATGTGGTTTTTTCGTTAAAATACACATGCTATACTTAAGATTTGAAGGTAAAGAGGACAAATATCAAGACTTATGTAAGAAAAAAGGCTGGAATAACATCCTGATATCTGCCAGGGACAAAATGTGTGGGCTTCAATTATTCTCAGTGCTCATCTTTAAAAAAGGCATAGCAATCAAAGTTTTATTAAATTTTTAAAGGTTGAAGCTGAACAAAATGTTTGTACAAGTGTTGTGGTAAACATATTAAAAGTACCTGAATAACAGCAGTAATGATAACTTCATCACCCCTCCCCTTTGTTGTAGAAAATGTTACTTTAACAGTACCTAACAAAAACTGTGTTCTTTCATCGCCCTTACTTGCTGTGTTTTGGTTTCTAAAGGAAAAAAGAAATAACAAAACACACAGCCTCTCTCTGGTTACAACACTTCTGCAACATTTTATTTATTTTTTTTATTACAACAAGTTTTTCAAATTTGTATGTAAATCCTGTCTTATACTACAGTAGAGACATTTTCTGGAAAATATATTGGCTTTTTTAATAGTTGATTTTTCTTTTGAAATGCAAACGATTTCTTCCCATCATTATGATTTTCTCAACAGAATATATGCTTTAATCACTTCAATTCAGTCAAATTTGAAACACATTATTTCTCCTGCTGGTGCTTTTCAGGGAACTTTTAATAGATCAGTAGTTCAACAGGTGTTCTTTCAGACTCAAGATATTTCTTCCATGTCTCACTGCTTCAATAAGAAGTTAGAGCTTTGATAATTGCCCCTCATGTAAGACCAGTCTTTTATTTAATACTCTATGCAGGCATGTTTTTTTCTTCCAGAACGCTTACTTGTAAGCAACAGGAAACATTTTAATGATGCATTTATAAAAAACCATGCACTTGATTTGCAGGAATGCCAGGAATCTGTAACTGATTTTAAAGAAAAGTGTGATATGTCTTCTGTAATTCAAATAGAATTTTGATAGTCTTTTGGAGTTTGATTTTTTTCCCCAATGTCACGATAAACAAAATTTTCCATTTTATATGTCTTTCTCAAGTATTAAAAGAAGTATTAATATACCTTGAATTAGTCAGTGACATATTTCAGATAACATTTTGTATGTCTGAAGAAATATAGAGGTGCATCACTGGACTCAGAACTGTTCATGAGGATTAAGCAGCTATTGTTTCATAAAGACCTCTGGATTTAGGTACCTAGATGCATTGTGTTGGGTTTTTTTCCTGTAGGTTTAATTGGGCAACTACCGACTTTGGTTCCAGAGATTTTTTCTCTTTTAAGAGTTTTATAGAAAAGTGTTATCACTGTGTAGTAGTATTCAAAAAGCAGTGTGAAAATGAAAAATGTAATGCTACAAGCTAAGTTTAAATATATGACATATTACGGTTTTTAAATTGTGTTATTAATAAATATTGCACATTGTTCCTAAACTAAGGGAAGAGAAAACAACCTGAAAAAATGGCATTCAGCAGATGACTTTCCTTCTGATAGAGAGAAGGATAGGGGAGAGCAGCTTATTCAAAGGATCTTTTTGTCAATGACATAAAAAAATTTGGGTCTTTGGTCTTATGTCTTGAGTCCATGTATTTTTCACACGTGAAGAGTACTGTTTTGAAAGAGTAGATTTACTTTCCATGCAAATATTAAGTATATTAACTATGAGCATTATCTCAGACACTTGGAGGAAGATAAGAATTGGACTTTATGGCGTTCAGTGATGTTACAAAGCTTACTACTATAGGACTAAAAAGAGGGAAGCTCCAGGCCCTGAAAGGAGGCAGTGGATGTGAGAATAATATAAATATCACAACGGTTTATCTGACCAGCCACTTATTCCTCAAGAGCCATAGAAAAATAGAAAAAACTATTAAGAGGTTATCAAGTTGAGTAATATTCAAGTTCTAGATACTGCTGACCATAGTTATTCTGATTGTAGCCTTTTAGTTAGGCTCTCATGCTTCATGAGCAAGGTGGGTTTATGATTCTGTGTGTTTAAACCTTCTGCCGCACCAGCAAGTGGTAACTGCAAGCGCACCACCGGAAGGAAAATACACAGAAATACTAAGGGCATCCTGGAAGATATGGATATGAAATTCAAGCCTCAAGTCATAGATGTAAAAAACCACTTTAACTGAAAGCTGCATAAAATAATTCCATTGTAATAGCCATATTTTTGTTTTACATTCCCGATTACTCATAAGTATTCCTGTATGCATACAGACACATAGAGATAAAAGTTTACATAGATTCATAGAATTGCAGAAAGGTCTGGGTTTGAAGGGACCTCTAAGACCATCTTGTTCCAAGCCCTCTGCCATGGACAGGGACACCTCCCAGAAGAGCAGGTTGCTGAGTGAGTCATCCAGCCTGGCATTGAACACTTCCAGGGATGGGGCAGCCACAGCTGCTCTGGGCAACCTGCGGCCCAGGCCTCGCAGGAGCTTCACCACTCTTATAGGTAAGAATTTCTTCCAGTATCTCATCTAATGCTGCTCTCTTTCAATTGGTAGCCATTCCCCCTTGTCCTGTCACTCCAGGCCCTTGTATTAGTTTTTCTCCATCTTTCCTGTGGGCTCCCTTCAGGTGTTGGAAGGCCACAATTAGGTCACCCCAAAGCCTTTTCTTTCCCAGGATGAACAATCCCAGTTGTCTCAGCCTCTCCTCCCAGCAGAGCTGCTCCATCCCTCTGATGCCCTTGGTGCCTGCTCTGGGCTGGCTCCAGCAGGTCC
>JAWWEX010000001.1:12185229-12208982 GCA_035583215.1 Arremon brunneinucha | reverse complement strand
TTATTGTGTTCTTAATGGAAAATGCTAAATAATAATAATAATAATAATAATAATAATAATAATAATAATAATAATAAAATTAGCCCTCTAAGAAAATTTAGTCAGATTCATAATTTCCTTCTTGCTATGGGGTACCCCCAAAAATATCACTACTTGGCTTCTCAGAAAAGCATATTTTGTGATATATATAAGTGATACAAGCAAAAGCACATGATATTCATAAACTGCTTTTGATGATTTTGATGATATTTTGAAGTGACTACAGGCAAAAGCACATGATATTCATAAACTGCTTTTCATAGCAGGTGCATACAATGAAAATTGAAGGCACAAGGAAGTGTCCAGAGGAGCATTTTTCCTGGGACTAGGCAACCTTGAGAATATTAATATGCATCCAGAGAAATATTGCATCAAACCAGCACCAGATTGGTGTTGGGTAGTGCATTTTGTGTGCTGGGCCTGAGAGACAAAGCTTGATGCCGGGTGATGAGTGGAAGATGTGTATCTCAGGAAGGAAAAGGGTTTCGTGAAAAGCAGCAGAGGCTCCTGGGACCTAGGAGGCCTCACTGGTTCTGGCTGGGGCAGAGTTAATTTTCTTCACATGAGCTGGTATGGGGTTGTGTTTTGGATTTGTGATGGAAACAGCATGGATAACACAGGGATGTTGTGGCTATCACTGAGTAATGCTTTTACAGTGCTGATATCAGGGATGTTTTCATTATTGCTGTTACAGAGTCAAGGCCTTTTCTGCCCCTCATCTCCCTCACCAGCGAGGGAACATGGGGTGCACAAGGAGTTAGGAGGGGGCACACCTTGGACAGCTGATCCCAGCTGACCAAAGGATGTCCCATGCTGTATGGTGTGCTCAGTTTTTAAAGCTGGGGGAAGAAGAAGAACGGGGGATGCTTGGAAGGGTGTCATTTATCTTCCCAAGTTATTGTTAAGTGTGATTGGGCCCTGCTCTGCCCACAGGAACTAGGGAATGAATTCCTTGTTCTGCTCATGTACATGACTTTTACTTTGCCTATTACACCATCTATCTCAACCCACAACTTTTGTTACATTTACTCTTCTGATTCTCCCCTATCCCACCAAGGAAGGGTAAGTGGGTGACTGAGTGAGTGAGTGAGTGAGTGAGTGAGTGAGTGAGTGAGTGAGTGAGTGAGTGAGTGAGTGAGTGAGTGAGTGAGTGAGGTGGGTGGCTGTGTTAGTGCTTAGTTCCAGCTGGGCTTAAACCATGACAGAAAACCAGGAATGTAAAAAAACAAACCAACCAAACAAACAAATACAAAGAAACAAGCAAGAACCCCAAGGACCTGAACAAACAGAACCAACCAAACCAAAAAACCTCTCATTTTTAGAAAAAAAAAAAGACTAAAGGAAATTGTCTTTCTGCTTTTCATTTAGGCCCGTACAAGGAAATGAGTGTTCTCTGGTTTTGAGTAGCAAGGAGTGAGCAAAAGATAGCAGTGAAACTTTTCAAGGAGAATTGGAGGTATTTCTGCAAAATAAATTAAAATACTGATGTAGCGTGGAAGTGACAGAGAAAGGGAAGAAATACCCCAGACAGTAGTTACAGCTTTGCAGTGATATACTCTATTTCAGTAAGACTTCACTGGGCTCCTGTAAGACAGATGTCAGGCATTAGATTGGGCTTTCCAGTCCAATTTGCAGCAGTATAAACCCATGACAGGTTTGTGTTCTCACTGAATATCTGAGTATACAGAAGATTAAGCTACAGTATACCTGGATGCTTTCTTATCCTGGGGAAAAAGAAAAAACAAATACACAAAAAATTTACCTTGTGCGCACTCAGATGCAACATTTTAATCCCACAAGAATCAACACATTTTATGTAGTTTCTTCTGTCACCTTGGATGCTCTTCCTGCTATATAAACATCCTTTTATTTTTCCACTGTATTCTGCCATGTGCAGCTTTTCTTTTAAATTGTTCCTTTAGTCTTATTGTGAAAGATGCACATCAAAGCTAGAGTTGTAAAACTGAATAAGCAAGAACAATAGAAAAGCTTGTGTTCAATTAAGATGCAGATTCCAGATTGCTGCATTGCTTGAAAACTGATGTTTCTCTCTTATATTAGTACTTCTTATTGAAGGGGAAAAATACTATCTTAATTACATTTCCAGAACATCTAATTTTGAGAAGGAACAAGCACTTACAGAGGAAGTAAATTTAGATGATTTAAGGTTTTAGCTCAATACAAATGACAGATTGGATTTTCACCTCTCACATGAGACCTCGTAGCAATTTAAGAGGGACATTCTCTTTAGTGCTAAAGGCAGAAGTATTTGCCAAATCTCAGAAATCTGAAGTGATGAAGCCCTAATATGATCAGCAGAAGTGTCTGAGGGTACAAATGTGACCAAGTACATCAAGTACAGTTATTAGGTCACTAGAGGAGAAGGAGATCCAAGAGTATCTCTTTATCCTTCCAGAGAACAAGACACTTAAAGCTCTTCAAACCAAAGGAATAATATATTTGATAGGAAAACCACAGGTGAGCAGAGATTTGGCTCTTATGTGTTTGTATCAAAATTATGCAAAAGATTAAGAGTCCAGTCATTTATATTAAATGTGAAACAAAACTTGCACTTCTTCCTTTTTTATTCATGTCAATATGTAAGATGAACGAGCAGATAGGAGATGAAAAGCTGATGACAAATTTTGTGAGATTCTTTAGTACCTCCAGGGATTACTTGTGATTTTCCCTATTTGATCACATTGGATTTTGAATCACAGCTGCCTCATGAAAAGCCTGCATTTGCTGGGACAGCTATTTGTAATCAGGATATTCCTTCTGTAATCAGCTTAATGCCATTTGAGCAAGATACCTTTCCCTCAATAACAGAATTCAGCCCTTGCAACCTTCATGCATCTGTGCACTGATGTGTAGGTTTTGGCATCATCTGCTGTTCCTTTCCCCAAAGGCAGAATGACGTTACATTTTTTGAGGGGATTTTATCATTTTTTCCCCTGTAGAGATTATCCCTGTAAAGAATAACTGAATTTCAGAAAATTATTAACTGGTGAAGTAAAATGCTAAACAAAGGCAAACAGGATTGTTGTATATATGCATGAATGTTGTGTGCATATACAAACACAGGAAAGTATTAATTTACAATAATATTAATTTGGTACTGCAAGCGAAAATTTATTGTTAGACTTCTACACTAAATCCTTTCTGTACACATGGACAAAAGGATATTGACAATGCAGGCTCTTGCCACTTACCAGATCTTTACCTTTATGGAGAACTGAGTGAAAATACATATCAATTAGATCTGTCCTGTGTGTTGAGGGCTGCCTGCAGCTCTGGAATCTTCAGCACGGGAAAGGCAGGGACCTATTCCAGCAGGTCCAGAGGTGGATTGTCACAGACGTTTTTTCAAAAAATCCTTTCTCTTAGGATTATCCCTTCTGGGAAGCTGAGGCCCCAGAAGAAGAATGTAAACAATTGTTATCGTCTGATGTGAAATGTAGCAGGTGCCCCTGTGATTGGCTCATGTTCCATGTTTACAATTGGGGGCCAATCACAGGAGCAAGCTCGGGGACAGATTCCCTGGACACAGAACTTTGTTATTCATTCTTTCCTATTCTATTATTAGCTTAGCAGCTTCTGCAACTTCTCTCGTTATTCCTTTTAGTATAGTTATAATGTATTATATATCATATATTAATAAATCCAGCCTTCTGATCGTGAACCAAGATTCTCGTCCATCTCTCTCACCCTGAGGAAACCACATCAAGTCGCTGTAATAGTGGATCACAGAAAAGGTCATAGGGATGGAACACCCCTTCTGTGAGGAAAGGCTGAGACAATTACAATTGTTCAGCCTGGAAAAGAGAAAGATTTAGGGTGATCTTACAAAGGCCTTTTAATACATAATAGAAACTGACAAGAAAGATGGGAATAGGATGTTTGGCAGGGTCTGTTGTGACAGGACAAGGGGTAAGGGTTTACCATTAAATCCAATCTAAATCTACCCTATGAGGGTAGATTTAGATAGGATTTAAGGAAGAAATCTATTATTGTGAGAGTACTGGGACAGGTTGTCCAAAGAAGTTGTCCTGTCCCTGGAAGTGTTCAAGACCAGGTTGGATGGGGCTCTGAGCAACCTGGTCTAGTGAAAAGTGTCCCTTCCCACAACATGCAGTTAGAACTGGATAATTTTGAAGGTCCCTTTCAATCCAAACTATCCCATGAGTCTCTGATTCTGTGATCCTTGACATAGGACTTTGTGCTTTCTTCATCAGCTAAATTTATCCAAAATATCTCCAAAACTCTAAAGAAAATGAGTAAGGTTGTAATTCCTTTTAAAAATGTTTTATTAAAAAGGAAGCTGGGAAACACACAAGGGACTGCTATTCAAAAGTTAAAGTGTGACAAAACTACGTCTACCTGTGTAAAGTTGGAAAAATATGGGAGGCAAAATCTCTCTGGACTTTGGTCCTACTGCTCCTGCCCTGGAAGCTGGAATGCTTTATTGCATGCAAACTCCACTTAATCTCTTCAGCTGATGGAAAGAATTAGAGCTGTTTTGCTCTGAGGATGATGTGCAGGTATCCCTGCCTTCATGGTACGCAGGATTTCTGGCAGGGTGGAACAAATGTGAAACAGGCAGAAGTTTGCCTCTTTAATAGCAAGTCTGTGAAAACATGCATAAGTGTGGTTATTTTAAAACATTGATAAAATTTCACCTCCTTGCCTGGAGGCAAAGGCTTGCCTCTTTTGTTCTCCATCATATTCAATTTTCTGTACTAAAATGGGCAGTTTGCAACATTACCACATGATAAAACTACTCCAATAAATGTAAAAAGATGTTTATTCTAGGATGTTTCTGCTTTACAGCAGAATTATCATGACCACAATCAAAGCAAATAAAATCAAACTTTAAAAAAATGAGCCAAATTAAACTTGGAAACTTTACAAAATAACAATTATGTAATAAAAACAAAATAAAAACAATGTAAAATGTTCTTAATCTCGACAAATTGACTAGAAATCTTAACTAGAAACAGAAATACTTATGTTAATTGTACTTTCAATAAGGAAAATATCTCTATCTTAAATCAAGAGAATCACAGACAGGGTAAGGGAACTCAAAATTCTGAAATTAAAAATATTTTATGCTAGATTAACTTAAATGCACTAAATTGAGCCAAGAGAAATGCATTTATAGTGAATATTGATGGAATATTCTTGAATATTCTTGAGAAAAGAATGACATATTTACACATTGCTTTCCTTTCTATTTCCACCCTATGACATGTCTAATAGACAATTAGTTAAATATACTTAAAAAATAACACAGGTGTATTGACAGTTTTTCAAAAAACTGAATATTTGATTATTCTAGCACAGAAAATTCTAGTATTTGTTAGTGCAAATAGTGCAACTATGTTATATAATCTCTTATGAATAAACCACAATATTGTCTATTTAAAGCAAATACATTCTGGCAAACTTAACTGCAGTGTGCAGACACTGAACTTTTTGATTGTTTATGATAAGTAACTGAATAGTAAACCTCTTGTCTTTACCTTATCCAAGTTGTCTTCATCAATTATTCAGTTTGAATTTTTCCCTAGTTTCAGGATAAAAGGGTTTTGTGAGAGAATTCTTTAATAAAAACTCTTTAGTGAGTGTTTCAGATTTATTTGCATATCAAATTCATCAAAAAATGTAGATGAATTTGGGTACCATCCATCCTATTTTTAATCGCAGAATTATGGAATATATTGAGTTGGAAGGGACCTTCAAGGATTATTGAATCCAAGTTCCTGTTCCTTGCAGGACTACCTACAACTAAACCCTCTGGCTAAGAGCATTGTCCAGACGCTCCTTGAAGTCCTACAAGCTTCACTGCTGCCTCCAAAATTGATCCCTGGGGAAGCCCACTAAGTGACAGCTGCCAGCCTGATGTAAACCCATCAAAAATATATATAATAGACTTCCAGAACATAAGGAAAAGGGTAAAAAAATAAAACAACAAAAAGTATTGGGTCCTAACAACACATAACATGAATTGTGAAATTCAGTGACATTTTCTCAGTCATGGTAGCATAAGGTCTTACATCAAGGAGTCCTTCATCCTTACCTCCTGATTTCTTATTTGTCTTTTTCTTGTGTCCAGGAGAATCTTCTACAGAGATCAAATGCCAGATTCTATTTCTCAGTTCTGTAATATTTTTTAAGTGTCTGTATGACCATGAAATGTCACATTTTGCCTGTCTAAAGAATTTTACAAAAGAAGGACTATATACCCATTTTAGAACAGCTGGACTTTGAACGTACATTGAGGCATAGATACAACAAATTTCCACAGGTCAAAATGTCCTTTCCTTCTGACGGTGCCTAACAGGAAGATAGCATTGCTTCTAACTCCTCCAGTTAAGGAAAACTGACCTTTATCATCAATTATTTTATAAAATAAACATTTTAATTCTTCCATGGACAGCGCACACACTGCCTTTGGGCAAGGCAATATTTCACTGTACTGATTAACACAAAGCATTGTCATAATGAACACTGAGCCCTGTAAGAGAAGTCCTACAGTCTTACCAGATCTGGTCCAACCATCCCAGAGCACGTGGCACAGAATTGCACCCAGATGGTCCTGGAATATCTCCAGTGAGGGAGACCCCACAGCCTCTCTGGGGAATCTGTTCCAGTGTTTGGTCACTGCACAGTGAAGAATTTCTTCCTCATGTTCAGGTGGAACTTCCTGTGCATCAATTCCTGCCCATTGCTGGGCAACACTGAGCAGAGCCTGGTCCCTGCTCTGAGCCCTCCCTGCAGGCACTGACAGACACTGATGAGGTTCCCTGTGAGCCATCTCTTCAAAATCCAGCAGAAATGGCTTACAACAATCCAGATGAGCTAACCCCAGAAGCCAAGATTGTCACAACCATATATCTTCCTCCCTGACAGAATCTGAGTAACAGCATCCTAAAAGTAAACAGAAAATCTGGGTTTCAACCTCTCTTTTCCAGCACAGCACACAGAGGAAGAAGGAAAGGCAAAAAGAGCCCAGCCAGCATTTCACAATTATCTTTGCCAGTTCCAACATAGAGTGTGAGCTTGTAATAAAGAATCATATGTAAGCATATGATCATAAATGCATATGCATGTTCATCTCAACATGTATTAACTTTGCAATGATGCAAATAGATCAGTGGATGAATTTATATTTTTTTTTTTTCATAAAAGTATGCATATTGACTTGTACTGGGCATGTATGGAGAATCATTATTACTCATAGTCTATTTACTTTGTTTGGAATGTTGTGTTAGAGAGCACAACACATGTATCATTCAGACCTAGAAACCAAACTTGGATGTTGAAATACTTTTATAGGACAAGAGAATGACCAAGATCTTTGAATGGACTGAAGCCTAAATACTTAAAAGGGTTAGAAAACAGTGTTAACCATAGTCTCTGAAAACTTTGGCCATCAGGTGTGGTGAAGGTGTACAGGATTAAAAGCTTATGCTCTAACATGCCCTTCCCTCTGTATGAAAATTGTTGTACTGATGGTGGATTAAAATGTTTTAAATAAGCATGAATAATTATTTGAATAAGAAATTACTTTAAAGCTTAATATTGTCAACAACTAATTATAAGCCAATGCTAATTACATTCCTTCCACCTAAATATAATATTTGGATTAGTAAAATTGAAGGATGAATTATTTGCCTTGAAGATCTAGGAATGGCAGCAATGTCATTTAAGAAAAATTAATTTCAAAAAATCTTCCAAATTTCAGCCTCTGTGAGAGAGCTGAACCTCTCTCATCTCTCTAACCTCTTCCTCATCCTTTCAGCTTTCCTCAGAAAAAAACTTGACTTGCTGCTATGCTGCAATGCCCTGATGATGCACACAGTAATCTGCTGCACAGAAAAAAAGCTGAAGACTGTATGCCTTGAGTCTGGACTTCAGGCTGTAAAAAACCAAAGATTCTGCTGTCAGTTGTAGTTAAGATCCTGGGTTGTGTACTTCTTTTTCCTTCTTCTTCACCCTCTTTTCTTTTACAAATGGGAAATTAACTTATAAACTAATATAGGAATATTTGAATGGGAAATAAAGAAAGTAAAGCCATCTGCAAAATCAGGTTGAAGTGAGGAAAGATTCTCATCTGAAAAAGAAGAGAAAGTCAAATTTTGAGAAGACAATATTTTTTTTATTTTGTCAAAAAAGGATTTTTTCCCCAACCACTTGGACCTTTTTTTTCCTTTCCAGAGCTTTTGTTTCTATCATTGAACTAAAAAAAAACAACCAACCAACAACCAACCAACCGACCAACCAAACAACAAACAAAAAAACCCCACCTCATTGCTTTTCCAGTTTTAATGCTAGTAATATATGTATAAACAGCAGCTGAAAGAATTAGATTATACCATTTTATGGTCTGAATATACTCCAGAATACCTCAACCAAGCAATTAGTATTTTTTTCATTCAGGCAATATTTTTTTTGACACAAGGTCACACTGGTGCTATGGCTTTCTGGAGAACTTTATGGACATACCAAACACTACCAATAAGTAGGACAAAAAGCAACAGGCAGAAATAGATGCAAGGAAGTTCCACCTGAATATGAGGAAGAACTTTTTTACTGTGCAGGTGCAGGTGCACTGAAACGGGCTGACCAAGGAAGCTGTGAAGTCTCATTCCCAAGAGATATTTCAGAAAAATATTATTTTTCTGAATAAATATCTTATAAAAAGATATTTCAGGGTACAATCCTGGGGCCACATGCTGTAATCTGACACTACTTGAGAGGAGTCACATATTTATGAGGAAATGTATTAAAACCTCAGAATACAACAAGCTCCATCTTCAGGAGTAGTTGTACAGGAAAACCCAGAACTTTGTGATTTCTCAGCCTATTTGAGTCAAGCAAATTTTTTAAAGGAAAAGTTTAGTAGCAAGAGCAAGAGCAAGGCACAAGATTGGAACAGTTTTTAATATTGCAATGGCTCAATGAAGGACAGAAATATTCTGTGAAGAAATTCCATATAAATTCTCCTTGAAATATAAAAATTAAAGGAAAACATTCAAAATAGCCTTAAGAAATTGTACAGGAATATGAAGCTGTTAGTGCTGTCATGTTAGGGGTATAGAAATTTGGTAAAAGATGAAGCCCTTGCTTTCCAGCTGTTTCTGAGATTAAAGAGGCTGGGTGCAGCTGGGCCTAATTTCTGTACTATTAATTTGACATTATAAATTTGATTGCATTCAATAAGATTCCAGAAGTACAAATAGTGTGGGTTACACTATAAATCTGGTCTCATTTATGATCACAGCCTCACCAATAATAGGATTTACCAACTGAACACTGTAAGTCTGGATGAATTTAACAGGAACTTTCACCGATTCACAAATAGTGTAGTTTATTAAAGCAACATTCCTGGGTACACTCCAACACAGCTGGAGCCACAAATAAAAGGCATATCAAGAGTTACAAAGAGAGGTTGCAAAGTTTGTTGGTGTTGTGTGAGGGCAGAACAGAACTGTGACATGTCGGTACCATCTTCCACATGGCCAATTGTAACTGTAAGGGTCATCTGGCCTCTGCCTGATAATTTATTACCACCATCAACAGGCTATCCTGCCCACTGTAATGCTGTCATTTTATATTTCATGGCATATCTCATGGAAATCCCTTCACCACCTCTCTCATGGCACATCTCACACAGTACCTTAGAAGAGCCAAGTACCTTTTTCAAATATGGGAACATTGAACCCCTGAAAGAGATCCTAGCGTAGACGAGAAATTATTATAAACATAACACTGTCAAGGGATTTTAAAGAAATATGTAACCAAATGCCCTTAGCATAGCAGCAAAATTACTCACTTTTAGGAATTAGATGTTATTTCCTAACTTTCATCCCCAGTCAGATGTTTGCAATGCAAAAGTGTCTGGTATAATGCGATGCTATAGGGTTATTGTGGAACTGTCCATGGACATTCTTGAGAGCAGGAAAAGTGAGCTTCAAAAATGGATTAGAAAAATGAAAGACAAGAATCATGTTTTGATGAGGAAGGAAAAAAAGAAGAAAAACCTCCAGTCCTCCAGTCAGCTATTAGTATCAAAGGTTTCACTTCAGGAATGGGTCCATGGAAAAACAATAATTAGCAATAGAATTATTATAAATGGTTCCATACCATGTAAGAAAACACAAGAAATGTGTAATTTGAAAGTGCAACAAAATGTATGCACTTGTTCTGAGAAGAGCAATTTGACATGACTATCATCTAGAATGATGTTGTATTGCTTCCTGTTAATGGTGTTTATTATTTCATATTCTACAAAATGTGATTTTAATCCTTAAAATAGCAATAAACCCGGATTTTGGCCTACTTTTGAAACTCTAAAATATGACAATCCACCAAAAGGCTTATACTTTTCAGCTGACAACTTCAAATGACAAAAATGTGATTCATTCCAACATCAACTGTTATGTCTAGATTTACAGCTTCAATTTTTTTGAAATCTGTACTAAAAATTATGTATTTATTAGTTGTATTTGAAAATGAAATACAAAAATTAATTATAAATAGCCTGTATTACAGGTTTTTGTATCATGACTTCATATATAGTTATATAAAAATTTTTAAAAAAAGATTACATAAGTAATTGGATGGAGAAATCTTTTCTTTTTCTTCTCAGTGATGTGGGATTTTTGTTTTTTAAATAATCTGTATTTCAGTCACATCTAGAATTTCAGAATGATTCATTTAAAAATCTTCAATGTGTAAATTATCTGCTGCAATTCTTATCTGATAACAAGATGCAGCTACACCCATTCAATGTTATTGTCACTGTTCTTAAGAGGTGAATATCTTTACTCAGGTCACATTTCTACTTAAAATTCTTCCCTTAAATCAGAATATTTAGCTTTGTTAAAGTCAACCCCCACACGAATCAGTTCCTGTTTAGAATAAGGCATTTCAAAATATTCTACAGAATAGAGTTTATTGCTGGAGAAGGCATTCTTAAGTAAAAGGGAAAGGAGTGGCTCACAGTGACCTCTACATCATTAGGATTTTGGAAAGAGAACATGACTAGTGTTATTTAAATTTGAGACAGTGTAGAAAATCCCTACAATACCCAGAGTAGACAAGACAAAGCAGTTTGACTGCAATAACTTTTTTCTGGCTTTTTGTTTGTTTGTTTGTTTTTTGTTTTTTGTCACACTAGGTGCTGTACTGGAATTAGACAGGTGAGAGTTTGCAGCACAGCAGAACAGTGATTGAGAATGCACAGAGATGTGCCCAGGAATGTGGGCACACACACAAACCTGCACCACCTCTGTGGTGGTGAGAATAATCACTGACTGCTACAGGAAGCAAGGAGTGCAATCCCCCAATACAAAAGTTAGAGGATTACTGCTCTGAAGAACTAGACCCAGAGCAAACATTCTTTACAAATCACTGCTAATTACTGTATTATTTTCTCCAGAGTGACATTTAAGCAATATGACAAGAATGACAAATATAATTACAATGTGGTCTTAGAAAAGTAAGATTTTCCTTGGAGCAAAAAGTTCAAGGCAAGATTTGCATGGGAAAGTGGGTGTTAGCTGTCAGAAACAAGGAATGGGGATGGCAAGACATAAACAAGCCCAGAAGGGAATCTCCTGCAATCTCACTTCCTCTTTGCTAGCAGAAAACCATACTATTACTCTGAAATGCTTTTATTGCATTAGATTAATGTGTTATTAATCAGAGTGTAGTTAAATGTATTAATAATTTCCTTTTTGATGAAAAAATTGCTACTCTCTGATTCTTTCTGAATTTAATTTTCTAAGGTCGTCTTCCCTGGAAAGTCCATGAAAATACATTTCTGAATATGTCTCTGTGGTCTGAACTCAGCAATATTTTATCCAGATGTTTAGCTTGCACTGTGCATTCAGTTCTTGATGTGAGTGGTGGCTCCCTGATCAATACTCAATATAGATGAAGATTAAACAATAAATGCAGACAAATATTTGTTTCCTCAACACACCATACAACACTTTTGAAACCTGAAAATGGGGAGCTGTTAATACACCATGCTGTGACAGGGCTTATTACAAAGAGCACTACTTCAAAGTGACTCCTGAAGATTGTCATATGATGCACACCATCTGTTAGCTCTTGTTTGGCTGGGTGTTTTGTCTGATTTAATTACAGCAGAATGAGGCTTAGCTCTGTGAGACTGAACACGTAGAATTTGTATACAAATGAGAACTTCTCCTGAAGGTTCAAAGAAGCACAAAGAACAGACTGAGCTTTACTATTGTTTTTTACAATGTGGGATACAGTAAAGTGAAAACAAAAATCAGTACCACATATGGACAAATGTCTCCCGACAGTTGCTTTCTTTTTTTCCTTCTTTTCCTATTGTTGCTGCTGCTGAGAAATGATGAAAGGAAGTAGAAACCCAACAGAGTAAGAAACATCCATCCTGAAATAGCCTCATGACACCTGAATCTCTCTCAGTAGCCTGAGTACTTATTATTCTCTGTATCCAGCTCACAACAGGAATTCACCATGTGAAGATCCTTCCTGTTTCTTTAGGGATACTCCAGGGATGGTGTGCCTTATTCATCTGCAAGATCAGGGAAACATCTTTGCACATGCTTTTACATTTGCAGACACATCACTGTACTTGTGTGCCAGTCTGGTTAAAAAAAAATATTCTTCATAACGTGCAAGGAAAATATGACTGACGCAGAGAATTCCAGAGTCTGGGAAAGGTGGAGCAGAGCACGTACAAAACAATTTTGAGTGGCTGAATAGTTTACTGTGTGTTGGTCAAACACAGAGCCTTCTTTCCTGGCAATTTTTAATTTAATGTCTCTGAACCCTCTACCACATCATCCTCCTTCATCCCATCCATAACAGACTGTTTACCAATGACTTTAATTTGTCCCCATTGATGCCACAATGAAATTTTTCTGATGCACTTCCCCTCTTATTATGGCAACCTGACTCAGTCCCAAGCTTCAGTCTTACCTTCCCAATCCTGACCCCATCTCAGTGCTCAATCCTGGTCTCAGTCAGGTGACCAGACAAGTCCATGCATTGGTCAGAAGTGACAAGGTGTCAGTAGGAGGTGGGTATGGTGGCACCCTTTGTGGGAGAAGGTCATGAGCTGACATATGATGGTGATACAGACTAGAGCTGGGACATGGGCAAGAGATTGCGGCTTACCTGTGACAGCTACAAAGAGCTGCAGCCCATGGGTGACTCACACCAGGGCAGGGATGCCCCTGTGTTGCAGTGACCTGTGGTTTCACCATTTCTTTAATAGTTTTTTAATTCTTTTTCTTACTGTCTCAATCATGCATCAGAAATTTTTGTCCACTGGTAAGTAGTAAAGTCCAATAAAATCACCACACTTGAGAACATTTTGCTGGCAAAGCTGTTCAAGCAGTAGGGATCCCCCTGAAAAAAATGCACCCTGAGGCACCACAGCCTGTCACTGATCTGAACCAGTGCACAGAAAGGAGAACAAGGTGTCAGGCAACCTGCAAGTGTAGAGTGGCAGAAAGGAGCCATTATGCCCAGTACGGCCAAACATCATCTCATGATAAAAAAAAAAGCCAAAAACACCTTACATAATTATGCAGATCTCCTCTCCCTCCTCTGCAACCCAATGCCTTCCTGAAATAATTTTGATGGAGAGAGTGTACCCAAGAGTGAACACATTGAAAATAGAAGTTATGGAGGGAACAGGATAAATGGTACATAAGTACTTTGTTTTATATTCTTTCTCTTACTGTCTGAATCAGGGGGCAAAAATTTTTGTCCACAGACAAATAGTAAAGTTAAATAAAATTATCTGACTTGAGAAAATTTTGCTGGCAATACTGTACCTTTTGGTTTATTTTACTTTACTTGTTTACAATGTACAAGCATGCCATCCACACCTCACCGTGTATTCCTAGTCCTTTTGCCTTGCCAGCTCTGTCAAGTGAATCTATTTTCCCAGACAACTTCAGCCTTTGAAGGTGCTGTAAGCTCAAGTCCCCATTCCCTATTTTAACCTGTCTTCCTGAACTCAGGCTCCATTAGATCACCTGTATTTGGTAAAAAAATTTTTATTCAGTCACTTGGTTCTTGTTTTAACGAGAAGTGTGGAAAAAACAGAACTGGGAACAGAGCAGATCACTGGCCAACTTTGAACCTCAGGCTAACACTGCTTCGAAAAAAAAAAATCAGTATTTGCAAGGAGAATGTTCTTAGAGAATGGCCAATGCAATGAAAATCTTTGAAGGATTAAGCAACAGAGCTCTAGAGAATTGCTACTGAACATCTGCAAGGTACTTAAAATCAAAATGTCAAAGCTTTACTTACAAGAACGCAAGGCTGTTTGAAATTATATCAAGATTTGGGGTGGTGGGTTGGAGGGTCAGGACAGACTTTTTAAAAATAGTAGTTTATACTAAAACATACGACAAAAAAATCAATCCCATATGGTCAAAGTTTGGGAAAGTCAGAAGCAACTGCAAGATCAGCATGTAACAGTAATGTAATGATCAAGCATTACAATCTCTGTTACAAGTTCTATACTAGTCCAACCTCAAATACCTGTTGCAATAAAATAATATAGCAAAGCTTTTCCTTTCCCTTTTTTAATTTTTTTTTCTTTTCACCATAGGAGAAAGATGTCACACTTCTTTGCAGGAAGAAAAGTAAGCTCTGTGCCAACTGTTGATTTATATAAATATCCCATGTTATTTATTAGTGCAGTGTTGTGCCAGTATTGGCAGGTTTCTTACTGCCTTTAATCTTGCAGAAAACCTTGCCAAGACAGCCTGACAGTTTCTTCAACTATGTAATATTATATGTCTTGGCTATTCCAAACTTTAATGATTTTTTAAGGTAATTGCATTATATTTGAACAATTCTAATAATACATGCATATGTTCTGATACTGTCGCTGTAAGGCTATCAACTATAAGTCTTTAAAACTTATTGTCATATTTGTCTTCTTCATTATTGCCACAGAATGAGATCCAGAGGTTCTCATTCTGCTGAATATCCTTTACAAGGAATTCAACTCTGCTGAATAACCTTTATGTATTTTTTTCTGCATCTACAATAAAATTAATGAAAACAATGTGCAACTAAACTTGTTACTCTGAGTTCTAGCATTTTCTGGGATACTAGGCTGTTGTATTTCTGGTAGGTGAAGTAGCATTTCAAATATTATCATAGTTTAGTGAGTAAAATATTTACAAGGAAAAGCAGCAACCTATAAAAGGATGTATTTTATTTACAGAATCACAGAATATTCTGCGCTGGAAGGGTCCCAGAGGAGGATCAGCAAGTTTAGCTCTGAAGAGAATGGCCCAGTACAGGGATCAGACCTGCAACCACAGCATTATGAGCACCTGACCAATGAACAAATCTCCATTACCATCTTGATTTTTGTGTATTATCATCCATTTCTGCATGACCTATTTGTTTTTAAATTGCTATTAATTTTTTTTTTGTTAAAATAGTCCTCATGAGTACATACAACTTAATGACCAGAATTTTCCTCCACAGTCTTCTGAACTGTCTGCTTTCTCTGGCTTTCTTCATTAGAGAATTTATATTAGTACTCAGGAGGAATTTTCAACTTGCATGCTCTCACTTGAAACACATTTTACATGTTTCAGGAACTACAGAGTGTTTCCTTCTGTGATGGTGGGAAAAGCAGCTGGCTTTCCATGTACAAGATTATCAAATATACTTTACAAGAGTCTATCAGATGTTATGATGTTTTTTTCCTAGCTCTATACTCAGAAAAGATTATGTTCTTTTTTAAGTAACATTGTCATCGAGTTAAAAAAAAGAATTTCTGTGTCAGAGTGCTGTTAGGAAGCTGTTGAGATCTGAACCACCAGTGAAAAGACCTCAGTGGCTGGAACAGTGCTTGAATACCAGAGTTCAGACAGGCAGAAAGATGCTGCAGCAACACCAGTCTACCATTCAATTAGTGCTTAGGTAGCAAATCCTCTTGAATGGATTGAAAAGGAGGGAATCAATACCAGCTCTCAAGATATCAAATATTTTTTCTGTGAACATTTGTAAAGAATTGAAAAGATAGTGCCCAATTTTCATGTCAGGTCCACTTTGGTAAATACTCAGCATATTTGCCGAACTAGAGTTTTACCTACTAGAGTTTTACTCACTACAGCTGATCAAGATTTCCCCAGTAGTAATACAAACTATTTAATTATTGCATACACTCACTTGTAAAATTGCCTACGGCTTGTGAGGAACAAAAATTCCAAAATCCTAACACAGCTCACAAAATTTGTCACAGGAAGACCTTTGGCAGTCAAAGGACCTGGGGAGGAAACAAAATTTACTGAACCCACAATTTTTTTTCAAAAAGTGTACAATATGTTCCTTCATCATTGGAAGACAAATGTGCATTTGAAGTGTGATGAATCTAAGTACAATGAAAGTCATTTTTTAACCACTGCTCTAGCAAAAGAGTATGTGCATAGACAGTGCATATTACGCATCTGCTGCAGCTGACAGAGAAACAAAAAGATAGTTCATGAATATGTACTGCTGGGAAATTTGATTTTTATTCTATTTTGAAATCACAGCCTTGCTGATTCCTTGCCTTCAAGAGATTATTTTATGATGTGATTTTCCAGCAGCTTCTTAAATCTAGCTTAACCTTACCATTTTTAAGAAGCTTAGCAGAACTGAACTGCATTTTATGACCCATCTTCACTTATTTTGCAAAACAGCAAATTCACCTTAAAATAATGCACTGATACGCTTAACCTGAAGCATAGTTCCTAGCTTGGTATCAAAGAGATACATAGACTTGTTTTACATCAAGTTTTTAAGAGAATAGTGTCAACCAGTTACAAAGCCTCGGTTTTCCTGACCTTTGAAGACACCACAAAGTCATAAACAGCAAAAATATTAAAAAGGACTTGTAAGTATGAGGGCAGATTAAATTTTATTTCATACTCACAGAAGGGCAATTCTGTCTTTTCTAGCAAGCTCATATTGGTAAGACACCTGAATTTTTGTGAAATCTAGAACACAGGGATATAGACTGTATTTCTTGCGCAACATAAAGTAGCCAGAAGCCATCAGCTCACCCACAGAAAACAAAAGTTGTTCTCACTCCTGTAGATAGTCCCTGTTCAGTTAGGGCATGCCAAAGGGAAGGTGACTACAATAAATCCAGAAAAAACCTGTTTCACAGGTTCAGGATGTTTCAAGTCATTTTAGTAAGTAATATTAGTCAAAATAATTCTGATGCAATATCTTTTTGCTTTAAAATGTCAGTTTGGTGGAATCAAAATACATTTTTTTTTTAATGTATCTATGAGACCAGAATTTTTAATTTTGATGTTATTGTTGTAGCAATACTAAGGGTAGTATTTTAATGAAAATATTGGAGCAGTAAAATGGAGTAAAAAATGCCATATTTTTAGGATTTATGAAAAATTAAAAATGACACAATATCTCAAGAGAAAAATAATTTGTAATGAGCTTTAATTTATGTTTGGAAAAAAAAGTCTTTAACTTTATTCCCTCCTTTAGCATGTGAATATTGACATAAACCCATATATATATATATATATATGGCTTTATGCCATTTATATTATTTATATATATGTGTATATTTTTATCTTCAAGATGCATTTCGTAGTTTGTTTTGAAAAAGATTGAGTGTATTTAACTGGAAAAAAAATAATGTTTCTACACTGTTAACAGAAATAAAACATATCATATATCTGCTGTAGGCTGTTTTAGGAATAAAATAGAAGAGCCATTTAAAACACAAGTATGCACATAGTATATTTATTCACATGAATACCTTTCCTCCTGCAAAGCATGCCTTCAAAAGCAAAAGCACAAGGTTTTCCCAGGCAAAGTGGAGTCTTCAGTAACAGGAATCCCCACAAGCACAAAATTAAAGAGAGATAATTTTGTTAGGATTTATTTTCTGAAGATCATGGGGTTGCATGGTGTTGCATGATTTTTCTAATGTGGAGTGCAGTGGTTGTTTTAAAGTTCATGTAGTTCAGCCTCCCTGCCATGGTCAGGGACATTTTTCATTAGATCAGATTGTTCAAAGCCTCACTCAATCTTATCTTGAATATTTCAAATGACAGGGCATCCACAGCTTCTCTAGATAGTTCCAGTATCTTGCCATCCTCGCCACAAAAAAATATTTTATGTCTAGTTGGAATCTACTCTCAGTTTTAAACCATTGTGCCTTGTCCTGTCACTACATGCCTGGGCAAAATGCTTCTCTCCATCTTTCTTATAAAAACTCTTTCTATATTGAAAAGACGCAATAAGGTGTCTCTTGAACCTTCTCTTCTCAAGGTGTCGCTTGCTTCTCTTCTAAGCAATCTCACCTCTCTCAGCTTGGCCTCTGCTGGAGGGGTGAGGTGTAGAAGAGGTACCAGACACCTGACAATATTTTCTAACCCTCTTTGCATCCATTCTGACATGTCTGTGTTATTCTGTGTGCCCCAGAGCTGGATGCAGCCCTGCAGGTGGGCTCTCAGCAGAGGGGGCAGAGGGGCAGAATCCCCTCCCTGCCCTGCTGCCCACGGGGCTCTGGGTGAGCCCAGCACACGGGGGGCTCTGGGCTGCAAACACACAATGTTAGTTCATATCCAATTTTTCATCAACTAATAGCATCCACCCTTCTGCCCAGGGCTGCTCCCAGTTCATTTATCCCCCAGTCTGCACTGATATTGGGAATTACCTCAATATAACTTCAGGATCTTGCACTTGACCTTGTTGAGTTCCATGAGATTTGTATAGACCCACTCCTCATGCCTGTCAGGGTCACTCTGGAGGGGATGATGTCCCTTCTTGCAAACTAGCTGCATCACTCAGTTTAGTGTCATCTGCAAACTTGCTAAGGATACACTCAATCCCACTGATAGTGTGGTTTAGGACACTAAATAGTGCTGAGATTATTGAGGGACAACATCGTTTACTGGCTTCTACTTGGACACTGAGTCAAAAACTGTGGCTTGTGGTCATACAACCCATTCCTTATATACATAACAGCTCACCCATCAACCCCAAATGTCTCAAGTTTGAAGGTAAGAATGGTGTGGGGTGTTCTATCAAAGGCCAGGTAGATGATACCCATAGTTTTTTCTCTTGTCCACTAACACAGTCAGCCCCCTATAGAAGGTTTCCATCTTAGTCAGGCATGATTTGCCCATGCTGACTGTCTCTGATCATTTCCTTGTGTTCCTTAGTCTCAACACACTTTTCAGAAATATCTGCTCCGTAATCTTCCCAGGAACAGAGATTAGGCTGACAGTTTGGTAGTTCCCAGTGTATTCCTTTCCACTCTTTTTAAAAACAATTCTATAGTTTCACCTTCCACAGTTACAGAGGGCTTCACTTGACTTGCCATGACTTTTCAAATATCAGGGAGAGTGGCAAATCGGCAAGTACATCAAAAAATTCCTTCAGAGTTTTGGTATGCATTCTACTTTGTCCTATAGACTTTTTTATGTTCCTCACATGGCCTTGAACCTGATCCTCTCTGATGATGGGAGGGATGTTGTTCACCAGTCCTTGAGACTCAGGGACTTGAGAGAGATGGGAAGAGGAATTTCCATTGGAAAATGAGGCAAAAATTTGAGTACCTCAGGCCTTCTTCATGCTGCTGGACACTACTTCTAGAAGATTGAGTCCATTTTCTTTCATCTTTCTTTTCCGAAGTTCCAACTGTATCTTAGTTTTCTCAATTTGATCCCTACACATCTAGATGGCAATCCCATATTATTCTCAGGAGAGACGTTTCTGGTTCCAGTGCCTGTGCATTTCATTCTTATACTTTAATTGGGCCAGAAGGTCCTTATTGAGCCATGATGGTCTCATGCCATTCTTGTCTGGTTTTTTTATGTGTAGGAATCAAGATCTCTTTTACTCTATCATGCCTAAAGATTTTCTCCTTTGTTCCTGAGGGCAGTTTCCTGGAGAGTCCCATCCACCAATTAGTTAAATAACTGAAAGATTTTTTTCCTAAAATCAGTGCTCTGACTCTCCTCATCATTGAGAATTCCACCAAGGTGTGATCACTGTAGTCCATACTTAAATCTCTAATTAGTTCAGTCATGCTGGCAAGCAACTGGTCTGGTAAAACTTGTCCTCTTTTTGGGCTATCACCTGAAAAAAGAAACAATCCTCTATGTAAGGAGGATATCCTTGGAGCAAGAGTCCCCTGTTGCTGACAAACATTCCAGCTGAGTGATTTATCCCATCATGCTAAAAAAAAAGCAATTAGATCACAGATTTGCTAGTTGCACTGCAGCTTTCAGCTCCTCCTGCTTATTCTCTATGCTGTGTGCATTTTCATAGAGGCACCTCAAATGGGCTGTTGATCATACTATTAAACATATACTGAGAACATTTGGTCATGAAAATAGATGATGAGGGCAAGATAGAGGTGGAAGAAATGTTTCAGAGCCCCATAAAGAATAGTAAACATTAAAAATTTGATAACATAATGTTTTAACACTATATTGTATAAATTCTTGAATGTCTTCACCAAATGAATATTTTTCATTAGCAAGCTGTGAGATCTTGGTAATTCTTTTAGCATTTTTGCCTTTATTCTACTTTAATGCAAGGGGAAAATGAAAAAGGAAACAATAACCAACATGCTTCAGATGAATCTTTGGGTACTTTTTAGCAGGCATTCCTGCAGTGCCCTCTTGTGATAACTGAGCTGTGGGCTCTTGAAATATTTTTGACAGTAATATAAACTAATAGAAATTGCCAGACTTGTTCAGAGCTGCCAAAAATTTGTCAGGTGTTCAGACTCCCAAAATGACAAGTACCAGCTGCTTCAGAAGAACACGAAAAGAACTCATATGGCTTCCATATCAGAAGGTTCCTCTGAAACTTTGTCAAGGTTAATTCCTGTTAAGAAAATGTAGAAACATTTACTTGAAGTTAAGTCACCATCTTTAGCTGCAAATTCTGTTTCTGGCCATGAATATTTTGAATTTTTTTTTTAAATCTGATGTTCTTTAGCCTCATGAACATATTCTATTATTGAGTCTACCTGCTCATTTCTAAAAAGCTAATTTATTATTTTTTAATTTCATTGATTTTTCCATTGTTTTCCTTATCATAGAAGAAATGAGATTTATAGAGAAGAAAGAAAATATGGACAATTTAAATTCTTGGGCAGTTAATTACTTTATTAAAGTGATTTCCAAGCCATATTAGATCTTTACTAGCTTTTATTCTCATGTGGTGTGCTGAGATTTCCTAAATAAGGTGAATAAGATGATCTGACAGTACTCCAT
The DNA here is from genome assembly GCA_035583215.1 of Arremon brunneinucha. NCBI lineage: Eukaryota > Metazoa > Chordata > Aves > Passeriformes > Passerellidae > Arremon > Arremon brunneinucha. Next base: position 12,187,650 of record JAWWEX010000001.1, on the reverse strand, counting down.
GTGAAGACACTGTAAGAAGTGTCTTCACTAAAAGGCACTACTAATGATTGGAAATTTAGGGTTTTTTATGCATAATAATATTGCTGACTTTTCTGGTTGTTTTCTGATCACAGGTTACATGGATATTTCTGTCAAGATAAGGAAATAACCTTGGTAGCACTGTGTTGAGTTTTAACTTCAAATTTGATAATTTTAGTTCAAAGTCACTGAAAAATGCTGGAGCAAAGTGAAATTATGAACAGAAAGTTTTTTATCTCTTCCATATATCTTAGTGAATCTCTCTAGGAAACAGACTAGAACATTTTCACTGATCTTTTTCTTTATTTACTCATATTCAGTAGCTATCTATTTTTGTTTTCCTGTTTGGTTAAAAATGTCTTTCATCAGCCTCAGTATTTAAATTCTGGACTGTAGATGACTTGGCATTGCAACAAGCACCCCAAGTTCATTACATTTCTTATATTCTTATATTCCTTAGCTTATCTTTTTTATTATCCAAGACAGGCAAATTTCATAGAGATTCCCCATGAAGTTAAGACAAAACGTTCTTCTGAATGTGTACTATTCCCTTCAACTCCACCTATTGATCCCTCCATTCCTTTTTAGACTCTAAATTAAATAAATATAATTAGACTGGAAGAGTTTATTTTGGTTTATGGTTTTGAGCTAGAAAATCAGTTAGTTACCATTCCATTGTACCTATCTTGTGAAACATTCAGTGAATCAATTGTAATCTAAGCTGTGTACATATTTTTTCCCAGTGTTCTTATTTCCAGAATATTATTTTTAATTTAACAGAGTTGTGTATGTATTCTTTGTGTCTTATCTTTTTAAAAATTTTCTTTATTTTTATTTTCTCCTTTTTCCCTTTGAACTAATATTATCAATATGTAACAAAACCCACAGAAATATGCCTGATATTGGATACTTGGGTTCAAGTCAATTGTAAGAAAGAAAGATAAATTTCAAAAAGTTGCTGCTATTAACTATGAAAAACAGATTGAAATATGAAATCTGACAGATTTCTTCAAAGTCAAATCAAAATTTTTACAACAGTGTTACGTAAAATAAGCATGCTTTTCTTTTAAAGATATTTTATTTAGTCACCATTTTTTTGATTTTCTGTTAACAATCAGTGTTTGAAACTTCAGTCAGCCAGCCCACTGATGCTGGTATAAAAGATGACATTTCAGGCTAAGTGCACCTTCTCATTGAAAGAAAAATTGGTAGGAAATTCAGAAAAGTAGGAGAAACCTATTCAAATTCATCTAATAAGCGACCATTGAAATTACAATGAAAAATTAAACACTGCTTTCTTCTCTAACATCAGACTGCTGCCTATTTTTCTTCTACCAGTCATAATAACTCCTCACTCATGCCTACTCTTATCTGACTGTCATACAAAGGCTACTTATTCATGTCACATAAACTCACATTGTATGTATTGAAGTATAACAACTTGAGCTATTAACGAGATAAATGCATGATACAAAGATTTAATACATTAGCCTGAGTAAAAATTAATTAAATAAAAGAAATAACTACGCTTTTAGTAACACTCATCGCATATAATTTTGCCTGTTTTGTTAATGAAGCTGACTAAGATTTTGTAAATGACAGAAACTAAGAAAATACATCTGAAGATTTGACCTGGCCACGGTAACTTTCCCTGCAGGGACCTCCAAAACCAGGGATGAAATGCAATAGCATTTGTCACTTGCTGCCATCAGCAACCTTTCATGCTGGGCTTGGGGCATCGTGGTGACCCCTGGTGAGAGCAAGATGAGGCAGACCAAGTATTCTTCAGTTCATTTGCTGCTTATGTTCCCTTTCAATCACAAATGCAAACCTCATTGCCTGTGCCATAATCTCTGATGTGAAATATGAATTTACGACATGATCTAATTTGTAAAAAAACTAGAAACTTAGCTCTGATTGTGGGTGTTATGACATGTAGCACCAATGAACAGTGGTAGTTCCTCATCAATACTGTCATTTTGTCAAAATAAATTTCTAATTTCCTTTATGGCTATGTTTTATTACTGCTGCTCATTACATGTGATTCTTTGTCTTGTAAAGTAGCTGTGAGAAAAAAAATCAAAAAGGTCCCCAAATGTTCTTCTTCTAATTGTACATCCCTTACACATTGATGTACAATTACCAGTGGGAATTCAGGAGTTTTTAACATCCCAAGAACACAAATAAAACTCTTTCCTTGCTCTTTTGGCCAGGCATGTAATACATATCAAATCTGCCACTTACCACATTACGTAATGTGACTGGCAGTAAAAGTGGCCCATGTCCTACATTAAAATGGATTAATAAAGATTATGTGATATTTTAATCTTTCTTTTCTTTTCTTTTCTTTTCTTTTCTTTTCTTTTCTTTTCTTTTCTTTTCTTTTCTTTTCTTTTCTTTTCT
>JAWWEX010000001.1:12143458-12183551 GCA_035583215.1 Arremon brunneinucha | reverse complement strand
CCATGTGAGTTTCCCACTGAATAGTAGCTTCGCTCAATATTTCAGAGCCAGCACCTGATACACCATGACTCGCCGCTATGTAAATGCAAAACACACAAACTTACTATTACCTGCATGTGGGAATCTGCACTTCCAAAATACTTTTTCTTTTTCATATTTTACAGAAAGCACTTCCAAATGCTTACCATAATTAGCTTTTTCAAATCCTTCACTATGATCTCTTGAAAATTGCTGTGCATTTGTTCTCCTTTCCGAAGAGCAGAACAATTTGCCCAAGCTCTGATAAAACAGCAATGACTGAGATATTCCAGAGGCATGTTTCAGCCATGGTTTTATTTACCAAGTATCCTCCACTTACAGTATGACTCCAAGAATTTTTTTTTTTTTTTTTGCTTGTGGTAGGGAGGGTTTGAGGAATTTTTTTACTGTTGCTTACAAAGCTGCACCTAGGAGAGCAACTTCTAGCACAGTGCTCACCATTCACATATTTATCATCCTAATCTCTGCAACCAGAGCTTGCTATACTTTTCTTTTTATTTTTCTCCTTTTCTTTCTTTTTATTTTTATCCTTTCTTTTTCTCTTTTCTTTTTATTTTTCTTTCTTTTTTTTCTTTTTCTTTCCACTCCTCTCTTCTCTCTCTTCACTTCATTACTCTTTGAGTTTTTCACTTTTTTCCTTTTTTTTTTTTTTTTAATCATTCTGCCCTCTGATCTCTTCCCCAAAAGGAAATAATAAGGAATATTCTGCAAATTTTTCCCCTTTAATTCTCAGACTGAAAACCTTCCATTGTCATTTAGCTACAGTAAGGAACAGGAGGATGAATGCCTTGGGGACTTTCTTTTGCAAGGAAAGAATTTGGAGAAGCAAAGCACTTTAACTCTGAAATGATAAGCAGGGGAAATGGCTGGAAGCAATAATAAGATTGTATTGCTGCAATAAGATCTTAATAGGCAGGGCAGGACATCTTTGCAGCATGTCATTTTAAAATGGTCTTCATTTTGAGGGAAAGAGGTTTAGTGCTTGACTAAATGCAGATATACATGGAAGGTGTAGAAATGGGACCTGAATCATATATATTACAACTTTCTGTGCTATGTCACAGGAGCAGTAAAATATCTTTACATGTAAATGCTTTGGGGATTACTTATTTTATGTAAAAATCCAACCACCTTTACTGCAATAGATTTACTAAAGAGAAATCAAAATAGCTGGGTAGGAATTGGATTAACTTATCAGGTTTTTCAGTTCAAAGTACCAGTGCAGTTCAGATAAAGACAGCCACAAAATTAGAAAAGGTGCTGTAGTTATGAAAGTAGAATAATCTCATACATGATATCGAGTCTTTAGCTGACATAACAAAAAATCAAATACTGTTATCTACATGATAGGCATGACACCAAACTTCAATTAAGCAACTGGCGTAGATCAACAAATAATTTGGCCAGGAGCTGAAAACACTTAGTATCTGGTATGAGCAGTGTGGTTTGAATTTGGGTTTTTTTAAGCAGAATTAATTTCTAGCTAAGGGTATCACATTATGTCACATTTGCCAATGGAATAATGAGCATGTAGGCCATTCAGAGAAAAACATTCCAGAAAATCATTTTTGTTTATCATTGTTTTCCATGAACTTCAATGGAATTCTTGTAGACTAAGGAAAGGATAAAATTTAGAATCTGAAATACTGTGTACTTATAAGGATTGATAGGTCCCTGACCCTGTGAAGTTTCTAAGTTGGAATTCCTAATTTAGGAAATTATTTTACAATAATAAGAAAATGACTGTGGAGACAACAGTAGTAACTAAACTCAGATTTTATTTCCTTTTATTTTTTTTAATTGATAGTCTCAGGGATTTTTTGAAAGGGAATTGCACCCAATGTTCTGTCATGGCACAGTCATTATTCCTCACACATAATGCTTCTTCAATGATTGAAAATAAAGGTTGATAATCTTTCATTCCATTCATCCTCATTGCTTGTCACATTCACTTGACCAAAATTAGGTTATTGATTAGAGCTGTGATGCAAGGAGCTGTTTCCAATATATTGATATAGCACCTGAATATTAATGCTTTATTCTGATATTTAAAATCTTTTGCAGTACTCTGGGACCTTTTGACAGGTATCGTAAATAAACTATGTTGCCAATGCAATTCATTAAGGCCCAGTCAAGCTACTGACAATTTAGATGAGATAGTAATTAATATTTCTCCTTTCCCTATTTTCTCCATTAATCATATAACTATCTGGCTGATAATTCGAGGACAAAGACTTCTTTTTTTTAATGCCGATCTATGGGTTGAAAATTTATGGGATTTTAAAAGTCTGAGTCAAAATTAATTTAATAAATCTGCATTAGAAAGCATCATGAAGTAGAAATAATTTCACCCAGAGTCAGTCTGCCCATGTGGGAATATTTCCACCTTCCCAAAATGTGATGACCTCTTTACAGAACAGTAAAAAAACTGTTTCAAGATGTGGATAATAAAAGATTTTTTTATAGTCTGATTATGGAAACTGTTTAGTTGGAGCCCAGACAGAAGGACCTATTGTGACTGGCATATGTAGAAATGGATAAGGCACACAAAATATTGATTTTTTTTTTGCAGAGCACTATAATGTATACAATGACCTGTGCATTGAGGACCCATGATAACGGAGGCTGCAGGCAGGAGAAATCCTGACTTCTCTTGGAAAATCAGATGTGGAAAGGAGAGAAGAAAATCTCAGACCCATCAATGACAAAGTGCTCAGGAAAATTTGCTTATCAACTAAAATAACTCACAGATTTCAATTTGACACATGGAATCACCAAATGGTTTGGAAAGGACCTTAAAGATCATACAGTTGCGACTCCCTGCTGTAGGCAGGGACACCTTCCATGAGACCAGGCTGCTCACAGCCCATCCTGCCTGTCCTTGAACCCTTGCATGGGTGGGGTATGGACATCTTCTCTGACTCATACATATTTTGTTCCCCTCACAGGGAAGAGTTTCTTACTAATATTTAATTTAAGCCTATCCCTTTCAGTTTGAAGCCATTGCCTGTCCTTGTTAAAATTCCCTCTCCATCTTTCTCGTGCCATCCTTTAGGAACTGGAAGGTTGTCCCAAGAGCCTTTTCTCCTCTGGGTTAAGGAGTCCCAGCTTTGTCTTACCTGTGTCTATAGCAGTGGTGCTTCAGCCCTCTAATCATCTTCATTATCCTCCTCTGGACTTACTTCGACAAGTCCTGGTCCTTATGTCAGTGTCCAGGAGCTGAAACCCCAATGCAGGTGGAATCCCACAGTTCTTGGACATTTTTTCATAATAATGGATATAAAAAACTCCACTTGACAATCATTGTAGTGACTGCTGAGCTTTTAAACAGCTGCATCATTTATATTTACTAATTTTTTAACAATTTTTATGTCTAATTCATTTAGGACACAGTGAGGAGAGAGGAGGGTCACAGTGACAATACAGAAGTGAGAAATTATAATTTATTTAGTGCAATGTCTCTAACACAATGGAGCATAAAAAAGTTTAGAATCAGAAAATAAAATTGTGTTTTGCCTGCACTATTAAACTATTTCAGAGAACTTTCTGAATACATGTGTTCAAAATATTTATAAGAAAAAGCACAGAGTAAGCAGAATGACATAGAGTTCTTAACACGATGGCTGCTGGAAATCTGATCAAAAATGAATATTTGTCCAATTTTTATGCTACTTTTCCCAAGCTCCCAGCCACACTGCAGTGGCTGAAAGTTTGCATGTCAGTATGTTGTTGGAGAGGAGGTTGATCAGTTGCCACAGGACAAAAGTTTCATCCTTTTGATCCACACTTCTCTCCAGGCTAATCCACCTGAACCAGATATTTAGAATAATAGGGTGATGAGTGAAAGAAAATTTCCTCACATTTTATCCAAAGCATATCCCAATCTATTAGAGGCTTTCTATTGTCATCAATAGACTTCGACGTTTGAGCACAGTAAAATAGAAATATGCTAGAAACAGGAATTCATACATTCAAAGCCATTTCAGGTCTGCTAGTCCTTACTTCAGCACATCAAATTTTTAGGAAGTCCTTGGCAAAGACTTCAGAAACTTCTCAATATTTTAAGACATTTGTTCCTAAACTTTATAGAAAGTGGAACACATGTAGAAAATGTAGGTTTTACCCTGTTTAGTAGGCATTTATTTATCATTGTACAGAACTTTCTGATATTTCACTGTGAAAGGTGTTCTCTGCAGTACCATCGTATTAGACAGAGTAAATTCCACCCTTTATTGAAATAAGATCACTGGAAGGACATTCTAATAATCATGATGTGCAGCCATCACTTTCTTGTTCATTCTCACTCTCCCCTCCCTAATTATGAAATAGAATAGCAGCCATGTCCTCTACTAAGTCTTTAAATTCTCTGCTCTTTGGTTCTATGACATGGATAAAGATGGCATTGGGTACAAAGCCTAATTCTCTCTCCACAGATGATCATTAAATAATGTAAGTCATAAGAAAGGGAAAAAATCAGTTATTTTATCTGTCATGGCTTTTTTTTTTTACAAATACTTAGAATTCTTGTATCTCGTTATGTCATTAGAAATGAAACACCAGCAGCTTGTAGAAACTTCTGGTAAAGCATTTCTTTGACTTTAATGCAGTCATTTAATACCACTGCCATAGCCTCACTTTTCATGATCTGCCTTCTGTTCCCACAGCATTCTCTGGTCATAATGGACAAAATGTTCTCTTTGAGATCAGAGAAAATGGGAAAAGGTTATCAAAACCTTCACTTGGCCGCCTTTAACAAACCACATTCTTGTCAAAATGACTATGCATAGAAAAAGAGACCCATACAGGTATCCTGGGATCCCAGCAGCAAGCAAGAACTGTGGAGGTGTTCAGAGGCCTAAATCACTACCCTGAAGACCATAATCAAGTTTCCTTCTCTAGCACAATAAACTTCTATTACAGGATACTAAAAGAGGCTTTCTATGTAAGCATAAAAGTAAATGCTCATGAAGGGTTTTTGTTATCCTAGTTGATGTGGACTACACAGAATGATTTGAAAAGAAATCAGTGCTGGATAAATATAAATCTTCTTTCAGTTTTTTCAATGGGTGTGAATAGATAAAGGATGAATATCTACACACTGGGTGCTCTCAAATAGATCCTAATTTTCAGTTGAGAAAGTTTTGGTGATGAAATATTTTATTCATGAAATTTCTTCATGTGAACTTGTAGAGGTAGAATAAAAAAATATTTTTTAAAAAGGAAAGCTTAAATATAACTGTTATTGTATTTAAGTCTAAGAAGGTAAGAATGATGAAATAATGTAACACACTAACATTCTACTTAAAGAATCTGTTATACTCTCTCGCCAGTGGGACTTGATTGTTTTTCTTGCTCCTTTGAAATCTTGATGTTCATTGTCAAGATTTAATCAATCAAAACATAATATCTTCAAAATTAAAGAAAAATACCTGATATTATATTGTTTTCTGCAAAGTAAAAAGATTCTGAAACTTTTCTACAGCAAAACCAAATTAACCTGCTGTTCACTGAATGGACGGACAATCAGCCACTGTAAATTAGGAAAGTAATCTAAATATTAAGGAACTGATTTGGAAATAAAGCCCCAAAGGTTCATTTTGTAATACATTCTATTGGATTTTGTGTGTGCATATGTGTGATAGAGAGACTGATTTTGGGATGATTTCTAACTTCAATGAATGGGGCTTTCCAAAATTCGATAATTGTTTTCATAGTTTCAGTTCTTTGCAAAGTCATCCACAGGCTCTATCCATTTCCCTTTCTTTAATCACAAATTAAAAATAAATCTGTGGCATTGGCTGGCAGTGAAAATTAGGTATCAAACACTGGAAATTAAGTATGATATTCAAATAACCCCCCAAAAGTTATTTTAATTGCTTGCATTGTATTTACAGTACTCCCAATAAATCTCTCTTTTTTAAAGAGAGGAAGAGTTTAAAGAGTTTTTTAAACTCTTATTTAAAAATTCCCAATAAAAATCATAGAACTTTATTAAAAAATAAAGTTTTTAATAAAGATACTTTAAAACTCAAGGAAAACAAGGTGGGATGGAGAGCTGATAATGTGTGATGTAAAAAGAAAAAGGAAAGGAAAACTTAACACTGTCAACACTAGGCTAAAAATAATTATAAGAACATCCAAATAATTTATGAGATTTCATCTTGTAAACAGGTTTTGACAAGCTTTGGCTTGTCTTTTTTCTATTTGTTGCTATTTTTTCCTTTAAAGTTTTTTCAGATGTGCTTAGATCCTATTTTCAAGTTTTCTCCTTGAAACTGAATTGAATTCAGCCTAATATTAGTTACATGTTACATTCAAACTATCATTAGTTAAATAACACTCAAAAAAGTCACTGAGGATGACTCTTTCTCAATTTCTTCATATCATGAAAAAGGTAATTAGAGCTGCTAGAAAGTGAGGAATAAAGAACAACATTAAAAGAATAATCATCCTAAAAATTGTATTGTCTTGAGAACTGCACAGTGCATCTACCATCTCAAAAAGGTATTGTGGAACAAAAAAAGGCAAATAAGAGTATGAAATAATTAATAATTAGTATTTAAATTCCTTATGATGATATGTAAGGATCTTTCAATTTAAAATTAGGGTAACTGCACTGCTGCATAACAGATGTTAAGTTGCAGGACAATATTAATAGGAAATATTCTTTATTACTATTTCTAACAGGAAAATGATATCATGCTAAACACAATTAGGTGACAGTCAAAGGGAGTTTGGTTTTGGCTGCGCAGTGTATAATGTTTAAACTTGAAAGCAGGCACTTTGAATTTATGGAACCTACATATTAGTTAAAAAATAAAATGATTCATGGAAGAAATCTGTGAATAAAAGTTTCATCAGAAGTAATGATATGCTGAAAATCATCAGAACCAGAAAATTGTCAGGGAGGGGATCATGCTGTAGCTTCTTCATTCTATTCATCGTTCTCTAAGCAACTATTGAAGGCCACCATCAGAAAAACAAAAAAACAAAACAAACAAACAACAACAAAAAAAAATCAAAAAAAGCCCAAAACAAAACCAGAACTAGATGTCTGAATGTTTTTTTCAATTTTGGGTTAATGAGAACAACTATTTTCTTCTGTGTGCATACATCCCTGTCTTGATAATTTTCCTTCTTCTGTTTCAAGGACACCTGAACATATTCCTGACTGGGTTGTGAATGTCTTGACCCAGAAGTAAATCAAGTCTGCTAACTCTGGTATTACAACAGTTCTATTACTTTCCTGCTTTTTGGCAAAATTCAACTTGACCCACATAAACCTATGTGCAATGCATGACAGCCTAGAAGAGCATTTTGAATTGTGCAGTATTAACTATTCATGACAGATGTGGAAGTCTGACTCCATGAGGAAGCAAGCAACAGCTGCAGTTCATCCAGCTTCTCAAGAGAAAAGGTCAGGAAAGTAAATGAATAAGCAAATAGTGAAACAAAAGAGCAGAAAATTGTCTTTAAACACATCTCTATTAGTGCTTGCCTGGATGTAGTTATTATTTTACTGCTATCTGAAATCTACAGACTGTCAAAAAGACAAATAGAAGCAGACTTTCTATTTGTTTTTGAACCTGTTTCAGAACAATAACCTGAAAATAACAAAAATCAGGGAAATAAACAGGTGACATTTAAGACTTTCTTAATGCACATTTGCCTTCTTTGAAGGAGATAAGGTCTCTTCCTACATTGGGATGGGTTTGGAAAGAAGTACATCAAATAATCCTAAAAAGCAGTGAGAGGGGGCCCACTTGCTAGATAGCATCAGGTGTTCTTGGCAGTATCTATAAAATGGGTTTGGATTTGTCCTGTCTGTGAAAATATTGAGGAAATCAACTCAGTGCACAGAATTTATGCATTCCTCTCTTTTCTTACAATGACAAATATGTTGGTCTATCATACAAAACTACACTTAGAGAGTAAAAATATGTTTCTAAATATCATTTTTTTTTAAAATCCTAAGGAAAATATTCACGTTCTAAAAATTAAGACTTTTGTGGTTTGTATTTGTTTTTGCTTTCTATCCTATAATATTTTAGAAATTAAACATTTGCAGGCTGCCCTGAAAATGCCTTCTATTTCTGCCTGCAGACACGGCTATTGAATGCTTAGATGGATATTTACCTTGCACCATTTGTTAATTGAAAATAATGCTTTGCTGCAATTGAACTATCTTTTCACAGGAATGAAAATCGAGTAGATATTTAGCATTAGCAAGCACTCATGATCAGATATGAGAGCAAAAATATCTAATCTGCCCTCAGTCCTCATCCTTCTACTGTGTCTTCCTTCAAGGCAATAATCTGTCAATAATCTGTCAATTGTATATTTACAGGACTTGATATTTCTACCTTTTGTGGAACTGGTGATGGTCTGAAAACAGAAAACACATTAGTCTATACTGTCAGTTTACAAGAAACATGAAAACTCAGCAGAAGGAGAAGAAAACTGACATTTTTTATCTTTTCCCTTGCCTTTCTTAAGTCTTTTTTTGGTCTGTTTGATTTTTAAAATTGATGTCATGCAATAACAGTGCTAATGCTGATAGAGCAGTTTTGAAGAAAACTTCAGGGAGTAATTTTTGTACTTTGCTTGGGAATCTGTTGACTTATATTACCTTCTCATAGTGGGTTCAAAATTTAATACCAGTGGTCATTAGAGTGGAGAGAATACTTTTTATCCCTTTTTCCTCCAACATTTTTATAAATGAGCTACACGGAGGGAATTAGCCGCAAAGTTCACAGCCTTCCACCTAACTCTAACAAGCCTGATGCTGTGACAATTATTGTAGGCATCATCCCCCTTTGGTGCTCATTTAGTAAACAGTGTGTCTTTGAATAATGTTGAAAAAAAAGTCATAGTCTTTATTCCCTATTAGAACTTTAGTAATTAGTACAGTGTGCACATTATAATTATTCATGTTTTTGTAATTGAATTTCAAATATTTTTAAATATATAATGAATTTTTAATGGTCCTGGAATGTAGGCTATAAAAACATGTAGGGAAAAAAAGATGGCTACTCCAACACCAGTCTTTTAAGCACTATTACCTCTTGGGAGAAAGAAGAAAAAATCTGTTTTACATGATGATTTAACAATAATTTTCTCCATTTCAACCTTTTGAGATTTTTTATCTGTGCAGAATACCTGATCAAATATTCAGAGTGCTTTTTATTTGCTATTTCTGAAGGACAGAGGAAACTGCAATAGTAAAAGGTGCAGAGTAAGTCATGACTCTGCATCTCAGTATCACTACCTCACAGCACTGGTTGAGAAAATGCAGAATTTGATTTAATTTAGTGGCGCAGGGAATTTAATCTGTTATTGCTGTTTGCAATGGCAGCAAAATTTGCCAACTTAAACTGCAGAAGATATTGTGCAGGGAAGAACTATCATTTTGCTTCACACTGATCTCCTACACTTGTTCCTGCTCCCCCACAGAAGAACTGGTAGCAAAATGCCATCTACTTTATAAGAAAAAAAATTAAAAACAAAAATAAATTCAAAACCACAAAACCAAAAACAAATAAACAAAACCCAACAAACAAAAGCCAACCAAACAAAAAATACCCTATTTAGTCGTGGCAGATTTTTTTTTTGTAAGAACAATCATTCATCTAATACTTAAAAGCTGTGGATACATAAAATATCAGTATATTGTGCCACTAAGCAACAGGAAAAAAAAAATCCTATATTTTTCATGTTTTTCTTGCCTGAACAATAAATGTCTCAGTCAGAGTAGTTTCTTCATGTTTTCCACAGCTGAGAAAATACTGGAGATATCTCTTGTATGTTCCTTCATAGTTGTCAAGACTCTGAATCATACCAATAGGGAGATCTTCATAAGTCACCACTAGAGCTTCCACTGACAAATATATTCCTCAAACAAGCATCTCTTCCTGATGAGATGTGCTAAAAAACTGGAGCATTTCCCAAACATTTTATCCTCTGTAAGTACAAAAATCAGAAATAAAAATCATGAATGAGAGCTCTCCATCTGTGTAGTCTAGAAAACCATTTAAAATAATCATGAACAAACTAATACTTCAAAAGTGATTTATATATTTGGATCAACCCAGCTGCTGCTGCTACTCTTGGGGTTAGATGGTCATATTGGCATAGACACTCATGAAGAAAATATGTGTACTAAAGGAATTATTTCAGAAAGTATTATCAATAATATTAATTCAAAGGGTATATAAAATAGCATTTGAACATTGACTCAGAAGCAAGCATTTGCAAAAATAGGTCAGGAAGCATAAAATCCACACCTCATTTAGAAATCATTTTTAAAAGAAACTCTAGACTTGTCTTCTTGCCTTGTGAGTCCCCAACTGACAGAGCTGAAAATAACTTTAGCTATTGCTGAGGATGACAGATGAGCTGAATCTCTGTTGAGAGAGGCAGTAAGCGAACGCTGAAGAGGAGGGAGCAGGGAGGCTGCTGCTCTCTGGCACTTCTGAAAGATGCTGAAAACAGCAACTTTAAAATGCTGTTCACAGGCAGGCATTAAAAAACAATTGCCACACAATCCAAGAAAGTACACGTTTGCATATGTGTGTGCATATTATATATATATCACTATGAAATAAAAGCATTTCAGTTATTGTTTTGCAAGGAACACTGAATATAAGAACAAAAAAGCAAACCAAGAACAAAAACAAACCTAGAACAAAAATCAGATTCAAATGCATTGTCCTTTTTGAGATTTCCCTTATTATGTGGTTAAGTTACATTAACAGTAGCTGTCACAAAGTTTAGTTTTGTATGCAGAATATGGATCTGTTGAGGAATGAGAATGGTTTTTTACACTCTTGGAAAAGTCAGATTTTCATTAGAAAGAAACCAATCCAAACCCATAAAATGGAGAGATTTGTTATTTTAAGAAATGCTTTATCCTGTAGCAAAACATTTAAATTAGGGTTTTTTCAGAGCCAAAATTTCAACATTTTCCAAAAAAAGTTTTTAAAACTAGTTTGATTTTATTTCAACTATATTTATATTTACTTATTAGTATCATGTGTCCTAAGTATTCTATATTACATGTTTTGTCTTTTCCTCTTCTTCTTTTCATCATCAATGAAAGTGTACTTAAGGATTTAATACTAAATACTAAATGTAATTTTCAGAACAAACTTGTTAAATCTGTTTCTAATTACTTTGGCACTTTTCAAATTCTGTAGGCTGCCAGCTGCGAGCATATTCAGAAAAGACAGAAGGAGAATCTCTGTTGAAAACACCTGGATAATTTTTCTCTCCTGTTTTCTTCCACATCATCTGTCTGTTTTCCCAAGCGTGCATATGTCTGAAAAGATTGGTTCTTAAAGACTTGAGCAGTTCTTTAGTATGTCAAGGCACAGCAAAAATTGGGTTTTTTACTGCAAGCACATTAATTAATAACATTTCAAAAACAGATGAAACATACTCCATGGGTAGTTCTTCCAGGCAATCACACCAAAAGAGATCTGTAAGTTTTCCTTAGTGTTTCCATCAATACATCCTTGCAATAATAAAACCACTAATCTTGATCTGATTAGGACAGCTACAAACAGAAATTCATTTCCTACTCTTCCGAAAGGATAGGAGAGTGGTTATATACCATGTGGTTGATTTGCTTTCTGCAGGATTCTATTAAACAATACTTGATTATCCTAATTGAAGAAAGAAAAACTTCATTTAATTTAAAAAAAAAAAAAGTAAGAAGGAACAAGTAAGAGATTTTAAAATGAGAAATGCTCACAGCTTTTATCAGGATATATCAAGCTATCAACAGAACTTGTACCACATATATTAAAATTTCTGCATGGCATTGCATTTACAGCCTGTGCTTCTTCTCTTTGGAATGATACATTCTAAAAAGAAACCCAGCTTCCCCAAGCATATAACATAACAACAGTAATCAGGTAATACTCTAAATTTAAAGTCAGACATAACTAATCAGAACAGTTTATTATCACCAAAAATGTTTGGCCTCTCCTCTACGTGAAGGTGAAAGAATTTTAAAAGATATTAATGATTAATTGTATAAAACTTGATTAAGAGAAGGCACATAAACACTACTGAAGAGCTGAAAGTTTGTTATAATTCTAAGATGGGGAAGTTCCTGTTGATTTACCTTAAAAACAACTTTTTTAAGTTGTTTTTTTTTTCAGTCAATGCAGCAGCACCACTTAAGATTTATTTTCTTTTTTTTGGTTTTTTTTGTACACTCACACAGATTTGAAAAAATTTGAATTTGAATTTTAGAAAAAAATTCGAATCACAATGGTCGAATATATGATTGGTTGGACATGATGATTTTGGAGGTCCTTTGCGACCTTAATGATTCTATGATCTGATCACGCTGCAAAAGGAAAAGGAAAACATTTCATTTTGCAGAAAAAGTGAAGAATTAGCTATGCTCTATCTGAAAATCCAAGGTACTGTTTGTTCAGAGATTAAGTGAATTTACATGATGTGCGGAACTTCAGAAAGACTAGTAAAGACATTTTTTAAGGAATAATATATATCTATATAAACAAATCCAAGATTATGTGATAGCAACCTTCAGATCATCCTCTATCCATTGATTTTTTTTCAGTGTAGGAGAACTGAAAAAATAAATTTTATTTTCCCAAAGTACACCACACTTACATCCCCTCCCCCAATACACTAAGTTGTCAAGGCTAAGTATGTAAATTGTCAAGGCTAAATATGTAAAAGAAAAATATTCTTTAATAAATCTCAATATGCTGTCAGGCTATGATTGTATTTCCTTAATGGAGGAGGAAATTGTTCTTTCACCAGCTAATAATAATTGAAGAGAAATAATCTAAATATGAAAACACATTGCAAGCTAATGGAAAAGTAGTTGATTTAAGGTCATCTGTGCTCAGCTATTACAAAGTAATTGTAAACTTGAAGAAAAAGATTCTGTTCTCAACATTCTCAGCTTTTCTGTTCTGTTGCTGATGTTCATCTCTCCAGCTGTTATTAAAGTCTGAATGTGTATAGCAAGCTTAAAATAATTAAATAAAATTATTAAGTGTGATTATAACAGTATTAGCAGACACACATAAGCAAAACCAAAGCTCAAACAGCTCAAATAATTCAATGAACAACATTCAAAATTCAAAAAAACAACATTAATCACATGACTGGCTGAGACTGCTCCTCTAATGAAGAGAACAGGTGCATTTAAAAGTTCTGTTCTACTTTCCAAAAGGTGAAGGCAGGAGAGGCAGGTGGGCTCTCAGAGTAGCTCAAATGAGCTCAGAAGCTTTCAAACAACTATCCACATGTATTCTTCTGCCTACTGTTAGTAGGGCATAATGCAAATTTCTTCCCTGCAGTTCTGGCAAGAAACAGTGTTTAAAAAGCCAACACACAGAGAGTGCAAGACTGAAGGTAGAGTCATGTAAAAAAAAAAAAGGAAGAGAAAGCAAGAAAGGAACTTAGACACATTAATGTATAATGGCCAATATAATCATTTATGTATATGTAAAGCTGCCACTTTATAACCCCCTTGATGGCATCTAAGAACTGTGTATCTTGAAATTAATTATTAAGAATACTGAACTCATTAAATTGCTCTTTTATTTTGATTACAGCATTGCCCAAAGACTTTTTAGAGACTGGGACTCTCTTCTGCTAAAGAAAAATAAATACATGAACCAAGTGACAACACCTTGTCTAGGATGGAGAGTACATATTTCAAATGAGAGATGAAATAAAACAAAGAAATTAATTTGGGGAGGACAAGAAGGGCAGCAGGGAATTCTCCTTGCCTCTCTACAGGGCCACACAGCACCACCCACAGAAAGGCATTGCAGCTCTCTCTGACACAAACTGCGCCTCCTGTTCACCTCAAGTTATGGGCAGATAAATCAAATGACTGAAACAAAACTGTGTTGCATCAGCAGACCCAGGAATTCAAAGAACATTCCAAAATGGGAAACTTCACCAGCACATCACTTGAGCCCTTCTCTGAGCTTTCTCCTGTTGTGGGGGATGCATTGGTCAGTCACACTGATAAGAGGTAACATGCTGTCCATACATGCACTCCTACATAAATAATAAAACAATAAAAGCCTGGTTGCAATCTCTGTAAAAAATGAAACTATAAATCTTTTCTATTTCTCCTATGGATGTAAATTCAAAGCAACCTCAAAGTTTTTCACTGCATCATCTGGAGCCTATTGATGTGACACTCAGTTACACAGCATGAGTTATAATAATAGACACACTAACAAGTAAAAGATAAAAAAGAGACTATTTTAATTACTGAACCAAGACTGTTGTTTAATAAGTGAATTTTAGCTAATAATGATAAAAAATTGCAGTTCTATCCACTGAAACAGCATGTGTCAAAAATACAGAATTTTTTCTTAAAGTTTTTATGTCATATCCTAAGACTTTACTGCTTTGATCACAAAGTTAATAAGTGCTCAGATCCTTAAAAGAAGGAATAATAAATAAGAGCCATAAGAATTAGAGGGGAACTTGGAAAAGGGCTTATGCCAGCAAGCATTGTACTGTGCTTTTTGAAATCTTCTTTGAGTATTTCTTTGAAAGCAATACCTGAAGTTTTGCCATCTTTGGATGTTCTTTTCTTATACTTCAAAATATCTGATACTTGAAATACAGGAGGGAAACCAAACCAAGCCAAGCCAAACCAAACCAAACCAAGCCAAACCAAGCCAAACCAAACCAAACCAATCCAAACCAAACCAAACCAAGCCAAACCAAATCAAATCAAACCAAATGAACCAATCTCTCTCCCCATCCCCTCAAAAAAGAAAAAACAAACAAAACAATCCAAAACAAAAACCAAACAAAAAAAAAACCCAAAACAACAAAAACAACAACAACAAAACCACAAAAAAACCATATCAAACTCCAACACATTGAATCACAGAAGTAGGTTGGAAAAGACCCAAGTAATCCAACTGCTTATCTGGCACTGCCAAGCACTAAACCATGTCCCCAGTTGCTACATCTACACCTCTTTTAAATACCTACAGGTATGGTGACTCTAACACTTCTCTGGGCAATATGTTTCAATGCTTGACAAACATTTCCATGATGAATTTTTTTCTTAAAATCCAATCTAAACCTCTCCTGGAGCAATCTGAGCTGTTTCCTCTTCTATCTCTTGTTGACTGGGTGAAGAGCCTGACCCTACCCTGGTTGCACCCTCCTTTAGGGAGTTGTAGAGCACCAGAAAGTTCCTCCTGGTGTTTCCTTTTCCTTTTCTCCAGCTTGAGCCCACCCAGCTCCCTCAGACACTCCTCACCACAATTCTGCTCCAGACCCTTTGCATCATTTCACTAAAACTAAAGCAAGAACTTTTATGCCTGTGGCTATTAAAAAGAGGGAAGGGGCAAATCTGCCTTCTGTAATTAAACCGTGACTGAATATTTAGCAACGAAACCCATACAATGTACTGCATTTACAGGACACATTTTATAGTAATTTTAACACATTTTGAGTTCAAAGATGCCAAAAAGCAAATATATTTTAATTCTGGCATCTGCAGAATTCAGCATTGAAAATCTAAATTTTTTGGTGAAATTTTGAATTTGGAATTTGAATAAAATTTTATGTTAGGGTAAATATAATATCTTGTTCATAGTCAATGTACTGTTTTATATTAACAAAATTTTAGCAGCCGAGGAGTAATGACCACCTACATTGCAGTGGTGTCTGAATGCAGCACTTGAAGGAAGTGCACATTTTGACACGTGATGTAGGTTTACATTCTTTTAATTTGTTTTTTGGTTTCTTTGTTTTGTTTTGTTTTGCTTTGTTTTTTTTTTCTGTGAGCTGAGCACCAACATAGGAAAACCCTGCTGTTGCATTTATGCTCTGTAAAGTTATATCTTGAATTTGTGGCCCTAAGATGCTTAATTTAGGTTTTACTAAAAATATGTTTGTTTTCTGCCAACAGTGGACTACTGAATAAAAGCAGAAAGAGATGTAATGAATGGAAGAGATGCTTCAATACATATACTTACTACTGAATTTGTAATTAAATGTTTTGATTGAGGTCTTGTCATGGAAAGAATGAAATTATGTCACTGTCCTGGCTTTGGCCAGGACATAATTAATTTTATTGGTTGTAGCTGGTAGAGTGCTGTGTTTTGGACTCAGCACGAGAAAGAGGCTGATACCACATGGTTTATTTGGCTGTTGTTAAATTGTGCTTACCCAAGGACCTTTTGGCTTCTTATCTGTGCCAAGAAGCGAGCTGGGAAGATGCACAGGCAGGATGGATGATCTGAACTGGCCAAAGGAATGTTCCACATGCTAGAACATCATGCCCCATAGATAAACTGGGAAGAGTTACCTGGAAGGGGCTGATCTCTATTCAGGGACAGGCTGTGCATCAGTCAGTGCTGCTGAGCAATTGTGTTGGGTTCAGTTACTCTCTCTCTCTGTTCTTATCATTAAAATTACTATCATTATTAATATGATTATCAGAATATTTAGTATTATTAAGATTACTAATATATTGATGCTGTTAACTATTATTTTTATTATTTATTATTATTATCACTAATATTTACAATTATTATGTGGTTTTGTCTCAAACCATGAGTTTTATCTTTTCTTTCCAATTCTCCTTCTCATGTGAGAGCTGGAAAATGGTGGGGAGCCAGTGACTGCCTCCACAGTACTTTGTTGCCACCTGAGGTTAAACCACAAAAGCCACAGACCCATGAATTTACTGGCAATTCTACTGATGTTTTAATAGTTTCACAGTCCAAATCAGATTAACTCAGATTCTAATTACATCAGAAAAAAAAAACCCTCATTGACAGTAGAGTTATAGATCATGATACAATTTTTACATTAAAAAACTCATGCTATTATATACCTATTTTTACTAGTTTTACACTCAGCCTTCCAGAGTACATCTTGAACTTTCGGCTGTTGCAGTGTTTCTTGAGAAAAGGGAGACTGGCATTCAGCATCCTGTCTTTGCCTGGAGGAGTGTGATATTCGTGGAGGAGGGAGAGTATTCTTTCTCATTCATAGATCTGTTTGGAGATATTTTTATCCAGCTGTTTTTCCCCAGCCTGCTCCTGCCCCTCTGCTCTCAGCAAAGAGGTGATAGGTACCCTCACCTCACCAGTCCTTCCAGAGGCTGTTTGCCAGGCTGGAGCTGCCAGGGTTGCCAACCCTGTCCCTGTGTCTGCCCCAGGGCAAAGGGAAGCCCAGCCCAGGGCAAGGGCAGCCCAGACACCCCTGGGACCCAACACAACCTGCCAAGAGCTACTGGAAAACCATATTTACTCAGTTCCTACACATCTGTAAGTAACCTAAGGCTTGTGCCTTCTTGATTTCCTCTTTCTGTCCACTTTCACCTGCTGAAACTTAGAGTTGAGCATTAATAATTGGGGTTTCTATAATCTGTACCTCATGCCACTGTTTCATTGGATCAAACACCCTCTGGTTCTTCATCTGCCTGTGCTAAAAGGGTTTCACTGCTGCAACTGGTTTAACCAAGCTTCAGACCGAGTATTCAACTCTATAGAGCATTTAGATAATCTCAAAATGGCTAAAAAAAAAAAAAAAAAGAGGCAGAGATCCTTGCCACAATTTGAGTGATATTTCCCCCACTGAATAAATGACGAAAATAAAGAAATTGCCTCCTGGATGCATGTTTTCAGACTTTCATTAAGGAAATTTCAGATGTAAGTATCCCATACCCAGGGAAATTAAAACCTGAGCATATTTTCTACTACATTGTAAACACAAGATATTTTTGAGAGGCACACATTTTACATATTTGCATGTTCAACTAAAGATGAAAAGAGGCCACTTGCCAAAATCAAGTGGAGCTCAAAATACTGGCTTTTAATAACCTAAAAAGTTTTGTAATAAAAATCAGACCAATTAATTTTTCTGTTATTCTTTAAATTTTCCCATCATATTTAGCTAGTCTAAATAGAATGAATGAAAGTTAATTCTGAAGCAAATAAACAAAAAAACAGCACAAACCTCCCAGAATACAAAGAGAAAGTGGCAATGGCAATACAGTGGTAAGACTTGCAGATAAATAATGAAATAACACTGGCATAATTTTAATGAGTGTAAAAAATAATAAGATTCAATGACAAAAAGAAAGATCCATTTCTGATAGTAAGCAGTGTATATATTGCATTTCTAATTGTGCTTTTCTTCATTTTCTAATGTGCACTCTGGGGAGTTTTGTGATCCTTTTCTTCCAGAGTTTTTATTTGCATAATTAAATCCTTAACATATAATTTGTCAAGTGCCACATTATGTTACATAAGGCTCCAGAATCCCTATTCTTCCTCCTCCCCTGACATAGCTGCTAGCTCTTTTGTGCCCATACTGAATGTCTAAAATATTTGCATTAAAACTCACTTTTAGACCGAGCTTTCAGAGTGTATTGCTACGCCCTTAAGGAAAAACATCCTGTGATGACTTTCTCCTGCAATGGCAAAGCTGAAGGCAATGCAGCAGGTGTTCAAGACGAAAATGAATTCATAGGTATTGCATTAATTCACATTCTTGTGTGTAAATATGCACGTGGGCTCACCATTTCCATAAATACATATTGTATGTGAAACCCTCTGTCGGCAGAGGGGACTTTGTGCACTTGCAGTGATCGATGGCTTGCCCAGTTTCAGAATGTTGTAGGTGTCTCACATACCTGAAGGTCAAGGATAAAGTTGTCTTTCAGGACAACCATGCCACTCTTCAAAATGCATTGACCCACCTCACCTAATACAGCTTTCCTCAGGTGGTGCAGGGAAGGCACCATTTAGTCTCAGAAATCATCAGCTCCTTTTGGACAGAGTCATAAGAGCAAAGTATTTAGTTGAAGCTAATTATATAGGCTCTCTCTCAGGCAGAAAAAGAGAAGTGGGATGATATTTGCTCTAAAGGGACATATCTTCCTCCTTCATTGCCTGCAAAGAGACCTGGTGCAACTACTTAGGTTAAACGCTTCCATTTTTGACAGTTAAATTCAAGTGAGATGAATTCCACATTGACGACCAAATACTGTTGAAAATCTAACCCAAGTAATTTATCTAAGGTCATATACAAATGACAGTGCATTTAATTGAATTCTATTTTCATAAATTCATGACTAGTACTCTAATTATTATCCCATTCTCTCTGTGACAAGAGACTGAATAAATAAGTTTTATGGTTTTTAATGAGTGTTTGGGTTGAGTTGATGATGTCAGGCATTAGATCAGCTCATAAACCATCATCTACCATATGTCAACAGTCAAATTATCAACTCCAATTTATCAACTCCTCATTAGGCTTTTAATAGTGTCAATGGAGGCAGTAAGAGACGGCCATAGACTACATAGAAATAATGTGAAATCTTGGTCTCAACAAACATTTGGCTGTCTTTCAGAGGCAAGAAGTCCAGTAAATTTTCCATAACTTACCATGAGTTTGTCATTTGTGCATGCTCTATCAACCTTATCAAGGTGAAGGAAGGTTTAAAGTTTCCTAATTATTTCTGGAAAGTAATAATTAGATAATCTGTCAAATTAAAAAAAAAAGTAGCATATCTTTGGACAGAAAGGACATAAATTGTAGGGCTGAGAAGTCAAAAGAACAATCAAAACTGTAAAGAGAGTAGGAAAGGTCTCTTACAGTTTTGTTGCTTCTTTGTTTTTTTCTTAATATAGTAATGGCAAAAGAATTTAAACCTAATGTAAGCTAAAATTATTTGTAAGGGAAGTGTGAAAATGGTGAAAAATTATTAAGAAAATTTTTCCATAGCGAAATATTTTCTAAACTCTTTGAAATTCATATATAATAGTTCCAAGAGATTTTAAGTTAGAGAAAGATTAAGAAACAATCTAATCTTCACCTTGCAGAGTTTTTTTCAATTTGAAAGTATATATAAAAAATTTAAAAAAATTGTGAACACTTGAGAGTTTCAAAGCACTTTTTCTTGGAAAACATTTTCACATTTTTGCCTTCCAATTTCAGTTGAGGATTTTTTCTTTTAGAACTCAGATTTCTGGACAGATTCATAAAAAGATGATAAGATCTTCAAGGAAATATATCTATTTCTTGTAAGCTCTCTACAATTTCTGTGCAACACCTGGGTAATAATAGTTTTTAGGAAATTCAGTTGTTTTTTTTTTTTTAAAAGAAGTATGAAAAGAACAAAAGATTTTTAAGCAATAAAATCTCATTAAAATTTATCTTCAGCAAAAAAACCACAAACAAACAAAAACAAAAACCCCACCCAAACAATTAGAAACATCAACATTTTAAAACTTGAAATTTACCATGTAACAGATCAGAAATAACTTTTATATTGAGCTATTCCCCATGTAAAGCAAACTTGTAAAAGTGGAAATACTATTTTTGTCTTGAAAAGTACAATATTGAACTTTGAAGTATGAAATAATGTTGGGGTTTTGTCAGTAAAATGTCATAAGAACTGGGGTATTTTTATAAACATCCCTCCCCTAAAATAATATTTAACAAAGTTTTCCAGTAGTAACAGAAAAGATATATTGGTATTTCTAAGGCAGCTCTGGAAAATTTCTTATTTATAGGTCACGTTTCCTCAATTATCTTAGTCACATATGTAAATTATTTTAATATGATAAAGAACAGAAGATTTAGGAGTCTAGGAGAATAAGAGTTTCATAATGATCTTAAAGAAAAAAAAAGCTTTTCCCCCCTCAGGTCACATTAGGTTCCAAATTATTGCATTATGATTTCATGACATACTTTACTTGCAAGAGTCATAAAGTAAAACAAATCATACAAAATGATTACTATTATCATTATAGTATTAAATTTCCATTATATGGTAGAAATAAAAAAAATCTTTTAAAACAATACAAATATAGCTCAAAGAAATCTTATGTTTCCTGCAAGCCCAGCAGCTCCACTAAGTGACATTACAGGAAAACAAACAAATTAATAACATGGCTGTTCTAATTCCGCAGAGTTTAAATGCCTGGATTCAGATATGAAATTGTACAAATAGCAAAATTAAAATGACACAAACCCAAAAGCAATGAAAAAAGGCTGACAACCCTTCTCCTCCCACACACTTTTAATGAGAAAATCCAACAATATTTATTATTGAGGCTGGCTTGTTTGAGGTCACACAATAAATAACCATCTTGAAGACAGTGTGTTCTCTAAAGCTCATTGCTTTGTTTGAATTTTTCATTATTGCTATAAATTTAGTGAATGAACTGTAAAAGGTTTTGTAACACGGACGTGTTTTAGTAAATCTCAGGAGCCCCTTGACCAACACTGCACAATCCATATTTCATATATTCATGAGTCATTTTCTTCTGATGTCTTGAGTACTTCCTCCACAGGTATCTGCCTCTGAAAGATGTTAATCCTTGTTTTCACTGGAAAAAAAATTATAATTACAATTTTCTTAATTGCCTTAAAACAAAACAAAAAAAATTCATTCCTTTTAGACAACAGAACACATTGTTGAAAAACATACATTTCCTGGAATTTTGTTTGATTCTATGTCAAAATCCAGTTCAATAATTTGTTTACTGGTGTTTTCTGCACTCATTTGGATCACTTGAACAGTTTGCCAGTCCAATCAAAGCGCAGAGGAAAACACTGTGGTATGGTACAAACTGGGATAAAAATATCTACGCTCAAAAGCAATCTTAAAAAAAAAGAAAAGGTGAAGCACTGCTAAAGGCTCTGTGAAATGTGTTTGAGAAAGATACTGAGACATATAATTAAATACTCCATATGTACTTCAGAACACAAATGTTTATACAGCATAGAACCTCACTTCTGAAAACTAATTGAAAATATCTAGAAGTAGAAATAATTTATCACTGAAGCATCAATCACTGTGTTTACCTTATTTCCCCATTTTCCCATTAAATCTAAGCCAATGGAACATCAAAGTAACCTAGACAGTGACTTATTAGTTCTTAGCACACATTTTTGTTTCTTTACAAACACCAGTAAGGTATAACATTGGTATGGTAGGCTACCTCAAACAAAGGTTTTATACTTATTTAAAATGGAATAATGTTTAAAGGCTAATAAAATATGACCTGAGTTTGCAAACGTATTTATCTAAAGATATTTATACAAGTATGGTGTGTTTCTGGTTGTAGATTTTTCTTCTTAATATTTTTGTAGAGTTGAATACTGGCAGTATTTACTGCCTCAATAAAAGAAAATGTTAAGGAAATTTAAACTCAACTCAGCCTGCATCCAGCTGTGGTCTTTCCTTCTCCTTTGTCACCACTAGCAACCCAGTGAATGTGGATGACTAAATCTAATCCCCATACACTTGCAGGATTTTATAATATGGTATTCTGAATTTCATGGAAATTCAAACCATTCTGATAAATAAAATTCACCTTTTTTACATATATTTTAATGCAAACTGACACCAAAATTCAATTTGAAAAAAAATTTTTAACACCCCATCAAAAAAAAAAAAACAAAAAAAAACCAAAACAAAACAAAGTAAAACCAAACAACCAAGCAAACAAACAAAAGGTTAAGTTCCTTCAATGGGAGAAAATATTTCATTAAGCAAACAAACAAACCCTCAACATGCCAAAAAAATAATTATTTAATTAAGTTAAATACCTGCTAGCCTACTTCATTAGAAAATTTGGGAGGCATGAAACACTTATTAGCACAGAAACTCCCAGGGCAGGATTTGTGCTGTCTAGACTCACCTCATCCTCTGGGAATGTCTGTAATTGACATAAGTCCTCTGTGTATTATGCATCAAGGAAATAATTGGGTAGATAACAGGAATGATTCCATTTTCCTGTCTTTTTTTGTGCACATCTGGAATAAAAGGATACTTTTCTGCCTTTTCTCTAAGCTTTACAAAGCAGTGATTTAGGATTCCCTGTGTTGTTTAAATTAATATAGCTGTTTCCTTGAGAAGATATCTACAGAGAAGTAAAGATATATATATTTTTAAGAAAACTAAATCATGCTTTTTTTCTAATTTTTATGTCAGAAAGCCCTGTTTATTTTGGCTAAAGGCAATGTATGAAATTATTTTAATAACAATAAAAAAGAGTGAAAGATTCTACTCTGCCTTATGAGGATTGCAGTATGATTAGCTTTGTTTTCACATTCCTCTTCAGGCCAAACTCTCAAATTTTATTCTATTTCCCAAAGGGTGCTCTCTGTTTTCTCCTGGAAAGAAGATTGTCTTGAATTATCAGAATGATACACTATGGGAAGTGTTGTCCAGGCTGGAAAATGAGCCTGATGAAAAAAAAGGTACATAAATGCAAATGAATTACAATTCCTATGGAAATCTATAAAATTTACAATAATGTCTTTGAAAATCTATTTTGATTTGAAGTCTTTTCTTCTTTGTAATGCCAACAATAAGATATTTTCTGATGAAAACAGGTACTACTCACTAAAAATTTCATTATAATATCCCCAATTTTTTTTGCAGAATTCCTATTCCCACTTTTTATGAGAATTCCTTACTGCCTTAAGATGGTATGCACTTAAGTTGACTTAAAAAATGAAGGAAACCTATCTAGAACTAAATTTTAGTTAGATGTGCAACAAAGAGATCTTAGTACAAGGAAAGAAAAACAGAAACAAAGAAAAAACTGAAATAAAAAAACAGCATTGTGGGACATTCTATAGAATAATAATAACAATATAGATTTACATCTTAT
Source organism: Arremon brunneinucha (assembly GCA_035583215.1). Taxonomy (NCBI): domain Eukaryota; kingdom Metazoa; phylum Chordata; class Aves; order Passeriformes; family Passerellidae; genus Arremon; species Arremon brunneinucha. The sequence continues at coordinate 12,159,837 of JAWWEX010000001.1, read as the reverse complement.
TTTTTTTAATTTATTTTTATTACTTTAGGAAACAGAGATTTACACATCTGCTTTTAATCTTCCAAAATTTAATAATTAATCTAGGATGCTCTTTAAAGTATTCCTTACTACAATGTCAGAAGTTCAACTCCTCTTGCACAGACTTGTTGCGGAGCTTTTAATCTTCCAGTAAACCATAAATATCTGCTTTGATTTATTTTTATGTGTTATAATTTATTGGTTTGTAAATACACATAAGAAATATTAGATAAAAGCAAAGGAAAAAGCTACTTAATAAATTATGTTCTGAATTTAGCAGCTGCGAATTGAAATGGTCAGCTTCGTATCAAAATGCCATTTTCTGGGATTTTTAAGAGTGAAACATGACTGGTATAAAATTCACTGTTGTTGAAGTATAGAGACTCACGGACCAAAAGATTTTAATAGCTGGAATAACTGTCAAGTTTCTGCTTTCGTTTCAGTCCTGTCTCTTAGTCTCAACAGCTATTTTAAACCAATATTTGACATTTTATTTTCCCAGTAATTTTACCGAAAATTTGTAGAAGGACATAAATTCTGAGGTATATCAATTAGATTTTTTTTTTGTTTAATAGAATAGTTTTGCTGCCTCAGGAGTAGATTTTTTATGAAGTGCTCCATGGGAAATTGCATTATTTTTATTTTTAAACATTTTAAATGTTATCACCTTCTCATTTCTATCACTTTCTTATAAGTTTCTAATACTTATTTTAAATTGCAGTTGGCAATTTCAAATACACTTTAAAAAGGTGTACTATTTATAAGAATATAAGGAAATACAACTTAAAAGTACGGTGAATAAAGATGATAATTTCCTAAAAGTTTCATAATATTTAAAGTAATGATAAAGGATGAGCTATTTCTCTGCTTTTCTGGTCTTGTAACACAGTCAGAACAGGACTGGTTATTTAAGTTTCCAAGTTCCTCAGTGTTTTGCATGTTTACATTTGTAGACCTTGGCCAAATGCCCACTCTTTAAGGTTTAACCTTAGAAATCACTGAAAATGTCTAAAATTATAGGAAAAGTTTAAGGCCATTTGTTTTAAATAAAGAATTGCTTAGACTGACCTAAGTCTGATAAATAAAAAGAGGGCTGAAAAGTTGAATATGGTGTGAAGTAAAAAGTATATAAGTTTGAAATTTCTCACCAATATCCTTGAACAAGGAATTTATGGCACTGCAGGAGATCACACTCCAAGGCTGCCTCCTGAGGAGGGGTGTCCTGGTTTCTGACACACTGGTAAATCCAATTTTCAGTGAGGTCCTGAAGGGTCCAACAGAAGGGAGCTTGATGCTCCTGATATTAATCAGGGTTGCAACTGGGAAGTGGCACTTTCACAAGGGAGGTGCCCATGGACACCCATGGGCAGGAACAGGATGATGTTCTGGGTTTCTCAGGAAGGACAGACACACTCAGTGCCTGCAGTCACACAGTTGGTGTTCCCATGGTGTTTCATGGAAAGCAATGAGAGCTGCTGCTGCTGCTGCTCTTCTCCCAGAAGATCTGAAAGTATTCAAATTGCAACAAATGCTCCGACACACTTTTGGAGACTGCAATGAACAGTCAGCTATAAATATAAAATAAAAGACAGCTAGAGGCTAATAAATATTTCTGACACTCACTGTGGATCAATGATCCTGCTGTCACTTCTCTGGCTGCCATCCTTGCCTTCCTACCATGGACTTGAAGACTCAAAACCAGTTGCCCATTGACTACAGAAAGTCGGAGACAGCAAAGCTCAAGAGAGCAATGGAGATTCCCTCCTCTACAAGTAAGGGGTCATGGAAGTGGTGCTCAGAAAGAACAAGATTTCTTGTTTCTGATGTTCAGCACCAGCTCCTGTGGGAAGCCACATTTATCATGCAATGACTTCATCAAGATCCAAGCTACAAGTTGGGAAAACGGAGTGAGAGTCACATTGCCTGAGAAATGTCCCAGGATGGACATGAGCAGAAACTCCAGGAAATCCAGAAGCCTGAGTCCCTCATTGTAATTACTGAGAAGTTAATGCTCTTATCAGAAGTTTTATTACAGAAATCAAATAAATTCATTAAATTCTTGAAAATTCAAACTAATCGTTTACAAGATTCTTTCTGCCATAATGCTCAATGTTTCCCTGATTTTAGATAACAACAAATATGGACAATTTTATAACAGAAATGCAAATTTTGCAACCATAACTAACTGAAGAGTTCTTTTAGTGTCCAATTCCTATTTTGCAACCATAACTGACTGAAGAGTTCTTTTGTGTCCAATTCCTATTTATCACTTGCATTGCAAATGACATTACACACTCTCAAATCAGTACTTGACCTAGTCTAGCCAAATTTGAATATGTTTTCCTCTTAATCTTTTGCAATGCATGAATACAGGTTGACATGAATTTTAATTCATAATTTTGGAACCTGCTCATGCTGCTAAGAAAAATGCAAATAAATGCCAGTTTCTTGCAGAAACACTTTATCAGCAGCAATAAATAAAGTAATGCTTCAAGCTTTATTTGAAGTCATTGTTTGAATGCATATGATATACATTCCCCTTCTGTTTTCCAGATTTATAGGGGTATAAATCCTATATCAAATGCAAAGCTTTCTTCAGGGTCCAAAGTCCAGCACCTATTTGTGTTAATGGAAAAATCTCTCTTGACATAATTAATGTCTAGTTAAGAAAAACATTAATTGCTGAGGTCATGTTCATCATTGTATACTTATGTAAATTAAGTGATTTACCACCTTCACTGCAGAATTAAGAACAAACATCATTTCCATGGAAGGACAACCAAGCTCACTTGTTGTTCATGATTTTACTGTCCTTGTAGAAATCCATCTCAGCATAAGAGTAACATGCAGCTGTAAAATCTTGTATGACAACTGTGCACACACCCACACTTAAACCCATCCAAGAAATTTCTTTAGTTCAGAGGATTTTGTGAATCAATTTGAAAATGTAACCCTAGTCAGTTTTCAGCTCTATTTATTTGAGAGAAAGGCCACAGATTCAGCTTCATTATGACACCTATTCATAAGGGAGAAAAAAAAATTAATGGAAAGAATATGGAATTTAATTTTTCCAATTATTACCAAAGGAAAAAAATCTTTCTTAATTTTTTTTTTCATTTGCTTTAAAAATATCTGTTCTTTTTAGGTTGTTCCTCCATAGTCCATGAACTGGTGTTCCCTGAAGTTATAAATATATTTTTCATTTGCTAAAGCCTACCAACTGAGAAAATGTTGCTACAAGAAATTCTTGCAAGGCCAAAGATGAAGAAGTGCTCAAGCATAGGTTGAATAAGCCCAGATCATGAATTTAAATGAAAGCAGTTTTTGATGCTTCTAAACTAACCCTCTGAGACCTGCTGGACAGTTGTGACACTCATTTTTTCCAACCAGAATATTTGAGTCCAGAGAAGAAAAGCTGAGGTCCCTTAAATTTAGTAGCACATGCTTATTTGTCTTTGTGACAGTGAAGTGTGCATAACTCATACCATTTTATGATTAAATGAGATCCTTTATTTCCTTTTAAAATCTCTCCTAAATCGAGTTTAATTTGGATTAATTACACTTTAAATGAACAAAAGATCATTAGATGAATCCTGTTAATTTTAATGGATCTTTGACCACTGATCCAGATATTTGCTAGAATACAGGGATTTTTAAACAGTACAAGATTACCTTGTTTCTTTTCCAGTGTTTTGTATTTCAAAATTGAAACAAATCTTTCTCAAAAAATTTAATTTGGACTGCTATATTACTTACACAGTGGTAAACAAAACACAAGTTTTTATAGGTAGACTTTACAGGGGTTTAGGCTTTGTAGAACAACTTAAATTGTGATTTTGAATTGTCATTGAATACTTAATAAAAGCACATGGAACAAACTGTTCTTGCCAAACTGCTAAGTGTTAATTATTGTGGTGTCCAAAATTCTTAACTTTGCCACCAAAAATTCCTGATTGGATAGAACAAAGGAATAAAGAACATAGGTTTCAGAACTGTTGTGTGTAAGAGATGCCAGATATGAATATCAATGAATCTGGCATCACTTCTGGAATCTTGGGAAAGATTTTGATAAGTATGCTAAAAAAAATTAGAAATTGTAAACCATATGCAATCTATAAATTGTAAAGTACAGTTTATTGTCGTTTAGTGTTGTGGTAGCAACTATTGCAGTAGACTAAATGAGCCAGCCCTCTTAGCTGCCTACCAAGTAAGCAAGACTTTTTGGGGTCAGCAGTGTGATGAACACAGGCATTAAGTTTGACATTAATAATTTTTGGTGTCTTATTTATTTCACATTGCTAATGAAGCTTAGAGAGTTTTCATAGATTTCTGGATTCTGCCTTCTGGAATGGTACAACAACAGAAAAACAGGATTAAGAGGGCTTAAATACTGGGCCTAAAGGGGCCTGAAGAACTCAGAATGTGCTCTGAAAACTGTGAAAACTAAAATGGGCTTCCTGAGGTTATCTAGTCCAATCACAAGTCATAGTTTGAAAATCTCAAAGTACAGAGATGTCATAATCTCTATGGATAGTACAATACAAACACCCAAAGTGACTAAGTTTTTATTTGTATTTAGTTGAAATTTCTAGTAAAAATCTGAATTAATTTTCTTTCTTTCCATTAGCCAGCATGAATACAGCAATTACATTGTCGTTTGTCTTTACTTGAGAATGGAAAAACTCAACTATTTTAATCTCTCCACATATGCCATGTGTTCCAGCCCTATAACAATCTTAGTGGTCTTCCAAAAGGTTTTTTCCTGTATGTCCACTTCTTTCTTGTAATGAGAAGGCCAAAACTGGACACAGTGCTGTGTTGACACCCTGATCCTATTATTATGTGACCTTAGTTCATCCCAGCTGCAAGAGTTTCCCTTTGCTTAGTTCAGCTTCACAGGATTTTTTTCAGCCCATTTCTCCAGTCTCCTGGGTCCTTCCTGAGCAGAAATTCCTCCACCTCAATTTGGCACTGCTCACAGACTGGCTAAGTGAGCATTCTGCCTTTTGTATTTGTATCTGAGGGACGCCACTTGTCACAAACAGCCAGCTGGATGCTGTGCCAGTGACTTGGCCCTTTAAACCTGATGGTCATGTCCCTTTTCACATACCTTACTGTCCACTTATGCAGCGACTCCAATTTGGCTGTAAGAATGCTGTAGGAGACCTTGCTGATGGTCTGGACAAAGCCAGGACATATGTGTTGGGTTTGTGTGGCCAGGCTTTGGTAGCTGGGGGGCTACAGGTGTGGATTCTCTCTTCTTCTCAGAGAAGCTGCCAGAGGCTTTCCCCATGTCCAGTAGAGCCAATGCCACATGTTTCCATCATGGACCTACCAGTGAACTGATCAGAAATGGTAGTATAAAATCTGTGATAAAATATTTAAGGGAGTAAAGAATGTAGTTGTGGCCAGAGAAGAGAGGAGTGAAAATATGTGAGAGAAACAGCCCTGCAGACGCCCAGAGCAGAAGGAGGGGCAGGAACTGCTCCAGGTGCTGGAGCTGAGATTCCCCTGCTGCCAGTGGTGAGACAGCTCTGTCCTGTAGCACATGGCAGTCCACGGAGGAGCAGAGGCTCACCTGCAGCCTGTGGAAAAGGTGCACACAGGTGGATGCCTCAGAGGAGTTTTGTGACCCCCTGGGAAGCCCATGCTGGAACTGGCTCCTGGCAGGGACCTGCAGACCTTGGAGAGAAGACCTGCTCACTCTAGAGCAGCTTTGTTGGCAGGATTGTGACCCCGTGAGGGACTCACTCTGAAGCAGCCTCTGCCTGAAGTGACCCACGCTGCAGTGGCTCATGAGGCCTGTGGGATGGACTCACACTGGAGAAGTTCACGGAGAACTGCAGCCTGTGGGATGGACTCACACTGCAGAAGTTCATGGAGAACTGCAGCCTGTGGGATGGACTCACACTGCAGAAGTTCATGGAGAACTGCAGCCTGTGGGATGGACTCACACTGCAGAAGTTCATGGAGAACTGTAGCCTGTGGGATGGACTCACACTGCAGAAGTTCGTGGAGAGCTGTGTCCCATGGGAGGGACCCCAAGGTGGAGCAGGGGAAGGGCTGCTCTCCATGCAGCATCAGAAGCCATGGGTGATGAACTGACCATAATCCCCATTCCTGTCTCCCTGCACTGCTGGGGGGAGGAAACAGAGCCCAGAGAGGAAATAGAGGTGGGGAGAAGATTTATTTCTAATTATCCTGCTCTGATTTTTTAGTAATAAAGTCAGTCAATATCCTCAAGTTGAATCTGTTTTGCAAATGAGAATATTTGGTGAGTGACCTTTCTCTGTCCTTAGCTCCTGAACATTTTATCTTATTTTCTCTCCTTTGTTCACCTGCAGAAGTGAGTGTTAGAGCAGCTTTGGTGGGTTCCTAGCATCCACCCACTGCAAGATGTAATATCCTGCGCCGTGTCCTTGTCCACAAAACCAGTCATCTCACTGAAACAGGCAACTGGATTGTCCAGACACAATTAACTTTTGAAAAATCCTCCCTGGCAGGACCCAGACACCTTCTTGTACTTCCTCTGTCTGGAGATATGCTAAAAAAAAAAAAATCTGGAGAGCTATGAGATGTTAAGTACTAGCAGTTATGAGCAAAGATACACATCTCTTTTACCCTGTTGGTGACATGCAACTTAAAAATAATAATTTTCACCTTTTTTTGTGGTAGAGAGAATCAAATGATTTAACCAATATTTAACATTCAGAATGCAAAATTGATGGTGGGTACTGAGGCTCAGAAAGTCAAATAATCCAATTAGCAACTCCATGCTAAATGTGCAATTAAATACCACTGAATTGATCATTCTTGATCAGAATTGCCTAGAACTTCTCATCTCCTTTTGACAATACAAAATTGACAAATTGTAGTAAAGTCAGCCTTTTTAATATCTCTCTAGAAAGTGCTGTACCAGGCTTTTTTGTACCTTAAAGCAGGATGAATTGTTTTAGTGGGTTGATTTGTGTTTTTTTTAGAAGTCATGCCTTGTCAGTCTTCAATGATTTATCTCTTCAATATATAATTTTAATGGAAGAATGCCACATATTTATAGATATCTGTATGTGTCCACTTACTTAATTCTGTGATAGGATATATAGGTATTGGCAATGGAGCATGGAAAGCCTTTGGATAGGATCCAAGAGGCACAGATGGATTGCAACAGCACAAGCTTATTCATAAAAATAGGAAAGGAAAGAAAAGCAGATGATAATATTTTGGCTACAAAGATTTTGCAGGCATAATGGAAACAACTGTGCATCTTATACATATCATTAAGCCTAGGCTATTACATTAATCAGACAATTTTTCAAACAATTAAAACATATTTTGAGCATATTACTCAACCTTATTGTACCAAATAAAGCTTCCTAAAACATATAAACAATCATGCCCTTTTTTACTAGCAGACCAGATTCTACCTAGAATAGTTTTCATATGTGATGTATTGTACACAACTATACTGTTTTACCCAGAATCATTACAAAGTATGAACCAAATACAGCCTGACACAATCACCACATAAAATGCTTTGAAAAGAAAACAATGCAGTATGCAGGGGGTTGCTTTGCAGGTGCTGCTTATCCCCCTGAGCTTCATTATCTATATTTGAAGATTTAAAAATCAACAGCCTAAAGCAACTGGAAAAAATATTTAAATTCTCTCTCCACATGTACCCAGGAAACTCTCACTCTCTGCTGCATATTGCAGAACAGACTGAGGTCTCTGCTTCCAGCACATCGAACATCTCTGTTCTGAGGGTAAGCCAGGCCTCCTCCAGCCCTTCCTCCCACTCTTCCTGAGTCTTCAGTCTTGATCTGGTAACACTGTCAAATTTACCTGACATTTTTCAAGACAACATTTCTGGGATTTTTTTTTAGTTAAGAGAATCTCAGTTCCCTTATTTGCATTATGTTAGTGTTAAGTATGGGAGTTACAATGTTAGAATGATAATGTTACACATTTTGAGACCTGTTTTGGCCAGTCTTATACACAGATATGTGGCAGTAAACTTGATCTTCAAGAAAAGTGTTTTGTTCATGACTTCTCGAGAGCCAGGCTTTTCTGCCCCAGGGTTTTTGTCTTAATGGATTTATTTTGCATTATTATGTCCAGAATTATTTATAACATCTCCTAATAATTGTCAAAATAATTGCTTTTGAAGAAGCAATGAGACACAGTGGCTACACTATTAAATCTGAGATCCTGATGCAAATGGATAGTCTAAATGTAACCTCCAGTGTACATTTACCTAATTAGTAGAGAGATGACACCAGGACTTTGCCCTGTGCCAATCTGTTTCTGAGTCAGGTTTTTCTTCAGAATCCTCTGGGGAAGTGTAAGAGCAGCTTAAATGCCAAATCTTTGTGAGCAAAATAAGAAAAATAAAATATTGGAAATGTGTAGTGTCCTTACATCAAGTTTAACTAATAACTGTCAAAACAGGTACATTTTTGTGAGTGTGAGACCAAGAAATAAACAGAAGAAACAATGGTTAAATTACGAAGACACATAAAATAGAAAACTTTGGGTGACTGAATCTTTCTTTTTAATCTTCTTTATTTTCTTTATTTCATTTTTTTTAACCATATTGGTGAAAGACTTAGTGCTGCCAACTGAAAAAGACAGTTAGGAGTTTAGGGTTTGTTTTGACAAGAAATGGAGATACTTTAAGAATTTGCTATCTCTAGAAGAGAACTAAACCTGTTAATCTCTCCTGTGCTCTGCTTTATCACCTCATCTATCACTTCCATTCTCATCTTCTACCCACAAGATTTTTTTCCATTCTTGCAACTAAATCTTCCCTTTCCAAAGAAAAGTTCTTCATGATCTATGGTTTCTGCCGTGGTTTAACCCCAGGCAGCAACCAAGCCCCACACAGCCACTCGCTCACTCTTCCCCTCAGCAGATGGTGAAAAGGGAATTGGAAGGGTAAAAGTGACAAAATGTTGTGAATTGAAATAAAAACAATTTAAATTTAACAATTTAAATATGTAAATAGATAAATAAATAAATCTACATATTACCACTGAATATTTGGGGTTGGAAGGGACCTCTGGAGATCACCTAGTCCAATCCCCCTGCTGGAGCAGGTTGATCTAGAGCAGGCTGCAGAGGACTGTGAACATCCAGGTTTAGAATTCCTCCAGAGAAGGTTCTGGGCAACCTATTTTAGTGCTCTTTGTTCTGGGCAACCTGTTTTATGTCACCCTATGATTAAAGATGTTTTCCTCATATGGAAATCCATTTGGATGGTTTTTCCCCTGGTTAAGTTTATGCCTGCTGCCCTTGTCCAGTCATTGGGCATCGCTGAAAAGAAGTGTGGCCCCATCCTTTTGACTCCTGCCCTTAGGATATTTGTAGGCATTGATAAGATCCCCTCCCAGAAATGAACACTGTCCCAGCTGAAACCATGGCCAAGGGGCAGCTAGGGAAGCCACTGGCTAAGAAAATCTCATGTCAGAAAAACGACTTCTATTGAAGAGTTAGAATATAATCTTTGTGTACTTTATTACCAAGAGACTTTTTTTTTCTGAGAATAGGAAGATCAGAGAGGGGAAGGAAGGGGAAGGAGAGTGCAAAATACAGATTGAGAAGATGAAAGAGTGAATGATTTATCTTAGTTCATTAAAAGGAAAGTCATATGTGAATTATCCTGAACCATTAAAGAAGTAGGGTGTTAAAGGTATCCATCAATACTGTCAGGCCAAAGATAGGTAGGACAAGGAAAAAAAAAATCATTCCATTGTTAGATATGTGGTTTCCTCCACACTCATCTCCAGATGGAGATATTTCCAATATGCTAATTTGCATTTGACTTAGAGCAATACAATGGATGTTACAAAAGCACCTGTTTTTTGGGATATCACTACTGACATGTTTACTTGCTCACTTCAAAAAACAAAACAAAACACCCTCTGCAAACTCTTCTATGACTGAGCTTTAAATATACCAAGTAAGGGTCAAAGAAAGAGTCATTCCTCCCTTCATGAGACAGAAAATGAGAAAATATCTTCAAAAATGAATCAGATCCCTGTGCTACAGTCCTTAACTGCAACATGAAGTAAAATTCACTGAGCACTTTAAGTGATAAAAGAGAATCTCCTAAAGCAATTCAGCACATGGATAACTTCCCCAGGTTATATATTGTTTCTTTTTGAAACTGTTAGAAAAAAATCGAGGCAAAATGCCAGATATATTTTTAGGTTGGTCTCTCTCGCTTCAGTGTTAGAAGATTTAGTTTATCTAAAGTAAATCTAAGCTTCTAGAAGAAACTAATAGAAGTATTAAGAAGAAACCAGAATTAATTCTGAAGTTATATGAATTAAAATAAACTTTTTTTAAAGAATGCCTACTGTTGAAGACAGAGCTGAAAAGCAACTGGGATACAAATATGTTTCTTTGTTAAGGATAATAGAAAAAAAGGAAAGATAAATAATTGGCTCAGATTACATTAATTTTTCTATGCAAAAAATATTAAAAAAAAAAAAAATAAGAGATCTAACATTATTCTCTGGCTGTCTTAGCTTTTATGGGCACTTCACTTCCCAGATGAAAAGTGTTATTTTTGTATTCAGGATCTATTCTTGAATTGAGGTGAAACCCAGTATCTTCAAAAACAAAACAAAAAATATTACAACAACAAAAACTTATCAAATATGCAATTCTGTGCTTAAATACATCTGTATACATATGGAATGCTTTTTTAGCACCTCTTTGTCACCTGAGATAGCCTTGCTGAAGGACCTCTTGTTTTGCTTCAGAGCTCGATCCAAAATAAAAAAAAAACTATAACAAAAAATCTTGTGTTTTAACATCTTGAAGGAGAAATTACTAGATTGTTCCACAGGAAATAAAACATAAAAGGAGAAAAATTAAGCATATAGGATAAAAGAATCCTCATCAATGTATCACATGTAATATTTTTCAAGTTAAGTGAATACTCTAATACATGCCATTAGTGAGATTGTCTGGGCAATAATGGAGACAGGTACATGTCAGCCTAAAAGGAAAAATAACAAAATTCAAACTAGTTGGGAAAATAACACCGGCACTTGGAATTCTCAGAAAAAAATCACATTTTACCCTGTTTTTCCTAAAAAATAGTTTAGGGACAATTCTCATAACAATGGGAATTAAACAGAGCATCCAAGAAAAAAAATTCCAAAATCTTACAGAAAGAAATCCAATACATGTCCAAAATAGTTCCTCTGCAGAGAAGGTCACCCTTGCTATGAAGAACTGTAAGTAATTTTTTCTAATGAACTGGCTCTCAAGGCAAGGAGCAAGCAACACCCAGTTAAACCATCAGGCAGCAATTCTAAACTAGCAGCCAGAAGAACATTTTTCCCCAGGCACCACAAAGGTAAACATTGGACCTATTATCATAAGCTGTAAAAATTAGAAGCATAAATATGTTCAAAAAAGAATAGGACAGATTTATTGAGGCCTGTTAGAAAAGCTTCCTTAAAGTTTTTTTGACCATCTCTTCCCTTTTCTATTCTCTTTCTATTAAAACTAAAAAATACTGATTTCTACTATTTTTATTTTTATTTTTCTGAGATATTAGTTGATATAATTTTCACCCTGAATGTTGTCAAAACCTGGAATAATTTGCAAAGGAAAAAGCAATTTAAACCTCTCTGTATATATTGATTTACTTTCTAAGCCAATGTATACCTAGAAACAGGATAATGAGTTAGCTTGATCTTTACATTCATGAGGTACTGTTGCAGACAGCTTTTATGAAAAATCCTTTCCTTAAGGATTTTTCCTCCTGAGAAACTGAGAGGCCTCAGGAACAAAATGTAAACACTGATTATCTGCTGCTGTGGAATGCAACAGGTGCATCTGTGATTGGTCTCATATTGGATGTTTCTAATTAATGGCCAATCACAGTCAGCTGGCTCGGACTCTCTGTCCGAGACAGAAGCTTTTGTTATCATTCTTTTCTAATCTTTCCTAGCCTTCTGATGAAACCTTTTCTTCTATTATTTTAGTATATTTTTAATGTAATATATATCAAAAAATAATAAATTAAGCCTTCTGAAACATGGAGTCAGATCTTCGTCTCTTCCCTGATCCAAGAACCCCTGTGAACACCGTCACAAGGTACAGCTTTCCATATGATGTTTTAAGCAGTTATCTAAGGTATTTCAGCTTTTGATCTGAGGAATGTAACTCTTTGTTACTATAACTTTTGATAAAAGCTTGTTCCTTGAATGAGGCCTGCAATAGGGTTAAGTAAATAATAATTTTCTTGCTTTCCAATATGCCAATATAAACCAGGGATATATAACCTTTAAGGGAAGTGATACAGTTTTGGACATCCTAAATTTATTATTCCAGAGGAGACAGCTGCCACTTTTTCAAACGTTCCCCATCACTGGGGATTAGATATCATAGTGCAGAATGTGGCCTTCTGGGTTTGAACCCCACAGTGCTGCGTTTTTTGTGAAAAGTTTTTGAAGTGATTTCGACTCCCTTGCCTCAGAAGCAGCAATCATCATTCTGGCAAATTTCTCCAGCGACACAACTTCTGATGTATGGCTTCCTGGAGCTAAATGAATTAGCAGAGCTGCCCTACATTGCTGCAGCTTCCCTGGAATGTGCTGTGTGCACCCTGCCAGGCTCCTCTCTGTAGTAAAATTCAAAGTAGTTCCGAAAACCATTCAACCGCTCACTTTATTTTATTATATTTTAATTAATACTTTTGAAAACTCCTGTGAGAAAAGAATCTGAACATTTCCAGCATTGAGTTTAAAGCTGAAATTAAGGCAATGAATCAGACTGTGGGAAGTTGGAAGCTAACATTCGGAAAGTGTTTGCCACACAGCACTACATATTTGGAAGCTCTGCACATTTGTTTGGAATGTTGACATATTGTACATGGTTTTCCCCACAGAATTATGGTTTGTTTCTGTTTAGGATAAGAATAATCTTCCATTTTCTTATAGAAGTAGAGAAGTACCTTACCCTACAATTTCACTGTAAAAATATTTACCAAAATTAGCAATCTGTTTTAAAAAAATACTAAAAGAAGCCCCTATGTTTTTAAAGGTTGATTTTTTTTTTTTTGTCTATAATAAAGGTATTTGGTTAAATATAAGACGATAAATTGCTCTGTCCTTTTCCCATGCAATGCACAATATTATCATGTGAATAAAGTGACAATATGACCAGGTATTTTAAAAGTTTGATTACTTCCTACTAGTTTCCAATGGATACATTATTGTAAATTCCTCCATTATCAAGCATGCCATTTTAACATTCAGTGATTTGAATCGCCATAGATTTTAATCAAATTAGACACACTTAACAAAACATGTGATTTGTTCTACAGTTTTTAATAGACAGCACACTTTGGGAAATGTTTGCCTATTCTCATGCCAGGTATTCCAGAACACAACCATGGCAGAGGGCATAGCAGCAGAATTAGTAGGTCCAATAACCCTGATATCAAAGTCAGGTAAAACAGTCTTTTATTAGTGAGGAGACTTAAAATATATTAGTTAGTTAGTTAGTTAGTTAGTTAGTTAGTTAGTTAGAAAGAAGAGCAAAGGCATTAAGTTTAAATACAAAAAGAAGTTCATTTTTGGTGGAACTTTAGTCGAAGTAAAATATGAAAAGAACACACACTCTTTTGATTGATGTTGTTTCATCAGTTTTTCTCTGTATTTGTGTTCTGACAGGTAAGTATTTTGCTTTGAAGAGGATCTCCCAACTCACCTCAATTTTAACGTCTCCAATACTGCAGATGGGAAATCTATAAAGGCAGCCAAAGATCTTTTTTGATTGTGAGGATGTGACAGAGTTTCCTAAGGAGTACTATTGCCATTGCTGACACAGAGGAAAAAGAGAAATGCGTTGTGGAATATCACTCGGAGATCCAAAGGCAGACACTGGAGCTGACATTAGCAAAGTAATTAATGTAGACAGAGGACCTATGGCTGCTAAAAATCTCAGTCTGAAGCTTAAAATCATCTCAAATCCTTTTTTGTACTTTTTTTTCTTTTAAAGGTCTTGTCTATTTTTCAAACATATACTGAGAGATTATTATACCTTTTACTTCCTTTTTTCATACCCCCATAATGATTTTTCACTGTTTACTATTGTTCATACTTATTCAATTTAATATTTAAAGAGAAATATAATTAAGTTGTTTCAAGATTAAATACATAAAACTTATAATAACACCACCAAATAAAAAATAAATTATTAATTTGAATTTTTTAGACCACTCAATTATTTAGAACAATATAAATTAATGGCAGACACAAAAGAATTTTGTAAATTTTTAGATACATAAACTAGTTCCAAGTTTAAATATTGAAGGTAGTAATTGAGTAAACACCAGTAAAATAGGACATCTTATTTACTCATCCTTTTAAAGGTTATTTTTTGTTTTATTCTGTTCTAGTAGTGATTGGTGAGAAGGTAAAGGAAAGCATTTGACAAATCTAATTGCTTATACAGACTTACAATTCAGACTCTAAAACTGGGAAAAAATACTAATCAAATAGAAAATGAACCTCATACACATGATTTAATTAAACACTGGTTAGACTTCTTACTTACATGGCTGATTTGAGAAAGAATAGATAGAATATTCATCTCAGAAAATTGTAGAGGCTTCAGAAATGTGCACTTCATTTGGAAAGAGTCAGCTGGAGAGACAGTACCCAACATCTTCCCCCTGGGAGGGGTCAAAGGAGGGCAGAAGAGGACACCCTAGGAAAAGAAAACACTGAAGCAAAGTTGATGCTTGTGTTCCAAATCTTTGGGAGACAGCTCTCTGCTGGCAGCTGCTGACTTGCCAGTCCTTATCACCCACATGGATGTCAGTGACCACTGGGGACATGTCCTGGCCTCCTTGCCAATCACCCTTGTAAAAAAAGAATTAGACAAGATCATAGGATGCCTTTCAAAAACAATGTAGATGCAGCACAAACAGAAATTAGGAAATGCTTTTTATGGAAGGACGGCATTTAAAAGAGTAATTGCATGAAATGTCAAGTTTGATAGACAAGGCTTCACTTTTTCATCTGCCAGAGCTCTGTGAGAAAAATAATTTCTGCAAATCTCTTCATAAGGCCAAAAGTGGTGCCAAAAGTGTCTGAACCCTTAAACAAATGGCTAGTCTAAATAAATTGCAAATTACTTTTCACTTGATTGTCTTACTATATTTTTTTATGATTTTATATATTTGCAGTTTCCAAGGCTATATCACTGGGGAAGATTACACAATTTTTGGTTTCCTTTTATGGAAGGATGAATTTCATATTGTATCTATCTTTTTGTCCTAATTTATAATGAAATCATTGGAAGAAACTAATGAAAATATTTACTCATTGTGAAGAAAAAATAAAAGCCAAAAAGGAGGTGAGAGAAAGAGGAGGAGAGGTGCTGTGAAAGCAGAGCTCCCTCCACAGCCCCTGGAGAGACCAAGGAGGAGGAGGAACTGCAGTGTGAGCCATGGAGAGGTCAGTGATGGAGCCTGTGCAGGTGCCACGCTGGTGTAGGTGGATGTGTCCTGAGGGAAACTGCACCCCATGGGAAGGACTTGTGCTAGAGCAGGAGAAAAGCATCGTGGTGAGGGAGGCTCGGGACGCTCAATATGAGAATCAGCGAGCTTCCTTTATTGAAGAGAGCATCAGGCATTTATGCACAAGTAATAAGCTCATACATATTCTGTAATGTTGCAGTGTATTGCAATTTCCTGTTTTAGACTTCCTAGTCACCTCCCAGGTGTGGCAATACCCCTCTCCCTTCCCCCTCGCCCCCTTGCTGAGTGAGTTCTGTCAATCAGGCTTAACATTCCAGCAAGGCCATGGTGTGGTTGGTCAGGTTCAAAGGATGCAATTCAGGCTTGAGGTCATTGGCCTGTCTGGGTGTCCCTCGTCCCTTGAGACCCTCCTCCTCCTACCTGGTTGGTGCCTCACCTGTCCCTTCCCCTCCCCCTGTCCCTGGGCTTAGATTGACCAAGGACCATGTGCTCGCGATTCTGCTGGAGCTGTTACCTGAGATTCAGACCTCTGTGACCATGGAATAAACTCTGGATATTAACCCTCCAGCAGAATCCTTCTCTTTTCTCTTCACCATCGCCTGAAGCCTTCCCACCTGAGGTAAACTGAGTTTCTACAAGCCTGGACTTGTTTCAGTGCCTGCTGCCACATACAGCCAGCCAAAAGTGTCTCTGAGGTGAAATACCTCAGTTGCCGCCTTTGGCCTTGCAGCAAGGGTCAGACTAACCCAGGCACAATCGGGATTCATATTCCGATACTGTAAGCTAAGCAATCTATTGGTTATACTATAATTATCAGCTCCTCTCTTACTTCTTCATTCTTTATATCTTACAT
>JAWWEX010000001.1:12120095-12143358 GCA_035583215.1 Arremon brunneinucha | reverse complement strand
GCTTTTTCTCACGTCTTTTTCTCAGCTACAGCACTTTGTTATTGTAATACAGCTATGCTCAAGGCTACAGTGTCCTTTGCAGGTGCAAGGGTCCAGATTAGCTGGGTCAGGCACCCTCCCAATTCTTGGTCAGCTATCCAAAATTCCTCCACAGAAAAGTCTGAAGAGGAAGGAAGGGCAGGGAAAACCTTGTATAACCTGACCACAGCCTCCTCATTCCTCATCCCCCTGCACCACTCACGAGAAGGATATAGAACAGTTGGGAATGAGGGACTGAAGTTGGTCTTGGGAAGAGGATGGAGTAATTGAAAGTTGGTTTAGATTTTGTCTTTGCTTCTCATAATCTAAATCTAATTTAATTGGCAATAAATTAAATTAATTTTACCCATGATGAGTCTATTTTAGTCATGATGAGAACTGGTCGGTGATCTCCTTTATCTTTGCCCACAAGATTTTTCCATCTCAATCTCTTCTCCTGCTCTGCTGAGCACAGGGAATGAGCAAGCAGTTGGGTGGGCAGCCCCTCCTGTTCCCCTTTGGGGAATCTGTGACTTCAGGGAGTGAGCTCCCCTCAGTCTCCTCTGCTCCAGGCTCAGCAGACCAAGTGACCTCAGCTGCTCCTCATACGGCCTCCCCTCCTGACCCTTCACCACCTTCATCACCTAAAACACAGCTCACAGGCAAAACACAGCTCCTACTTCTGTTATTTCTTTCCTCTGTGCTGGTACTGCCTCCAGCTACTTTCCTTTTCTTCTATTTTTTACCCCTCTGAAGGAATCAGAAAGTCACTACCCCCTTCCCTTTCAGATTGTTTTGAAAATACCTCCAATAAATTAAATAATGGGTCTATTTGTTAATAGGTAGCAAATAGCACCAGTAAAAGGTGATAAAAGCAAACTTATAGAATGCTTTCATGGTTTGCAGACTTCTGTTCGTTCACAGAATGTAGAAGAATCCAACCTCTTACAGACATTAAAGCTGAGGCAGATCGTTTGAAAGGTTGACCTTTGGGAAAATAGATCAATCTTCTTACCTAGTTCAGAAGCTGAATCACTTACTCATCTAAATGGATCTCTTAGAAATCCAGTGATTTTTCAATTTGTTGCACAGTGTGCAAATATTCCACATAAATCTTGGAGATCACAGTTAATATCTTTTATTTTCATTGGAAATTGGCAGAGAAAACAAAGCAATCACAGTTAATCTAATCACAATGTGGTTGAAAAAATACATTTCTATTTTAAGACAGGATTAAGACATTTAATGTCATCAGTGTGCAGTAATCTGAAATCTTTTAACTGGAGGATCAAAACACCTCCTTCAGCTTTCTTTTCATGCCCTGAAATCATTAATATTTGATTGAAATAACTGATGGTTTCTAAAATGCAAAATATTAAGTCCTTATGTAATCCTAATATTTTTTTGATAATTTCTATTTTTTCCCACTAAGAGATAATTTTTGCCAGTCATAAAAATATTAAAAAACAAACACAGTTCTTTGAATATATATGTATTTATTAAAAAAGCAAAATTGTCAGCTGCATTTCAAAGGAGTCTTAAACCTACAGGAGCTAAGGGACTTGGAAGTTTTTTTCTAAACATGTGCCCAGTTTCTTTTTTGGTATCACCGATGATGCTCGGGCCAAAAAGTGCAACACCTCAAGCCAAATTTCAGATTCTTTAAGACAAGTGTCATCTGCATCAGTCTGTCATTAGTAGGGTCATTGTTCAACAAAAGAGGATTTAAATTGATACAGATTTTCCATGCACAACTGCATCCTTTTCCATTGCTCCTCCTCCTAATTGATGGTCTTTTTGATTTGGTTAGTCCATTTTATCATAGTTTTTTGAAAAGTACTGTAACCTGGGGTAGGAAATACAGAATCTGTTGAAAATCAGGGTTTTGAGGTCAGATTTTAAATATTAATAGGAAATTATTAATATTTTACCAGAGTTGACTGTAAAATGTGTATAACATAAAAACATACTGTACCTAAATGCATAGAAAATTATTACAATAATTTCTACCTAACTCATAAAAGTTTTTCTTCCATCTATTGTCTCCTCTTCTTGAAGTTCAGACAAACATTTTGCCAAAGAGCACTGACTAAAAGATAAACACTCCATCAACATCTACACATTGCAATCACCTACATGGATTTAAGGTCATTAGAAAACAAAAAAAATTCACAAGATCAAGAAAAAAACCACCATTCCATTAAAATCAGTCACTTCCTAGAAAGTATTTGAGGTTACAAATAACTCTACTACAGGTCTAAATCTCAAATTATTTGAAACTTCATTGAACTGTTTTTGAAGGAAGTACTGGCAGTACCTTTGCTCAAAACAAGGATTAATTTGAGAAAAACAGAAGGGAATGAAGCTGAACAGCCTTATGCTGCCACATCAGAGTTTTCTTGGGAAGTCTCTTATTTAAATACTAACAAGACCATATGGCTTCCAGATCTTAGTAGAAAGGTTTCAGGCTAAATTTAACACAACGCAGGAGACAAACTCGTTAGTATTTTAGTCAGAACACATAAAAAATGTAAGAATATCATCTAAAAACATATTGGAAGCCTACAGGCAATTCTTGTGTATCTTCACCTACTTGTTGCCTGGTTATCCTGCTCTCTGAGTAGTTTTCCTCAAAAAAGGGTTGTGAGCATTCAGACCTACCATGCAATTGTCTATTTCCTTAACCTAACACCCATATAACATAAAAATCCTGGTGGGGTTCTATACCTAAGTTTTAAATAGAAGTAAAGATTAGGGGAAAGGGCAAAAAAATGAAAAAAAGAAACTTATTAAGAAATTATGCATTTTGTTACTTCAAATCCTAAACAACTTTTAATAAGTGACATTTTACAAATCTTTGTTTGAAAATGCAAGCAGGTTCCTAATTTACAAAGAAAAATCCAATAGATTGCTGTACAAATAGATTATTTAAGATAGAGACAGTTTTTTTGTTAATGAAATTTAAAAAGCAAAAAGGACCTAACATTTGTGCTTTACAATCACAGTTTAGTTACTGGTGAAGTTTTAATTGTTCATAGGGAGAATAGTTTTCTACTTTAGAGAGAAAGAGACTGAATTTGTTCTTTCTAATTTAGAGTAGTATAAAAAAGTTTCATCCAAAGTGATTTCAAAATGGAGTTATTGCAATTGTTGCAGTACGTATATAGATCCTATTAATTTTTTTTTTACACACTAGCAGAGAAAAGCTAATATTCCACATATTAGAATGGTGTGTAGTTTGAAATTGAAAACAGCAGATCTTTTACTGCCCCTTTTTTTTCAAAGACTCTCGCAGCAGCTTCAAAGGAACAACTAGCTAATGCAATTGTTGATGTCAGAGAGCTGAGGAAACAATATTCTGATGTACTTGACTTTGAATAGGGTAAATTAGTCTGCAAGACAATAAAATCATTGTCAAACTCTGAAGTTCGGAGATTAGAGGCTCTAAACTGTACAGATACAAAGAATATTTTAGCGCCAGTTACAATGGCAAATCCTGCTTTAAATTTCAGCTGTAGTTGAAACACTGAAACACGTTATGCAAGAACAGTAAGTGGTCAAACATATCATGGTACTCCCTTTGTTCCAAGATATTTTCTTCATAATAAGCAAATTACAGTTTGCAATAACAAATTGCAAATTACAAATCACAAATTTGAAAATTACAATTATAAATTGCCTTCCACTTAAATGATAATTTTTTAAACTGAAGACTAATTGGCATTAATGAGCTATAATGTCTGTCTCTTGCCATGGACTTATTGCAAGATTTAAGACATTATTCCTAATTTTCCAACTGTTTCACCTTTGCTCCCAGAACCATGCAACCTAAATTTTTATGCTTACTCACAAAACACAAAATTCTGTAATGTTTAAACTTTTTTTTATTAGGCAACAGAGTCCTGAGTTCAACTGACATACCTGGAGGCAACAAGATTCTTGTGCCTTCATGACCAGACTGTGACACCCCTTGGCTTTGTATGCAATTCCTCTTTATACATTAAGAGTTGCATATTATATCATTGTTCCTGAATTTTCCAAAAGGCCTTCCAATGAGGAGTAGCAAAGATAGTAGAGCAATATTCCTCAAGCTGTGAAACATCAGCTTTCCATACACTGTATTGGCGTTTCTGTCATCAAAATGGAGACTGAAATGGAGTTAAATCTGCTACAGAAGTATTAAAAATAAACCACAGAACCCAACTCAACCCAAACAAAATCAAGCTTAAAATACCTGGATGGGTGTTAGTTGTTGTTTGCTTCTGTGACACATTCTTATTTGAGTACAAGGTCAAAAAAGGTAAACTGAGGGAGCTATGAAAAGTTGCATCTCTTGAGGTAAATTGCAGGAAAATGCAACTCAGTGTTAACAGAATCACAAAATCGAATTTTTTGAGATCTTTGTTAAAACAAACAAACAAACAAAAAAAAGCCCCAAAAAGCAAACAAACAAAAAAAACACCCCAAAACAACATAGGTCATGTAACAGCTTTTAGGGTAAAGTATAAGATTTAGTTTTCTGGCAATATGATTTTCCTGGTAGGAACCTCAAGAGACAATGTAGTTTATAAACTCCATTATTAAAGTCATAACAAATAAACAAAGGGAAACATTAAATCACATAAAGATAATAACTTTTAGTTTTTGCTATTACAAACTTGATGTGCCACAGTATGTGGTAAAAAAGTTATTAAGACTTATATGTTGTTTCTGTGAAAAAATAAAGGCCCATTATAAGAAAGTCAGAACAAAGTAGTAATGCTTTTATGGCAATTTTAGAAGTTACTTCTAATATCCTCATTCTGATGTTGAACAGAAGCCTCATCCAACCTCTGGTACACAGAGAAGTTTCTGTATTGCTGCCCACTTGCTATTGATTTCTGAAGAACTGAGTGAGTATGGACAATACTTCCACTTATTTATTTGGCTCTGTGTTAGTTTTATTTAATATTTATTACTATTTCAGGCCTTTGATCTCATTTTTATCTACTGATCCCTGTGTTTCTGGAAGGCATCTTGATTTTGTGGCATTAAAAAATCTCTGTCCAATGGTCATTCTAAAATCTTAATATTGGACAAACGTACATTGAACTGTGTAACTGACACAAGGATATATAAATTCAACTAATCATAAAAAGTAAAAAAAGGTGATTTCCACATTAAACAGTATTTATCTGTTAAATATTTTCTGGCCACAGTAGACAGAGAAAATGAAAATCTACAGATGTAAAAGAACAAGGGAATGACATATGGTTTTTCTTCAAGAAATCAACCACTGTGACTTTTATTTATAAATCAAACGTTAGCAGTATTAAAAAAAAAAAATCTTCTTGTAGCTGTGATGTTCTAAAACATTGTTTCTAATGTTTCTTTCAGCAAAAGAAATTGATGGACATTTGATGTAAAAATAGAACATGGTAACAGGGGTGACCTTCTAATTATGAGATATCCATAAAATCCAGGGCAGGAAAATAACTGGGACAGAAAATGTGAAAAATGTGCTATTGCTACATTACTTTTATAGAAGTACATAAAAATTAACAACCTCTAGTGTGCAAATTCTCCTTTTACTATAAGTGATAGTTTGTTTTCATACAAAGGACTAAAATCTTGGAAAGAATCTCTTCTTATTAATTCCAGGATTTTTATCTGAAATAGAAGTCATTTATAACCAGCTCCTTGTAAATTATTGTGAAGGAGTTAAATTAATTAGTAGATTGGCACATTAAACAGGAGATCCATCGACATCAATGCCTTCAGCCATTATTATCTTCAAAATATCTGCTAAAAAAAATTAAAAATTTAAAATATGTTTACCTTGAACAGTAGCAGCTGTTACTCTTCCCAAAGAAATGCCTTAATGACAGAAAAAAATAAAATAAAACTAGAAAGGGCATTAGAATATGGAAATAAGACATCATCCTGAGCAATGTCTTTCAAAAATCTAGGACATGGCATTAAAGTTAGTAACTAATTTTATCTTCAGTCTTTTACAGCCATTTTTGTATAAAACACAATTTTACATATTTGCATTAAGCAGTTGTAGCTTCCTGAGATGTCAAAATGTCCTAATGGAGCTGGAAGTCATGGACACCATCAAACACTGTACAGAACCTCCATGACTGAACAGTTGCCATAAAATCTTTCAGCTTAGGAGCCAAAGACACTTCCATAGATGCCAGCTCTCCTTACCAAACATGCCTTCAGTGTTTATTGCTCACATACTTAGGCACATTGAAGAAATAGTTTATTAGCCATGAAAATGGACCTGAAATTTATTATCTACCCACAGAAAATGAAGTTTTATACATTTAAAGTAGCTAGGACCCAACAGGCAGCTCCTAATTGTTCTGTGCTCAGATAACTTTGTCTACTGCTTATCTTATAGATGAAATTTCAAAAGAAAGATTTCAGGTTTTGCTCTCAATTTCTTTGTGAATATTTTTTAGTATTGACACCAGAAATATCAATCAAGAAGAAATACACCAAAATACACTTTTGGCTAAAATATTCCCCACAAACTGCCTATAAATTCTTAAATTTAAAGATGTTAGAACTCCAATAGGTCCTCAAGTCTTACTATGAAGATTTCTATTGTGCATTGCCCAAAATGGATCCCTAATAGTTCTTTCTATAGTAAGGATTCTTTATTTGTCATATATATCCAACTATCCTGATTTAAGCAAATTTATCATATCTTATCAAAGACATGGCAGTCTAACAGATAATTCTAAATATTATCCTTAGTATAAAAGCAGTTTTTCTCAAGTTCTGTGGTTCTCATGACTTTTTTTCTTATAACTCCACACTTTCAAGCCATTTTTACAGATAAGATCCATCTGTATACGCTCTACTTCCTTGACTGACACATAAAGATATGACACGAGATAAATCACTGCATCAATCTTTTCAGGATATGACTTAATGCAGTATGACATGACTATTAAGAGCCAGATACAGAGTTTCATAATACCACAAGTCAGTCTGAAGTACAAAAAAAAAGACAGATCACCTTCAACCATGATCAGAGAACTATTCCTTAGGAATTAATTAGCCCCTGGTCTGTTGAAAAGGTTATGAAGCAGGAACCTTTGAAGATATAATTGCATGTGCAAATGTGCAACTAAGCTGCTGCTGTGAAGTAATAAAAGGTTCCGAAAGGTTTCTTTCTCTCCACAATTAATTTGAATTATGAATTCAAAAATTTTGCACATAAATAAAAATTTATTTCTAACATACACACTGCCATTCACCTAAAGAAACTCTGTTAATCACAGACTCATAGAATCATTAGGGTTGGAATTTACCTCCAAGATAATTGAGCCCAACTCTTGATTGATCACCACATGAGGCTCCAAGTGCCATTTCTCTTTTCTGAACACCTCCAGGGATGGTGACTCCACTTCCCTAGGCAGCTGAGGTACTTATCAAAATTTTCCATGATAAAATTCTTCCTGAAAAGGTGTGTCAGAAGAATAATGAAACCTGCAATTTTTAAATAAATAAATTTCCCTGTTCCATTCTCACTATCCCTGTTGTTTGGGCTTAAAGCCTTAATACCTCAGGTGACCAATGAATCACTGAAGATATCTGGGAGGAAAAAACGAAAATAAAAATAATTGGCCTCTTTAATGACAAAATAAATGCTCTGAAAGCAAAAACAAAAAGAAAAGGAGAAGGAGGAAAAAGTCCTGATTACTCCAGTGTAATCTGGGGAGAGCTGCTCAGCTGGTAGGAAGAGCTACACAAATGACAGTAAAGAGTCAAAAGTGTTTGTTTCAGGTAATCTTGAAAATGTTGGAAGATTTCCCTGAATTTTTTTTGTGCAGAGGCAACCAAGCTGTAACTCACAGATAGTTCACATGACTTACCAGCTATGTAGATTGAGGCCCAAACCAATCCTGTTCCAAGTTCAACAGCAAGGAACACACACATAAAAACAAATCTGTACAAAAATGTTTGCCTTGCACAGGAGGAAGCTTTCCAGCTGACACATGTCTCTGTCTGTTCAACATTTCTCCCTTAGTGATTTCTGCAGAAAATCAAGCATTTCCAGGACCTCACGCTGTACGGGGCTTGTTTCTGTCATCAGTGATTTATAGCATGAGACACAGGTTAGGAGGATGGGCAAAATAGGAAATTAGAGAGTGGGGAGAAATGTGTTAGGATAGCAGAATAGTAAATTAGGGTTCAGAAATAGAAACTACAGAAAGAGTTTGGGATACAAAAAATGTTTGGGATTTTAGCTCCCCATAATTGCTGTGTTGGAAAAGGGAAGTAGACGCTGCCTAGAGATTTGCAGACTAGCTAAACTCCTGTTTCAATGTCTTTATCATCTGGATATCTCAAAGAAAGAAATAAATTAATAAATGTTGGGCTCCACTGGTAATTAAAATCCCTAGGAAATTGAAAGTAAAATCAAACAGTTTTTGATCCTAATCCAGTTAGAGAAGGGAGTGTTAAGTGCCTCCCTGTGCCCTGCTGGGGCACACAACCCTCCTGTCCTGTTCAAAGTTGAGGCTGCACCTACTCCTGCCTTCTGGCCTTTCAAAATTAGAGCTCCCCTCCCTTGAGCTATTTTCCTCTTATCTTCCCCAAATCCACTGAATATGAAACTGCATTTTCCTTGCTCTGTTGGGAAGATTTGTGTGAGCTCTGTCTGACATCAAGTGCAATGGAACTGAGTGACTGCACTAAGTGTGTGATTTGTCTGATAATGATAATTGTCTGAGGTCACCAACCCAGAAATTTTGAAGGCAGAGGGAAAGAACAATTCCATCAAAATGTGTCATGCAAAATTCACAAACAATTGACATTGAGTGCTATCCAAGTTTATTTAAAAGAGTACAAGTGACATAAATTTAAGCAACTCTGACCAATTATTATTGACAAAGAAAAAGAAAATTGCTTTTAACACTTCTTTTCCTCTGTTCCTGTTTTGTGTAGTGCCAGATAAACCATTCATTTCTTCTCAGTGATTCTGGAAACTGAATATGCATAAAATATTTAAACAGAACATTGTTACCTATTTTCTTTTAGTACCAATTTAAAAATTGAGTAAGTTAATAACTGGATTATTATTATTTTTTATTTCACTGCAATTGGAAAATCCCTAAAGGAATGAGACTGTGAGATTTGATAACTGAGAGGTTATACTAGCAGGCTTTTTGATCTATGCATTCTTGTCAGCCTGTTTGCAAGAATGCAAGAGAGAATTAATGAAAACATGACATTAGAAAGCAACCAGAGAAGATTTCTCTCAGTAGCTGAGTTAGGACTGAGAACAGCAGAAGAATAAATTTGAGGAAAACTTAGCTGGCAAAATATGAAGCTCAGTGTTCAGACAAAAGCCCAGAGATAATAAGATTACTCCTGACAGGTGTTGCCTGATGGCTGGAACATAGCAAATAAAATACTAAAATTGAGTGTTTTCTTTGCCTGGCATGTGTGGATCACATTTTCAAAAAACCCTAGCAAAAGCAAACCAAAACAACCAAATCCACAACAACATCAAAACCAAACCAACAAAACCCTGAAAAATGTCTAAGCTTGCAGTTTATTTCTAACAATACTAAGGAAAATGATCCCAAGATAATTGAATCTAAAACCCAACTGTAGCAGAATATTCAAAATACTTTTATGAGAGCATACAAAAAGGATGTTTAAAATTTGCCAATTTGCCAAGGGTTTTAACCCTTCCTTAACCTTATATATTAATTATATCTTAAACCAAGAGCTTTTACTTTCTTCCCTGCTTGAAAACAGAAAACATTGGTGGCATTTTAAAGCTATAAAATCAGGCTAAAATGAGCATTCTTTGCATATCATCTTGTTTTTGACAAGTTCTACATTTAAATCTGGCTGTCGAAATGCAATCCTGGTAAAAGCTGGAAAGAATTGGTACAATACTTTTATTGTATAAGAGTTTCCCCAGATACTGATGGCAATAAATGGGAATTTCAATGAACCAGTGCTACAAGACTTGTAAGGTAATGACTACATGAAATGAGTCAATTTAAACTCACTGCTGCTCAATTCCTTTTTCATCTCACTCAACACCACACTTCCAGGATGTGCTTTTAAGTGTCAGAATTCTCATATACCAGACCACTACTGCTGATGACAATGAAGAGAAGACCACTGTAATCACATTTTATATGTGGTTAGAGTGGTGTTCTTCTCATTTTCCATCAGCAGTAGTTAAAATAAGACTCTAGGTAAAGGTATGTGTGAAAGTTATCTAACAAATTACAAAATACATAGTACTTAACAGACTCAGCTCACAATTGATGCTGCCATTGGAAGCTTGTTAACATCAGGCACACATACAGAAATATTTACATTTGAAATTACACACTTCGAGTCTGCAGTGGAATAAGAATCTGCGTAGGAAATAGATTCAGCAGCTGTTTCCTTCATTTCAAGAAAGACATTGAGGTGTTGGAATCACAACAGGTCTGGTGAAGTCCTTTGAGGAGCAGCTGAGGGATTTGAGGATGTTCAGCCTGTAGAAAAGGAGGCTCAGGGGAGATCTTGTCCCTCTAACAATTCGAGAGTGGATCCAGGTGGGGATCAGGCTCTGCTCCCAGGCAACACATGATAGGACAAGAGATCACAGACTCAGTTTGCTCCCATAGAGGTTCCTGTTGGACATCAGGAGGAATTTCTTCATGGAAAGCAGTATAAGGCATTGGAACAGGTTGCCCAGGGAGGTGATGAAGCCAGCATCCCTGGGGGTGTCCAATAAATTGCCGGATCTGGTAGTTTGTGCTGTGGTTTAGTTGAAATGGTGGTGGTCAGTCAGAGGTTGGAATGATCTCAGAGGTCTTAGGTCCCAACATAAATGATTCTGTGATCAATGGATGCTTTCCACAGGCCTTGCAGAAAAATGGATTTTGTGATCTGAATGCAGATGAAATTGCTCAGCCTGATGCTGGCACACAAACATGAACACACTCAGCACATGAGCTGCTGTGGTGATAACAAAAGAAGCACAACCTCCATGACAAAGTTTTCACACTTATTTACTAACACAGTAACTGCAGCTATTCATCAGAGGGGAGCAATAGAGAAGCAAGAACCAAACCAGATATTTCTAATGAAATCCAATATGGTTAGAACTACACAGTAATTTTGTGTGACCATACCAAGAAATCTATCAGCATCTGATTATTACACAGACAACATATTTCATAGTAGTAAAGTATTTGCACAAAAGAAACAAGTAATCAAACAAAAGCCTAAGAACCTTCTATATCTCATTAAGTAATTTTTTTACATACGTTCAAAGAATAATTAGTTTTGTAGTTTTGAAAGAGATTTCTGTAAGTCACCTCATGCATCCTCTTCCTCAAAGTTTAACTTAAATTAACCAAAACTTGGGTTTTCTTGATAAGGACTAATAAATTTGGAAAATTCCAAGAATGGATACACCCCAACACTCTCTAAACAGAAAGTTT
Organism: Arremon brunneinucha; assembly: GCA_035583215.1. Lineage (NCBI taxonomy): Eukaryota > Metazoa > Chordata > Aves > Passeriformes > Passerellidae > Arremon > Arremon brunneinucha. The sequence goes on along the minus strand of JAWWEX010000001.1, from coordinate 12,131,881 downwards.
AGAGAGTTTCTGGTGGAGCCACCTGTGTTAGTTGCATTATATTCTCTCACTGTTCACCTCTAAGAAGAGTCTGATACCCTCTCCTCTATCCAAATATTAGATACTGAAAGGACACAAAATAAGTTCCCCCCAAGCCTTCTCTTTTTCTGGCTGACAAAAAACCCCTAGTTTAGCTTTAGTAACCTTGAGGAATCAAATATAGACTCTGAGCATCTCTGACAGTTCCAAAGATGTGCAACTTTGAAAGGTTTCTAAAGCATCTGCTCAAATGTCTACTCCATTCACACATAAAGTAAAAAGTGTTTTTAAATACCCTATGGAAAAACCAAAATTCCATAGGAAAGATCAAAACCCTCTCAATAAACACACCCTCTGAAAGTTGAAGAAAATAAAAGGAATGAATTTTCACAGTTTCTGCAAAATACTTTTTCCTGTGCTTTGATATGTATGCTGCTCAAAGAGCAGGCAAAACAGACGTCTTTCTACATTACAGAGAAAGAAAAATAAATCAACACAAGTTACTTTTTAGAGAGAGTCAATTTACACCTGTCTCAAGTCTCATCTTCAAACACTATCAAAGTAGAACAAAAATCACTAACTTGATTTTTCTCTTTTTAAAGTAGCAATAAAAAAAGGGTGCAATCTTCTTTACCTCTTATCTCCAGACATAGCTAATTTCTATTCAGAAGCATATCAGCCAAGTTATTTTGCTCTTAAATTCAATTATTCTTTTCTGGCCCCCGCAAATAAACAGCTGTCTACCTGAAATATGAGATTTATAAGCATAAATTTGTTTCAAAAACCTCAGTCATGGAAAAGAAGACTTTCAGAATTCCTTCTGTGCATTTAACTGGTACAAGGTTCATTAGTGAAGCTTTACTAGAAAATTCTTTATGTTGCAATAAAGTTACTCCATACAATCTTAACAGTTTTCAGAACTGGGCATTATTTTGCTGTGGGTATAAGTGCCACAAAGAAAAATCCATATATTAAAGAGTTTTATCCTTTTATAAGATTCCTTTATAAATATGCTCTGTAGCAAAGTTGTTGGATGTCTTCAAACAGCTGATAAAGAGAAAGAAAAATATATTCCTGTGTCTAAAATAGTGGAATATACAGTGCTGCCTTAAAACTACTGCTATGATTTTAAAAATATTTCCAATGGGGACTGGCTAGAATAAAGCCAAACATATTAATGTGAGAACTAAATAAATGAAAACCTCTAATTTATTATGCTTTTACGGAGTAGCCTATCATGATTTAATAGGACCAATCCTATCCAAATTTTTCATGTAATGCATAAAAATCTAATTGTTTTTTATGAATGTTCTCAAAGTATCTGACAGTGTTATTGATTTTGCCGGAGGTATGATGCAAAAGTGATTTTTCTGAGTCATGCAAAGCAGCTTAATTTATGCAAGAACATTTCAATTTCGTTTGTTGAAAAATATTAGAATAAAGACAACTGCAAACACTCAATAAGTTCTCCTTGTCTACAAATTTAAATAAAAGTCTAAAACTGGAAAAACTTTGCCATCTCTAATTTTGCCACAACTAAAAAATCAACAGCTCAGCTGAAATCAATTAATGGAATGAAGATATTCAGCTGAATTCAAGCACAGCTATAAAAATTCTCTCAAAAGTGATAGTGAGGGGCAATAATATGTTCGAATTCTCTTTTGCATATAATTTGTAAATTCTCTAAGAAAGTCACAAAGTCCCTTACAGCAATAACATTTGTTTGTTAACTAAAGCTCTAAGTCATTTTGCAGAATTGTTACCAAAAATCGCCCTGTAGGGGACTTAATACGTGTGGATTGTAAACCCAAATGGGAGATTATATTTATGAATCCTCTTATTTGAAAAAAACAGCTCCATATTTAATTATTGATTTTTAAAATTTTTTGTAGATTAATTTCTTTATTCATTTCCTAAGTAACAAGTTACACCGGGGTCATTTGAAATAGATATTTGTTTATGTCCTTATTCCATTAAACAAATGGTAAATATTTACCTTTCTTGCTTTTCAGCAAGTAATGCTTTGGATACACAAGAATTATTGCATTCTAGTCTTGGGACTTAAACATTATCTCCCTGCTGTCACCAACAATATTTAACTAACTCCGATTGTTTCAGAAAAATAATTGCTATTCCCAGATATTAACTTCAGCTTCCAAATCCATTCGCATAAATTCACATTGCTAGTCCCAAAGTCAAACCTTTCTGGTGTCCTTAGAAAAGAGTTTGTACTTTACCCTGATACTGAGTTATATTGTACTATTTAAGAGGATTACAAAACTAGCTCACATGAGCTCTCTCATGTGTTAGGTTCTCACCTGGATTTTTTGGGCCTTTTTTTTTGTATTTAGCATCTTCCTCAGCGAGTCACATCTCTCTGCCAATTTCTAATCCTTCTCCACAAGCCTTTGCTTCTACTTTTGTTTATTTGTTTGTTTCCTTCAGTGTACATTAAATTCCATCGTGGTAATGGCAGCTTTGTAAAGGAAAAAAAATTTATTTTGCTATTAATGGACCAGTTTAGGTAACAGCCTAAAATAATTGAAAAATTAAATAAAAAAAAAAAAAAACCAAGGGAAATTGCAAAGGCAGCCACATTTTAAAACTAGCAAGCAAGCAAGCAAGCAATGTCACTAACCCCATAAATTAGAAAAAGAGCATATTTGCACATAAATGTAAATGACAGGAAGTACCAACCACCTTCAGGATGCAGATCATGGCTCATCCAATTTATGAACATATAATGCCATGATTATGAATCTACTTTCAATATGCCATTAGTATTTTTTGCTTGTAGTTGAGCTTCAAGAATTCCATTTAGAGCTAAGTCTTTAAGTATTTTTTCATACAATTACCTCCTTAGCTTTAATTAAAAGTAGCACCAAATTTGCATTTCCATTTTTCAAATTAAGAATGTGAAAATAGTTTAGCACTTTTCCAATTCTCACATATTCCTTATATTTACACAGGCATATAAGTTTGTGTCTTTGATTTGGGACATTATCTCCTCTATGCTTCACAAAAATATCTCCCCTCTACTCTAAAAACACAGCTTTACCATGCATACATGCCTTTGGTTTTTAATTTTTTTTAAGGCACTTTCCATACAGTAATGGTAACGATATGGTATAAATTCAATTTCTGTTCTCCTGGAAAACACAGTTCTGCTTGAGGAGGAGAAAAGGTCATCTTTCTTCATCTTCCACTAGGAAATTAAACACATACTTTTAGAAATAATACAAAAAAAGAGTTGTGAAGTCCCCCTTATCTTTTGAGCTGAAATCATAACAAATACTCTAAGACATCCAGAACAGTCCTGAAGTGAACTTCCATTAGATTTTTCTATTTTTCATATACCTGTAAGATGTTGTCTAGATAATATTACTTGGATGTACATGTAGCTTCCTCCTCAAGGTTTATTATTAAAAATATGTAAGATGTAAATCATGACAGCTTATTAAACTTCTTAGAATTTCATTATTGAAAAGTGAAATTATTCATGAGCACTTTACATAGACGTATTCAAAAATAACTAAAACTCCTTGGGAAATGGTGTAAAACAGCCTTAAGGGGGTCACTTGAATTTGTAAATATTCCATCATTTAGTCTTTTTGGTCAAAAAGACCAAACATAATTGATATCCAAAACAGCACTAGACTGGATATTAAACTCATCAAAGTTAGAAGCTCTATCTTCATTCAAACGTTTTGCTCCTGTCTCTGCAAGTGTCTGCAGGTAGAAATGAGTGCCAAGTGAAATATTTTTATTTACCATGGCATAATTTTTGACATTTTCTTTTATTAAGATCTGTGTGTGTGTTCGTGTGAGTTCCTGATTAATCTAAAGGAAAAAAAAACCTTGAAAAATTAGCAATTCTCCATGACTATGCATATTGATGAAAAACTTAATCATAGAGTCTTGCCCAACATAAGATTTCTGGATTTAGGAACCGAAAATTTGTAAAATAAGGATGAAAACTCTGATGCTCTTTCTTAACCCTACAAGATATTGCTTACAGGAATGCCTATGCTGCTGGCAACACAATAGTCATTAGAGGCTCCTATAAACTGTGTTTTATTAAACAAAATTTCTTTGAATCTAACTTATAAATGAAGAGCTGTAAACTAATACATAGCTGAGAAATAGAAAATAGAAAAGTCATAATTTGATTTTCATATTAATGAAGCAATTATAAATCTTAAAATGTTTAAATTAAAGAGGACATTTTATCTCTGTAATAGATAATAATAATAATATAAGCCATAAGGAATACTATTTTAGCAAAATATGAGGTGATAAAAAAATTTGTTTATGTCTGTTGCATGAAATGTTAATCTTCAATACAAGAAAATTCCATTCAGGCATTTCCAGCATTTTGCTAAACACAGCAAAAAATTTTAAGTGCTCTGAACTTCTTCATTATCTAAAAAACCCCCAAATATTAGAAACTAGGCCCTATTCTTTACAATAAAAGTAATTTTAATAAGCATACAAAGGATACAAAAAGGGTCTAAGTTTCAAAATCTGTTAAGATGCTGGAAACCTTAAAAAAATACAGCATTTTTTTTCCCTTTATAAGTTTAAATAATTTTAATCCTAAACTTGAAGCTTCTGTGATCTGTTGGTTACATCTAGGCTCATATTTTTTCAGAAGATAAATTATGTTCCTCTTTAAGCATTTGTCTCCAGATACTAACAGCTGAATTTCTTGGAAAGGTCGTTTAAAAATCCAAGGGTGCTTCTGCCAGGCACAATCTTATTAGAAAGAATCAGCACTCAAAAATTAATTCTTCTAAATCATAAGATAATGCCATAATTTTTTTCATTAAGAGAGAGAAATAGCTGAAATATTTTATGAAGGATTACTTCTTCCTTCCAATTTTTTTAGTGGTTTTGTAATCCTTCAAAGTTTGCTTTTCTGGAAATAGAATTTATCTCGTCATTTTGCATTTTTCTGAGAAGTTTTAGATATTGACTTCTGTCAGAAAGATGTCAGGCAAGATGATTCTCCAGTCTGATCTAATGTGGGAACCACAGTTTATGTTCTTGGTGTTACTGATAGACATTAAATTTGTTAAAGGATAGAGAAAACATAAAGAAGGGGGGAAAATAAAAGAGGATTGCAGCTGGCTTAAATGTCTGAAGCCAATAAATTAACAAAAGAACTGAATATCAGATATTCAAGAGCAAGATAATTATGAAGCACATCTTGCAGCTACAGAAATTTATAAGCAGGAAGATGAGACTTAAAGGAGGTCACTCAAGTATTCCAAAAGTGAAGGCTAAATTATTAGCTGTGAAACTAAACCAGAGGGGAGCAAAGCACAGTTTAGGTTAAAAACAAGCAATTAAAAACCCTTCCACAAAGGTTGCCTTTGTTCAAGACTTATTTAGCTGATGAATGTGAACAGAAGAGGAACCACAGAAACCAAGCCTCAGAGAGTGGAATAACTTTAGAGCCTTTAGTGCTGCTAAGCTGCAGTCTTAAAATATGAAAATGTGATGTTAGCACCTAATATCATTCACATAACTGTATTTGTTAATGATGTATAATGTTAATAGCTGCTACTTGGAAAAGAGTGAAATAATTTGCAACCTGGAATCATAATGTATCCATAGAAACCAAACGTCCCAAGCCATCCCAATTGCTCTTCTGGTGTTTATACAATTGCAGAACTATAAGAAAGACATGCAAAAGATTTGTCTGGATTCTCAGAATGTATTTGATGCTGTGTCACAGCACATCCTATGGGGAAATTAAGTCAAATTGGTTTGAAGAAGAATACAATTAAATGAATCAAAAGCTGTCTGTCTAACTCAGGAGAGGGTAATTATAAATAGTGCTTCCATCTAGATGGGACAATGATGTCCAGCACTGCTCCATGCAGGTGCCCTTGGGGTCTTATTATATCCAATATCTTTATTCTGAACATTTATAAATATAGGGATTAATGGCTGTGTTCACAGCTACTGAGCACTTACCCTCTCACTGGAGAAGTCCCATACTATTATTAAAACCTTGACAATGCCATCTGTATCCACACTGCAGCTCCTGGGGCAATAATCCTGGAATGCCTCTCTAAGGATGCAGTGCATATGACAGGAATCTGCTGGTTCATATCCCCTGCTAGAGGCCAAACAAGTTCTTGCCTGACCTGCACCACCTTAACTCTGTGACAAAAATTACTTCACCCGTGCCATGACGACCTTGAAAAAGCACAAGGAACTTCCCTTCCTGAACTGGAAAAATTAGGCAATTCATGGCAACCAGCAATGTACACACCTTGCTGTCCTGCAGGCTGGCAGCTGTGAGTGCATTTTCCATCCCTGGGCAGAGGTGTGGGGCTGTGGTGGGTCCCAGGGCTAATTTGGTGTCCACAGGGACCCCCTGGATGGGTCCAGCATGTTTAATCCCCAGACCTGCCACATCAGGGCACATCAAGGCAGTGAAGCAGCTGTCACCCCTTCCCTGGGGAAAAGAAAAGAATCAGGCAGCAACTGGAAAACATGTTTAAAAAAGAATTTTAAATGGTCTCCATGTATATACACCAATATCCTGCTCCATGTGGCAATGAATAGAAATTCCCACCACGAGCCTCTGGGTCCTGCTGGCAAAGACTTGAGGATGCTGCCAACACATCTTGTTTTCCACTCCCTCTTTCTTCTTGAGGAAATTTAAATCCACCCTGCAGCTGATTCCTGTACATAAAAAAGTTTCACAGATGTTAAGCAAGTGGAAACACTTAAATCTTCAGTAATAAGACAAATATTTCTCTTTGCAGATAATGTATCATCGTGACTATCACAAGCCAGGCAATGACAATTAAATATGCAAATAGGAGGGACAGCAAATTCTAGTAGTCTGTCCTAATGACAAGATTTTAAAATTTAGTGTGGAATTTTTAAACAAGTTACATAAAATGGCATGCAAAATTCAATGATTTTGCAAGTTTGTTTAAAAAGTAATTCTGTATTTTCTACTTGTTCTGATTTATTTTATTTTTCCCCCAAAGAAATTAGTCTATCCATGAAAATTTCACCTTAAATACAAAACATGATTACAACACAATATTCCATCATGGTGAATTTTCAGATTTATAAGCACTTGGAAGATCTAGTTTTGAATTTGTTTGGAATAAAAATAACACACCTTCTTTGCAAAATAGCTCATATCTCTTTTCCAATCTGAATCTAAGCTTTGTTTCATGTTCTGCACTATTTCTCCATTCCAACTAACTTCTAACATCTAAATTGCAGTGATTCTAAGTTTCTGGAAACTGTATGAAATAGGAGATTAATCTATTGTCTAAGGACATTTATCATACAGAAGCTAAGTTCCTCTGAAAAAAATACAGTTTATTTGATCTAATAGGGAGTTTTGGCCATACTGAGACCAACTTTTCTTTGTGCACATTGAGAAACCAAACGATTCTTGCTGAAGGTCTCACAATAGGGTACAAGAGAAGAACTTTTGTTCTAAAATATTTTTGAGTGTTACCCATATTTACTTTCTATACTAGCAATGTTTATTGACTGTTTTATACATGGGTATGAAATTATGTACATTTACGTGCTTTGAGCATTAGACAAAAGATTATTATACCACTAAGATATAAATCTAATACCTTAAATGTCTTACAGGGCTATCTTCTCATTATAGATCTGTATAATATTGTATTTACATTCTACCACTACTTCTCATTTTAATTATATATATTTAGTTTTAGAGAAGCACAATTTCTTCTTTTCTTCTTTCCTTTAGGATATATTTAATTAGTTTAATTCAAACTTATGCCCTCCTGGCATCATCATTAACACAGAGTTAGGATAATTAGCATTTTAATGTACAATAAATAATCCTGTACAAAGCGGGTTTTTTTACATTACTCCTTCCTTTTTAACACTAAACCTATAAACCTATTTTCCATCTATATGCCACATTTTTTTTATTCTTTTTTCCCCATTAAAATAACTGAGCAGAGAAAAGAGTGTGGAAATTATAATTGAATATTTCTTCACTTATCAAGTCATTTTGACCTTACTACCCTTAGTACTTCTGTTTGATACTATGTTCAATATCAGAGGGATTGAGTGAGGTATCTATTTGTGGTTAAGGCATTTCAGGTCTCCTAAAGAACTTTAAGGGATTTGAATTCTTAGGTTAGAAATTATCGTATTGTTTTTAAAATTTACTTAGCTTCAAAAGCAGTGTTTGCAAAAAGCTGGATGAACAAATATAAGCAGAGATAATGAAATTGCCATGAAACTCAGGGGGAAAAAAGATATTGCTAATGTTTTATTTAAATTTTTTTTTTTGTGAAAGCATTATTTTTGGTCTGTAAAAGGGTTTAATAGTCAGAAAACTTAGATTTTTCAAAAACATTAACATACTGTTACGCCTGTCTTTCCACCTCCAAATCTTCATATTGCAAATATTCAAAATGATTTTTCGATTGAATTTTTTACCTTATGCCCTAATTCACATATGTCACCAAAAATTCATGAAAAAAATTAATAAAACCCCTGTAAAATAAAATGAGAAGACAGAGCAAGTATAATTTTATCACATGCCTTTAAGAAAAACCTTTTCAACAAGAAGTGTCTGCAGAAGAAAAAAAAAGACAAAAAATGTAAACAAAATTTCCACCTTGAAACTGCGACCCCAATGCTGATAGATTTCAGAAGGATGTAAAACTTTACATTTAGTATCAAATTTTACACTGAAGCTCAAATCCTTGAAATTTAAATCAAATTTCACAGAGAAATTATCACTAAAATTATGTCACTTAAATAGGACAAACTAATTTTCAGGGTGACCTGTGGCCTTTCATAAATGAGTTAAGTGGGAAGTCCAGTTCCCAGCAGATAAGCAATCAAGGAAAGAAAGAAAAAAAAGACCACCAGAGCTATAAATACTCATATCTTTTGTTGAGTGAATATATATCAGAAAATTGAAAGTATTTTGGAGAGTTTGTGGCAATCTACATTTCAGAAACTTTAAGCAGCATTTAATGTGTTTATATTATTCTACATTACATTTTTTGTTTTGATGCTTTGTTTGTTGGTGGTTTTTGGGTTTTTTTTAAGCTTTACTTTTATATGTGTTTTCTTTCATGAAGGGGTGAGCTGCACAAATCCCCTCCAGGACAAGTTAATTGTTTACTTCTGCTATGATTTTTCTCATCTTTTTCTTTGTATTTTCTGCAAACTTGTCTTTGACAGCATAGTTCTGTGAATGCACAAAATGATTCAATAGCAATCAAGCTTCTTGAACTTTAGAATAGAAAGCTGCACCATTATGTCCAGGTAATTCAGTTTGTGGAACAGCTGGTGTGTAATTCCATCATTTAATCCATTTCTATTAATTCTATCTGATGATAGTTTCAGTTATGGTATATTGCCAGTAAGTCATGGATGGTTATACCAGAGGCTTTGCTATGCTTATTAACTATGAAGAAATATCAGTTTCCATTGCAGCATCCATTTGAAAGGTGAAAACCATCCCAATACATGAAAATCTTACTTTAAGCAGGAAATAATTTGACATAGCTCCACCATCTGTTAGTTGGAGACACCATTACTGCTTTCACAATATTTTTTTTCTTATATGCATCTACTTATTCCTGTATGTTTTACACTTTAGCAATTAAATAAATTTTTAATGGAAGTTTTAATAACTTTTTTATTATACTGAAAATTTGTGAAATTATTTGTCTTTTTAATATATATAGTTAGAGGCTTTTGTGACTGACAAGGTTTTAACTACTGGGTTACAGAACTAAGATGTCTGTACTAATAGTTTAGTGCCTATTTTCCAGGTCAACTTTGATTAAGTTTCATTTAGTTATAGAATCACAGAAATTGTTTGTGTTGGAAGGGACCTTAAAGATCATTTAGTTCCAACTCTTTGTGTGATGGGCAAAGACCCAGTTTTCTATCAACATGAAATACCCACCCAAATAATTCTGAAAGATGAAAGAAGAAAAAGAGTTATCCAAAGAAAAAGAGTTATGCGACGAAAAAGAGTTATCCAAATAAAAAAGTTATCCAAAGAAAAACCACCAAGATTGTACTGCTTTCCTTTAGTCATTAGGATGAATTATATGAAAATGAAGCTGGGAAGAAAGGACGTGAACTTTAAAAAAAAGAGAGAATAATTTTGTTCCAGCTTTTTTATAAAGAGAAGATCTTCAATTTGTAAAGAATATGAATGCACTTTGATCAATCTGACTGAAAAATATGTCTGATAACACCCAAAGAAGATGCAGGAGAAGGAAAAGCAAAATAAAAAGCCTGCCATAAATGCATATGGATTTGAGGCATAATAAAAACTCAAAGGTGCTGAGAATATTTCAGTGTGTAGGATAATAAAAAAAGGGTTTACCCATCAATATTTCAATAGTATTTTAAATTTATTTGTTGGACAGAGAGGATGATAATCCTAAAGAAAAAATAACCAAAACAGTACATAAAAACATAATAAAATATATGATGTTAACATTGACTCTAAGGAAAAACAGTAATTACTAAATTTTTTTTTTATTTTGTCCAATGTACAAGAGAAATTTCCTGGTACAGTAGAATTGTACATTCACACACAAAATCCATGCTAAGAAATTTAGGATTTGTCGTTTTATTTAAAAATGTGCTCACTACTTTCCAGAGATGATCTTTTCAAATCATTTCTGTGGATTGTGTCAACAAGAGAGGTTTTTCTTTCCCCAGGGCTTATGCATAAAAAAAAAAATTGCTAGTATTTTGACCTAAAAATATTATGTCTGTTTCTTATGAAAAAAACCATATTTTGGTAGGAAATAAGCAGAAAGATAATGAAATTCAGAGAATATAAAATAAGAGTTGCATTCATCCTCATCAATTCACAATTTCATAATTAAACTATCAGCTGACTTGAGGTTGAAGCAATTATTTTTTTCATTTCATTGTCATTTTAAACAAGACTTCATGAATTAAAAACAAACAAAACCAAAAGCAAACAACACCCACTCCCAAAAAAACCCTCAAAAAAAAAATAGCAAAGAAAATGTGGCATAAGGCTAAGGATAAGAAAGATGGTTAAGGTCTGTATTGCAAAGAAATTTTGAAGATTGTTTTAAAGATCACATGAATAACTGAACAAAATTGCTTTGTAATAATGATAGATAATTAATTCCGTATTTTGGACATAGACCAGAAAGCAGGGTTTGTACATTAGATAATGAATAAGTTATCTGAAAAGTCTGAAGTACAGTTCTGAATAAACACATCAAACGTTTATTTTAAAATATGCTCCTGCCTTGACTAATAAAAAAAATTTCCCTTTCTCAAAAAAAAATAAATATATATATCAGAGAGGAAAAATATATCTTCAGAATTGCATAAAATATTATGGTGCTAATTATCTTGTTATTCTATTCAGCAATTCCTAAAAACAACCAACCTTCCAAACAAACAAAAACAACAAAAACCAAAACAAAACCACCCCCACCAAAACAACAACAGCAGCAACAACAAATCAATTTTACCCTGAAGAAGGAATCAGAAGCTGGTATAGCTTGACACTACGACTCAGCTGTTACAGTCAAGTTTCCTCTGCCTGTTTTCTTATTAAAGCATATTAAAGCAAGTCAAATCCTTATTTATATTGTAAGTGTCTGATTTGGTTTTTTGTCACAAGGTTTGGCATCTTTACCTATACTTTAACAAGAAGAAAAAAGGAAAAGAGAAAGGGAGAGAGAAAGGGAGAGAGAAAGGGAGAGAGAAAGGGAGAA
>JAWWEX010000001.1:12099664-12112021 GCA_035583215.1 Arremon brunneinucha | reverse complement strand
GAAGAAGAAACCCAGGATGACACCCTGTGCCCTCCATCTTGCTTCTTCCCACAACATGCTAAAAATCCCCAAACCTAAATTTCTCACCCAGTGATACACCTACGCTACCCTCTATGATCTATTTCACTCTTTTATGGGTTCCAGCCTATCTCGAAGTTTGGGAAACTTTCTCCATGAGTGAGGGACAAAGTCAGTGCTCCCATGGAGGTCAGGGCACCCCAGAGCAGACAGAGAAATATTCCTGGTGCCCTGGGTTTCCACACTGCAGCAACAGAGGTGAAACACATCCCGGGCTGCATCTGCAGGGACAGTGCCAGCAGAGACAGAGATGGGATCATCCCACTCCCCTCAGCACTTGCCAGGCCACACCTGGAGCCCTGTGTCCATTTCCTGGCCCCACAACTCAAAGCAGGCAAGAGCAGGCTGGAGTTAATCCAAAGGAGAGCCATGAAGATGGTCAAAGAGCTGGAGAACTCACCTATGTGTAAAGACTTAGGGCATTAGGTATTTCCTCCTTTTCTCAGGAGGGACTTCATCACAGCATTTCAGTACTTCGAGAGTAGTTTCAGAGGGCAAAGGCTCTCTATTCATAAGGAATTAAATGAAAGAAAATAAGGTAAAAGCAGTCCAGATTGTACCATGAGAGCTTTCATCTTGATAGAAGATTTTTTTTATGCAATAAAAAGGGTTAATCACTGGAACAACCTCCCTAAAGATGTGGCAAAATGCCCATCTCTGGAGGTTTTCAAGATGTGACTGGACAGGATGCAAGACAATTTCACCTAAGCTCCCCTCTTCATCTAAAGTTAGCCTTAGATATCTTGTTTCCATATCTATTTAGTTTATTCAGTTTGCCTGAGGCTCCTGATGATTGAAAATGTCATTTTAGACCATCATCTTGGCAACCAGTGCAAGTGTATGGTGTAAGGAAGAAATTTTCCTATTTATTAGTGAGAGGATTTTTCTTCCCTTCTCTGTGATGTTTTATTCTGTGAATATTGAATTCTATTCATTACTATTGCATATTTCATTGTGCTCATTTGACAAAAATTGGATGAGAAAAAGTGGGTTTTATTTCTATGAGATGGTTTCTAAAATCTTTTTCAGATGTAGAGATTTCAAACTAGCTTGAAGATTTTTTTGAAGAAATAGAAGTAAGAAGGTCTTTTCTGTGAAGACTTAAGGGCTCCAGAAATCACAAACTGTATAGGCTAGCCTGGAACTACAATTCAAACAAGTACTAATTTTAAAGAGAATGTTGAGTCATAAGGATGAAACCACCTCCTTGAGTCCATTTTAAACCCAAACAGCCGGTTTGGGGCAGTTACCAGCAGTTGTGAAGAGAGTAACTGCAGTTCATTTTGAAGAAAAGCGTCAGTGGAAAATCAAAATAATTTCCTGCACAAAATATTTCAGAACACTTGCTGTTTTGTAAGGTTTAAGGTTAGCTGATTTCCCCAAGGTCAGAAAATGTAAGATAGATATCAGATTAAAAGCGAAAAGAATGAGAATTATGTCTTAAACTAGAGTATCTGTCCAATGTTTATTTAATATTTACACTCATTTTGTGTAAAGTTAAAGAGAGCATATCTCTGTGCTAAGATTTAACATTAGGATTATTTCATGTACTTGTAGACAGACCTCATGGAAATCCCATGTGACAAGGAAGACAGATATCCTGTTTTCCAAAATTCAGCTTTCCATTAGTCACTCACCACTTCTGAGAGCACCAAGGACTAATTAGTCTTCCTTGATTTTGCATCTGCCAATGCAGCATGTACAACCAGATACATCCAAGGGGAGGGGAGTCATCCTTTTCCTCTCTTATGGACCTTCCAGTACTTAAAAATATTGTTGCAAGTCACTGAACAGTAGAATATAACATGCTGGTCCTGGAAACAGCATTAGGATTTTTAATATTTAATAAGCATATTTCTAAAAAGATAGTGCATACATGCTTTTTTTGCATGATTTGGGAGATTTTTATTTCAATATCAGTACACAATTATCTACAATTGTTTTAAATTGGTTTCAATTTTGCTTAGGAACAACATTCCAAAACATACAAACAAAGCAACTTCAACTGAAATTTGCATACATATACTATAGAAATTTGGGAAGAGAAAATATTTTGACACCTGTTTAAAATTTATTTTAGTCACATTTTCAGGATTGTTTCCATCAGTCAGTATTTTTTATCATAGCACCATAAAATGTTGTTTAGAGCATTGGCAATCTCTGTGTGAATGTAGCTCAACTCCACAGGCCAGGTGGGAATGTGACCTCTACTGGAAGGGTCATGTTGGCATTTTAGCTGCCAAGTACTGAAAGCCTTCAGGAGTGGAAAAGCCACGATTTCTTTGGAGAAACTTATTCAGCACTTCACTGCACTTCTGGTGACAAGACTTTCCTTGTGTTTGAGTTCCCAAGTCACCTCTCATGCCACTCCTGAGTTTGTTGCTACTGAGAAGAGCTTGACTCCATCACCTTTAAAATGTCCCTTCAAAGGAATTTCAGGCTTTTTTTTCAGTGGAAACAATGAGGAAACAAATCCCTTCATTTCTTCTCAAGGCTGGTGTGTTCTAGGCCCCCGATCATCCTGTATCCCTTCCCTGAATCATTTTTTAGGTGTTCCCAGCTGCAGCATCTGCAGTGCAGCCTCAGCAGGGCTGTACAGAGTGTAGAGAATAACTTCCCTCACATTCTGTTCTGTGGGAACTGCAGCATCAATTTTAAGCCATAATTAGACATGTAGAAATATATAATTTGAAACAAATGTTTATAGTAATTCTAAAAGATATATTTTAATTAGGCCAAACAAGAAGACAGTTGAAGCAAAAAACAGGTCCTCTTCATAAGGAGTAGTTGGCTAGAGGAGTTAGGATCTAAAGGCTTAACTACTAGATAGGTTTATTCACTGAGGAATCCAGGATACATGCTATGAATGCAGACATGAATACTATGTGAGGAAGAAGACAGCCAAAACACAGACTCAGGTGTATGGCTTCAGCAGGAAACATCAATGTTACCATAAAAATCAAGATACAGACGTTCCATTCAACTTCTTAATAAATTCTTCTTCATTTTTGCAAGAGTTTCATAATGAATGTGTAGTGAATTGATACCTATAAGCACTAATTTCATTTTCTAAAAAAATGAAGAAAATAAATAAAATATTACATCAAACATATTTGCCACATAATCACTAGAAGGGTCGTAAAATGAATGCAATTTCAACTATACAAGTACTCATCTGCTGACATTTTGTTATACATTAGCTGAGAATGTGTAGAAAGTCAATCAAAGAGCAGTAACAAAAGCCTGGAACGTTAATTAGATTTGCAAATTGAGTCCCAGAAATTCAGTTTCAAAAGAAAGCAAAGTATCCTCTTTACTCATGTCTTTTTTTCTCTCATGCTACATGAATTCCTCAAGGTGGCTTGTTGCTATTTTAAACTCATAATTTCCTGTAGTTGCTCGGCTACACAAAAGAAGCAGTATTCAAATTAGTATAATTTTCCTTCACTGTAGTTAGATTCAGTACTAAAATGTTATCCCTAGATAGACCAGGAAGGCAAGGCTTGCTGAAGTTATGCTGCTCTGAAAAAGAATATGGACTCATTATGACAATGGAAAACCAATACTTTAATGAAGTTATTAACTGCTTATATGGCACAGTAAAATGATCTACAGAAGAAGTAAGAGAAATGCATTATATTTGGCAGATTCCATTAGAGTACTAAAAACTATTGTGAAAAATTTTGCCCATGAATTTTGGGAAAACTTCTAGTCACATCAGTTGCTATCTTAATTCAATTGATCCTCCTCACAAAAAGAAGACAATAAAGCAAATAAACAAACTCAAACAAGTTACCATACAAATGATGAAAGTACCCTGAACACTGCTGGCAGAAGTAGTATGTTGTAAAACTTTAATTTCCCAACATCCTGTTTGTTTTCTCAGCATGTTAAAAAGTAAGGAGCAAGTAAAGTAGGTAATGTCCATTGGTGTTATTGCAGCATGCTGAAGAGTCTTGTTTCGCTCATCCTTGATATATTGCCTCTTCCATGTTTTTCTCTATTTCTTTAAATGTCTCATGTTGATAGATATTGTTCCATGTTTTCTTGCAGTTGACAAAAATATCTACATTTTAGGAGTGGCGGGATGTTGGAACAAGATGATCTTTGAGATCCCTTCCAATACAAATGAGCCTGTGATTCTATGACCCTATGATCCTTTTACACACATTAAAATTGTCGCCAATGGAATGAAAGTCATGACACAGATCATCCATAGTAGTTCTTTTTTATTTTTAAATAAACAGTTTTTAAGTATTAAGTATCAATATTTGTGGATATACAGACTAAAGTATAGATGTGGATACATAAACTAGAGAAAAGAATAGTTGCATTTGGAAGGGATTTAGGATTTCTTCTCACTTACACCACTCAGTATTCTTTTAAAGTTGTACAAGAGTGACATAACAATTTCAGAAGTGCAGAGAAGTGTAAGGTGATTTTAAAAAAATTGGTGATGGCTTTCAAGAAAATAGAGAAAAATATTTTATGCCTACAGAACACATTTAACAAGTTCAGACAACCATACCAAATTCTGCAGATGCTCAAAACATTTCAGTTGAAAATTCCATATGCTTGATAGTTCAAAAAAAGAAAGTAGAGAAAATAGTTGAAAAAGCCCATTGTCATGAGCAGAATTGTGTCATATTTGCTGCTTTAACATTTTAAAACAAACTGCATAACTCTTTTGAGATAAACCCATTTGGTTTCCAAGGCATATGCCCTGGAATCCTCATTCCTGTTCCTTATCTATGGATGTTTCCAAACAGAAGGAATTTTTATGCTCTACCCTGAAATCATTTTGTAGTTGACTCAGAGCAGTCTTCTAAACTTCTACAGACACTCCCAAAAATTTTTCAGGATTTTTTTCTCTTAATCAAGTTGATGTTACCATCTGGAACAATTCCCCTCATATACCGATCATGAAAGTTTTGTGAATTTCATTGCCAACAAAGGCAAAGAGAGAGAAAGTTTAAACAAGAGTTGAAAAGGAAAACACAAACACTGCTCCACAGCACTTATTTTAACCCAGAAACCCAGAACAGAATTCAAAAACAGTTTCTGCTTTCATGGGTTTCATTCAAGATAGCATTTGACAATTCAATTATCTTTAAGCATACAAAATGTTAAGCTGGAGCTCAGGCAAGCCAGGATTCTGCCCACCATTGAAATCACAAATTTTAACAAGCAAATCATGCCTTTAAATACTTAGTTGTGCATGTGTAGATTCACAGAATGTGTTGGGTTGGAGGGGACCTTAAAGATCATTTAGTTACAGGTGCCTTACCATGAACAGGAACACCTTCCAGTAAACCAGTTTGCTCAGAGCCCCATCCAACCTATTGTCTTGGTTTGGAAAGACAGGCGTCTGCTAAGGAGCACAGGAGCCTTCCCTGAAATGGAAAAGTGTAAACCCCCTCTCTCCAAATTGTTATAAATTTGAAATTAAGGGGGGGGTCCCAGGCAAATATATGGGAGCAGGAATAACAGTTCTTTATTAGGGAAGGAAAAAAAAAAGAGATGAAATAAACAATGCAGTAATCTAAAACAACACTGACACAACCTGGAACCCTGTTGCTCAGGGTGTTGGTAGCGGTTCAATTGGAACTGTGGCTGCAGCCCTCCTGGAGTGACAGGTGTGGTTCTGTTGGAGCAGGGATCCTCTAGAAAAGTGAAGTCTTCTTCTGAAGATCCACTGGAAGAGAGCAGTTGTTCCTCTGGGAAAATCCAGTGGAGAAGCTGTGCTGGCGTCACAGAATCTCAAGATTATATCCAGTTAGGAATGCTTGACTCCTCCCTCTGGGTGGAGCATCTCACAATGGGATGCCATAGTTCTTATCAGCCATGCAGTGACATTCAATAGCCTGTTATCAGCAGTCTCCCAGAGGAAGGATTGGGTGTGGAAGAGGTAAGGAAAACTGCCCACACAACAGAAGACAGCTGTCATACAAATGGCAAATAGAATGCAATTTGCTTGGCAATCCAGGACACCTATCCTTGAACATTTCCAGGGATGGGGCATTCCAGTGATGGCCCATCCTCTGGGCAACCTTGCCAGGGCAGGTATGCAGATTTTTTTGCAGTAACAGCAGGTACCATGTCAGAGACAGAAATTCCCCCTCTAGTCTTCTATTTTTATATTTCAAGCCAAATGAATTCTCAACTCCTTTGTTTCGCTGGAAAATCAAAAAAGTTCTGAACAAGCTAAAATATGATATTGCAAAAGAATGGGATTCAAACTGCAGCCATCTTTTGCTCACCTGGTGTGGATTGGGATGGGGTGGTTTTGGTTTCAGTTTTGAACTGCATGCAATTTTCCTACTCTTAAGATATGTCAAGAACCCAAAGGAAAAGGAGTCAGAAATTGTTATGTATCACTCTTGATATTTCAAATGTCAAGAGAAAAAAGAAAAGTTTGAATGCATTATCATGGCTTACTAGTGCACTTCAAATCTCTTCCAGACACTACAGCTTAACAAAGTGAGCAGCTCTGTGCACTCTGCCAGTGCTTCTCAAGCCTTATAGGTAAAGATAAAGGTCAGAGACAATAGGATCTCAATTATCAAGGTCTCAATCAAGCTCAAAAATCTCACAGTAATTGAAATGGAGTTGCTATAAATTAAAAAAGTTACAGTGACACTATAAATTATTTCGTACCTTCTTCTTAAGGTTTAGAAAGATTGATTTCTAACTTATATTGAGTGAAATCATTACTTCTTTAATTCATGTTTATATGTCTTAGGGGGCTAGGAAACCAAAAACCATGCAAAGGGTATTTTACCTCTAAAAAGATGTTATCTGAGCACTCTTCCTGAGATTTTTCAATGTGAGTCAGTTTGTAGATTTTGATAAGATTTTCAAACATAATATAAAACCTTGTGAAGTCATATTCAGTTTAAGGACTTTCTTTTTTCAACTTATTTAATATACCATCAGATTATTCCAAGAGAAAGCTTAAGAAGTAAACCCTACTTTTATTGAAAAATTCTTACTCAGAAAAATACTGCTATTTGTGAAATCTCTTTGAAAACTGGGACTTGGTTCTATTCAACTGCTTCTTTTTGAAAATCAATACAGAATACACATTACCTGCTAAATAATTTAGGATATAGAAAATAAACACACAGAGGAAAAAAAATAAACAAAACACAAAAAATCAAAGAAGAAAACTACCTGAATGTGTTGCCTGGGGCAATGATTAAAGTAGTCAAAGTTCCTTCTTTAAAGCAGAGACTATTTTTAATTTGTGGTTGTGTTTATACATATAGAAGGACTACTCAAAGCATTGCATATTTTACTTGAAAATGTCCTTGAGTTGTCATTGAAAGGATGCAATTCTCAAAACAATTCACTACATGCTCCCATTAAATTATTGGGTAGAAAAAAAATAACAAACCCTCTCATATTATCAATGGAAAAAAAATTAAGACAGTGCAGTTATTTCAAAAATTTTACTTAATTATTTTGAATTACATGAATGGATTATTCAGCTTTTATTTATAGTATAGTAACTACTATAGGCAAATAGACTCTGAAAAAAAAATCACAACAGACCACTTTATCAAAAGTGATATTCTTGGGTTTAGTCGGTAATCAAAGATAAACAGAGGCCCATATTAATTGCGGGCACTTACATGCCTTAATTTCTCCTCTCCATAATTAAAATTATTTTCTCTCACGGAACTTAAAACCACAGAAGTTATATATGGGGGAACTGTGCTGTTGCTCCAACCCTACTGTTATTAATTTTGTGTCAAGCATCTCTGAATTGGGTACTGCTTCTATTTCCATTCTTGAATCACAGACTGAAAACAATTTTCTACATTTTTTCCCTTAAAAAATTATGAGAGTCATAGTCATACTCTCAATAGTAATGTAAAGCTGAATCTCATGTTTTTTATGTATTTTTGAATTATTTTATGTTCTTAACACATTCTGAAAATTTGGAATTGGCACTACTGAATTATTAGTATTATTATAATCATCATTATTATTATTATTAATATTAATATTAATAGTAATACTACAGATAAATGCCATCAGACTGGTAATTAACAACTCTAATTTCAACAATCTGTGAAGAAATGAGAGGCCCCTGTTTCATGCCTTTAATTCTGTCCTTAAAAAAGTAGTGAGAAAAGAGGTTAGTTATCCTGGTTATTCATGTATGATTCACTGGCTGTCTCTCATTAAAATTCCAGAGAATTTTAGAGGTAACAGACAAAATTGGTTTTTCTAGCAAAATGTCTCTGGAGTAATTGTAGCCCACCATGTTTTGTCACAGACATTTTTCAAGGGACAATTCATCACTAAGTCAAATACATTCAGGGTTCTGATTTTTTGAATGGATGAAGGGGTGGATCATTTCAGCCTATACTTATGAAACAATAATGTTGCTTCAATTATTGCAGATCCTTAGGCCCTTAAATTTGTTTTAAATAATGTGCAGGTACCCGAGCAGCAAAGCTCTAAGATGCAGCTTGAAAGCTTTGACTGTAGGTTTTGAAACAAGCTTTTGAACCCTTTGAAAGACTCAGCTGGAGAGCAATATTCTTTTTATCAAACTTTTTGGATATGGCTTTCTTCCCTAGTAGGGAAAAACACTTTGGCAACTGCTCAACTCCTAGCCAATATTTAAATTACAAAGGCTTCTCTCTGCTCCCTCAATAGGGACACATTCCTGAGAGTCAGTTGCCAAGCTCAGTTATTTGGAGGTTACCTTTGTCTTCTTTCTGTTTCTTGTCACTTTTAACTCAGATTAAATTCCATTTGGGGAATGTCAATAAAAAGCAAAGCACTCTTGATAATGTTTACTAGTAATAAATACGATCCTTACTCATTCTTCCAGACACAGTATGATAATAGCTCTTTTAAAGAATCTGGATGCTGCCAGTTTTAAGAGCAATGAGTTTGGAAAAAAATAATTTTAAAAATAATCTTACACACTTGATATTTTTTCCCAAGTGTGAGTTATTATTTGAGAGAAGGACAGTGAAGCTCACAAGATTAAAATCTGTTCTGACAAGAGGATTACCCACTGCCAACAAGGCCAAGAATCCAACAATCAAACGAGAACAACTAAAACAAAATCATTTCACAATTAACTCAATTACTTATAAATTTCCAATAATTGTGTTATATATGCTTGAACAGAAATATGTTACACATGTTATATATGTTTCTGAGACAGAACACCACTATATTTTTATTTGCTTCCTAAATTGTGGCTGCACAGAATATTGGACTCTCCCAGTCCAGTTATATTTTATATTGTATATTTTCTCTGCATGTTTTATTCTCAAATCTTTTGAAGAGTTATTCACAGTAATTACTATTAATAATCATTTGCCTAAAGAAAGTGAACATAATAAAATTCTATTTTTTTCTTCATGAATCTAACTCAATTATTCAGATATAAATAAAAATATCACATTAATGGGAAAATGGACTGTGCACAAGCTAATGAATTTATTATTCTTAAGTGGATAAGCATGGGATTGTTTCAAAACTCAAACAAAAAGAAGCAAAAACTAAGCAAACATACAATACCAAAGCCAAACCCACAGTTCTTCTGTAAAGGAACTTTAAAAAATCCAAGGTTACCTAAAAGTGACCACTGAATAAAACCATAAAACCAAAATTTCTGAACACTTTAGTTCTCAAAAATTTTTTGTTTTGGTGAAAACTAGTTAAAAATTGTTTAAAATAGGACCTTTTTTATTCCATTCCAATTAGGTAAACACTGATGGAGGGAAGAGTGTTTCATGTATGATGGTACTGACAAATCATGTGATTTCTACTTGTCATGATATCAAATGAGTCATTAAAAAATATTTTATACAAATGAGGAAAGAGAGACTGTCACAATTTTAGTCCTGTAAATTTGTTTCTTCTGCTACTTAAAATATCAAGACTGTAAAGTTTCCTTGTTTTCATGATTCTCCCATATATGTATTAACATGCTCATAAAATATATTTTATCTTTTGAATTTTTTTGTTCCATGGGAAACAAAATATAGTTATACAAAATTAAAAAAAAAAAAAAAAACAAACAAAAAACTCCACCCAACCTCCAAGAATTTTTTCTGTTGTTGTTTTGTGTACATCAGACATATGAGGCATTTCCTTCTCTTTCAGGAAAAATTTGTTTTCCTTATACACTGTATTTTATCACCTCCTGTGCCTGCTCCTGATATCTCATCCCAAAATCAATGAAGAAACTGTTGATCAAACTGTGAATAATAGGGACTGTATTTCCTTGATAAGAATGAAATAGAGACTTTGTAGCTCAGATAATTAAAAAGAAACTATTTGCTCAGTTTTGGAAAGATTTAAGGGTGGTGACTCAAGGTATTAATTTCTCTTCTTGAAATCAAATTTTCATTTCTCAGTATAAAAAACTTCTAGTGGCAGTCCTAACCTAAAAGAGAAAAAGGTTAATTTTAGCTTTTTTTGGTATTTCCTGTTTTCTCATCTAAATATTTTTTATCATTGTACATAGTTATTTTATTACAACAAAAATTTTGCGCCCTCAAACTTATGCTTTCAAAGCAATTTGCCCATAGGAAAATAAGTAAATATAAGTCTCTCCTATATGAATGTGACCCCTTTCTTTCATAAAACATGACCATCCCTGAATTAATTTTATTCTTACTATGCCAAGCCAAGGCTTGTACCATCAACCATCAGGGAGTGACCACTAAATCCACTTAGTGAGTAACCTAAAGGAACCAAGGTGTGTGCAGCATGTGACAATTGACACAGAAAACAGAGAATGATGCTAACATTTTTATTACCTGATAGTCATACAGCCCTCTTCTGGGTTGAAATCTTTTTCCCAACACTAAGCCTATTTGTGATCCCTTAGGAGTCAAATTTATTTAGGAAGAGGAAGAAAATATAGTGTGACATGTGGCAGGGAATAAAAAAATTGTCTCACTTGGAAGGAAAAGGGATCTTTAAAAGTAGACAATACAATTTCTATTATGAGATACAAACCCGATTTTTTTAAAAATAAAAATTACAGTAAATTCAGTGGAAACAGAAAGTATTAGTGTGTCTACAACTCAAAGTACTTTCACAGACCCACAGCAGAACCATTAGTGATTGAATTGCCTCAATTATGTAAAAATCCATCCTCCTTGATCTTCAAAGACTGCATTTTCTTCACTAAAAAAGTGGTAAATTCAAATATCAAGCTTTAAAATCAGTGAAATTTCATTGTCTGCACCTGACATGTAAGTCTTTTGGATTTTCAGTTGATTTTGTTCTACCTCTCACAGAATTTCTGTTTCTTCCTTCTGTACAAAGACCTTTTATTTATCCATTTTCCAATTTTAATTTTAAACTTTTCTTCAGTGCTATTGACTAGCATTGGACACTTTGTTCCTTAGACTAATTAGTGCCTGAGATTTAAACAAAGAAAACAGGAATTTGTAAGTTGTGGGTTTTTCTCCTCAATGCAGTTGTAGCAGGTAGCATATTTCACATATTAGCAATTATATAGCAGAAAAAATATTTGAAGTGGGAGTACAGCTACAATAAATAACAGTGAAGAATAAGTAAATATTCCACAGGACTCTGAGAGTACTCTTGCATTATGTTAAGATGGTAAGAAAGTCATATATATATAAATAGTAAAGAAAATACATTCTGTAATAGGGATGCTGTGACCCTTCTCTCCATTTTGAGAGTAAATGGGAAGTTAGGATTGCAAGAGCCCAGGGGTCCCCTAAGAGAAAGGCAAAGCAGACATTCCAGGCTTCATTCTGCCATGGAGAGGTTGGAGACAGAGCAGGGGGTGGTGCTGTGGCTCTGCAGGTGGCATTTTTCTATAAGATATCCTTACTTGTGCTGGACAGGTAAGAAGTATTCCAAAACTAGTTTCTTTCCAGAAGAAATATACTTTTTCCTAGGCTGATACAGATATCAAGAAGTCATTATATATCTACAGAGGTTAATTAGATATTTTCTGGTATTATTCCATCAAGAAACCCAAACATTGTAGCTAG
Source organism: Arremon brunneinucha (assembly GCA_035583215.1). Taxonomy (NCBI): domain Eukaryota; kingdom Metazoa; phylum Chordata; class Aves; order Passeriformes; family Passerellidae; genus Arremon; species Arremon brunneinucha. The sequence continues at coordinate 12,099,932 of JAWWEX010000001.1, read as the reverse complement.
TCCCACCCCAATGCTTAAGTTTATATTAGTCCTGAAGCAATTTTTATTTCTTTATTCCAATATAAATCTGTTCTGAACTTCTGAGCCTCTGGCCAGATATAAATTGATATTTTCCATCACTGCACAATGACCACAATGTGTTCCTTTATTTGAGGTAAATTTTCTTTGATAGTTATTTGTACTCACGAAGGATTTCTTGGACATCCAACACATATTCTTTGGCAAAGTTATCAACAACAGCATATCATCTGAAAACTGACAGTAGTCC
>JAWWEX010000001.1:12066227-12090656 GCA_035583215.1 Arremon brunneinucha | reverse complement strand
CATGTCTATAAAGTATCTTCAGATTGCCATTTGAGCAATCAAAATAAAAAAATAAAGAAAAAAGAAAAAAGAAAAAACCCCTCCATTTTGTTCAAGGTGTCTTAAAATTTAGGTGGAATATCCTTATAGTTTTTAATTAATAAAGTTAATTTTGTCAAAATTATGACGTCTTTAACAGAGGAATAAATATTTTAACAAAAGATGCTAAACAGTTCTATAGTCTGCTTTAGCAGGAAGGTTCAAGTCCTCATATTATGTCAACATAGATAATCAGTAGAAGAATTTTTAGATATTTTGAAAAAAAAATTAACTGTTTTGGGCTGGTATTTTTCTCTTCATGTAGAAAGTAAAAAAATGATCAAACTAGATGTCTCCTACACATTCTTTATCATACAAAGTGCCCACCAGTGATACTGACTCATGCCAAATATAAGACAGTACATAGTTTCCAGTCTCATTGATTCTTGTTTATAAGGAGACATCTAGGTATCTGAGCAGGTTAAAAGCAATTTTTAAGCATATTTGCAATTTTTTATAATGTCCGTATTTTCTACAAAAATATTTTCCTTTGTATTTTCCAATGGGTTTTATCAATAATATCAAGTGTTTACTCAAGATTAAAAAAGTATCTCGGTCCTCTTCATTTTTTTATCCATAAGGACAGCCTAGTTAAGGAGATTGATGGCTGGTTAGTCTTCTAGTTAGGCCTGGTACAAGCAAGCAGTAGTTATCACAGGAACTTGAATTTTCTCGAGATATGAACTCTAAAACTTTATTACCAAGCATTCATCACCAGTAGTGATGACTACAAAATACAAGTAACTCTAGAAAGGCAAGCAGACCTTAAATTTGATTTTGACATGGTAGGGGATGTCTGTATGGCTGCAGTCAAAAGAGAGAATGAATCAGTTGCAGCCTCACTGGTCTTTCAGCTTTTAATACAGACTTATCCCATTTTTCCATGCTGATTCTTGTTCTACTTTCTCTGCCCAAAGCACAAAGTCAAAATAAATTATTGTATATATATTTATATAGCTTTAACATCATAGAAGATAATATACTTACTTCTTTTCAGATTGGAAACTCTTCATGTTCAGCGATAAAAGAAGATGCTGAACTGTTGAAAAGTCAATATTGTCTCCTCCTCTTTGTCTCAGCATTGAAAAGGAAGGCTATGGTGGTGATGGGGATAACCTGATTGCCTCATGTACTAACTGCCCTGTCTGTTGACAGATTGTTGCAGTGTGTTTGTTAAGTTTATTGTATTGCTCCCCCATGTTCTGTATTGCTCCCCCCATTTCATGTAAATGGTTCTGCCCTCCCCAGTTCTCCCGCCATAGCCCTGCCACTCATTTTTGTTACTATAGTTACTCCCGCCCTTGGTCCTATCAATCCCTCAAGTTATATAATTCCTCCTCCCCTTCATTTCCTTATATGTTTACTTGTTCTCCTCCCTGGGCCCAGTCAATCATCCCCACTCCTTCCTACTTGCCAGAAGCTTCTACTCACTCGGGGTGATGATTGGCTGTGGTCCCGGGGCTCCCCCCTTATAATGTAACTATTGGTTTCTCCATAATGTCAGTTATGATAAGTTCACTCCCCTGTCTTCCCTTATTGGTTCGTTGTAAACCCCTCCCTTATACACCTCCTCCCTTTATAACCTTGTTTCACCCTCTACTCTTGGTCACTCCCTGGTTGACTTTTTGGGATATCCAGTAAACCTGAGTTTGTCCCCAGCGGGTGTCCAGCTCCTTCCTCGTCTTAGCAGCAGCAAGCCCGTCAGCAGCAAGCACAGCCCGAGGCCATTAGACGCTGAGGGCTGCTTGCAGGATTGCAGCTGGGTGTTTGGCCGCCCTCTGCTAGCCAGGCATCTGACCGATAAGGCTGGACACCTCGCCGCAACAGATCACAAAGGAAAGGAGAGAAAAATTATATGGTGACATGCCTTGTTTCTTTGGGATCAAGAAAATTCTGTATTATATTTACTTGAAGTAGACAAGTCATCTGCAACTTCAAATGACTTAAATTCAACTAGATATGGACTGGAAGAAATAAATTAAAAAATTCAAGAGATATTGGTCATTGATCTTGGAGGCGCTATTAACTTGACCCTTGAGAACTTTCGCCAGACAGTCACAGAATCCCAAAATTCCTGGCCTTGAACACTTCCAGGGATGGGACGCCCACAGCTTCTCTGGGCAACCTGTTCCAATGCCTCATTATCCTTACAGTAAATAATTTATTCCTTTTATTAAAACTTAACTTACTCTATTTCAGTTTGAAGATATGCCCCCTTGTCCCGTCATTCCATGCACTTGTAAAAAATCCCATTCCAACTCTCTTGTGGAAGATTTTTCGATCCAAGAGAGATGGGGAAATGTGGGAAATGGATTTGTAGAGAATTCTCAAAGCCTGACGGAAGGCCCACACAGTATGCATCTGTATGCAAACCTTGAGATAAAAATACTGACTGAGACATGCCGTGGAATGGGACAGACATTGAGAGAGAAATGGAGCTAGAAACAAGTTTTAAAAGATGGTCTTGCAAATAAGACTAGATACTTTGGAGAAATAGAACTATGAAAGATGCATTGTAGTAGGACCTACAAGGGATAATTTTAGATGATTTGCTTTAAGGCATCTACAGCATGATGTGGCAAAAAGCCGATAGGTCAAGAAACACTTAAAATGAATTGTAATTAGGAGATAATTGGCTTCTGATTGTGATAGAGTGAGTTATAACATCTGTATTATCTCATTCTTCTCATGAGACTAAAAATAAAATAAAAGTTTTTAAAGCACCTCTCAGTTACCTGATCTCTGAATCAAGAAAAAAATATTGTCTGACAGAAGACTTCTGTAAAGACTCTAAAGACTGTAAGGACTACAAGGATTTCCTGAATCCTTCTCTTCTGGGGCTGAACAGTCCCAGGTGTCTCAGCCTTTCCTCACAGGAGAGGTTCTCCAGCCATCTGGGTGTCTTCATGGCCTCCTCTGGGCTCATTCCAGCAGGTTCCTGTCCTTCATGTACTGGGGAACCCCAGAGCTGGATGCAGCCCTGCAGGTGGGCTCTCAGCAGAGGGGGCAGAGGGGCAGAATCCCCTCCCTGCCCTGCTGCCCACGGGGCTCTGGGCGAGCCCAGCACACGGGGGGCTCTGGGCTCCCAGCTCACATTGCCAGGGCATGCTGAACTTCTCATCAGCCATTCTATGATTCTCTAATTCCAAGAAGTTCATTCTTTATGGAGTATCAGGATAAGTTATTCTAGAAAAAGAATAAAATTTATCTCTTACCTTTTTACCTTTTCCTCAGTAACTTTACTTTTCCAGTTCATTATCAGAGTAGAATGCTGCTTTAACCCCTGCACAGAGCCTGCCATCTGAACAAATAAATATTGACAGCACTGAACACAAACTAGGTTTCAATAGCTTAAATAGGAGGTTATAATCAATATTTAGCCTACAATTTTGCTTAGAACATCATAGTAATTGTTTTTTGGCTGGCTTTCTGTTTCTTTGCTTGTTTTTTACAGATAGTATTCCGATGACAGGTGCCTGGGCTTGATTATTTTTTTTAATGAAATCCTGACTGTTTAAGGGGTTTTGAGAATTTTAAAGATTTTTTTCTCCCTTATCTCATTTTCATTGATTGTTCTTTCATTTGCTGCCTTGTTCCATCCCTGTCTTTGTGTTTATTGATAAGCAGAAATACAAGTCTGCAGACAATTAAGGGGCCTAACCTGCTCTAAGAGCTAAGAGCTGATCGGTATTGGAAATTGAACCAAACATTTGTACAGATATATTCTATAATTCAATTTTTTGAGATAAATATGTCATTAAGGTATAATATCTGCAGGCCTTTAATAAAATATATTGTGGGACGTGAAATCCATCAAAAGTTTAGAGGCATCCACAAGCGTTTTATCAAAGCAAGGAAAATTTCTTCATTAGTCCAAAAGTTCTCCCATTTAGCTACACAAAATGAGTGACTTACCCAACAGAAAAGTACTATTGGAAGAAAATGTTATTTTACTTTCTACTTATCTCTATTTTTGGTAAAAGCTATATATATATGTGTGTGTATATGTGTGTGAGTGTCAATCTGCATATGCATAACAAATTATAAACGCTGTAGCAAAACTATGATTTAGCTGGGATGTGACTAAACCCCTTTCATACTTTAGTAATGGTATAAGCACTTTCTAAAATCAGATACATAATTTGGACCCTTGATTACATTTTGTTAGTAAGCTGATTTCATTAGAATTTAAAGAAAAAAGAAAAATAAAGAAAAAGGTTTTCTGTATAGACAACATAACTGATAGCTACAAAAGTATGATAGAAAAAAAAATTCTTGCATAATAACCACATGGCTCAATAAGCTGGGCTTTAAGATCCTCAGTTACAATAAATTATCATGACTGCTTGTTTCATCTCTGCTGATTTTTTCACTAAATAAAAGCATATCATCAAATACTGTAAGAAATGATAAAATTTGGAGAGTTGATAGAACAGTAGTATATGTAAAAATAGTAAGATAAAGAGTATTTACAGATACTGATGTATTTTAAAATGTCATCAAGAACAGATTTCAGAGTATGATACCCTTGAAATCACTGAATCTCAAAGGGGTTTGGGAGGAAAAGGGGCCTTAAAAACCATAAAATTGCAACCCCCTGCCATGGGCAGGGACACCTTCCACTATCCCAGGTTGCCCAGAGCTCCATCCAGCCTGGCCTTGATCACTCCCAGCGATGGGGCAGCCACAGCTTCTTTGAGCAACCTGGGCCGGTGTACCACCATGCTCACAGTAAAGAATTTCTTTCCAAAATCCAACCTAAATCTACTCTTTCAATCAGGAAAAACACTTCAAAAATACAGCACTACCAGTCAGAGCTATCACGAAGTTCTGCAAAAACTTAAACATGCATTACACCAGTTTGTATCCTTAGCATACTTCAGAAGACTTCTAGGATGCAGATTTCTACTTCTGGCTCTGCCCACAACACCACTCTCAATATAAGCAAATAAAAGCAAAGAGCCTTATTACAGAAAGAGTTCCAATAGGCTGGATGGTCTGTAATCCAGAAACAACTATTCCTCTTCATTGGCTGCACTAGGATAAAGCATTCAGGGGCAGAGCATTAAGGAGATTACCAAATTAATGAACCAGTTCAGATTTTCTTTGAACTTCACTCAGAGGAGAGAACTGAATTCTGATTTTATATTCTTTTTGACTGCTGAAGCTGCTGAGCCTCATACATGTCTAAACCCAGGTCCTTATGGACGTGCCTTTCAGAAGCCAGGAGTTTACACACTGCAGGAAACTTGGATGGCAACTGATTTAAGGTCACTGAAGGATGATGGTTAAACTTAGATAATGAGGTTCTAAATGTAACGCTTTTGTGTTTAAATTAGGAATTTTAACCCAAGTACCATCCTCAATAGTTGCTGGATTCCTAGCCTGTGGCATTCACATTCTCTGAAAAAATTCCTTTGCCCAGGATTTTTCTCCTGGGAAGCTGAGAAGTCTCAGAGAAAAGGAAAACAATTCTTATCTCATTTGCTTCTCTTATGTTTTGCTCTTTTGGAATGTGTTTGGAGAGTGTTTACTCACAGGTGGTTGTTTCATTGGTTTCTGGTGTGAGTTGTTTTGACTCATTGGCCAATCGTGGCCAAGCTGTGTCGAGACTCTGGAATGAGTCACGAGTTTTCATTAGTATCTTTTTGGCATTTATTAAGTATCCTTTCTGTATTCTTTAATATAGTTTAGTATAATATTCTTTAATATAATATAGTATTATAAAGTAATAAATTAACCTTCTGAGAACATGGAGTCAAATGCATCATTTCTGCCTTTGTCGGGGCATTCCCTGCAAATAAAATACTAGACAGACAAAGAAGCCTTAACACAGAGAATTTAAAGTTATTTCCTTAATGATCAATTAAAATAATTTTTAAATTATTTATGCAGCTTTTGTGTAGGAAGAAAAAAAAAGACAAAAAAACCACTTGGGGAAACATTTTCCATTTTGAACACTCAACTTCTGTTCAATAATTGCTGTTCCTCCTTTTTAGACTCAGATTCTCTTGTTTGTGATGAGGAATATACAGAATTTCTCTCAATCCCTTTGGTTAGTCTTCTGGTGATGCAGGAGGTTGAGGTAAGAATGTGGTTGTATGCACTGGTTTGCATCCTTAGCATACTTCAGAAGTAGACTTTTAAGACGTAGATTTCTACTTCTGGCCCTTCTCACATCATAGTTTTACTTCTGTGACTCCCTGCTTCATGCTTTTTCCTTCACTGCTTTATTCTCAGTGCACCAGCACAAGCCCCTCCATAGAGCATGGTCCCCCAAAAGTAACCCTGGGACAGTGTGGGCTCCTCTGTGAATCTCTGTTTAGGGGCATCACCACCCTGGCATGGAACTTGTGCTGCACAGTAAATTGGACTAGTATAATTTTCTAGAAATTTCTTTATATAAGTTAGCATCATTATCACTGAACCTAGATTGCTGGTAATTTCAATTTACAGATTTAATTAATTGTAGTTTTAAACCAGCTTCTTATGAAAACTTTCAGGCTTAGATCTGAAACAAATGTGGAAGGCTTTCTGTATGCTCTGCAGCTCACACTGAAACTTTATTTTTCAGGAAGTGTGCCTCCTGATAAATTTTTTGAAAGACAATTAGTGCAGAGACAGCAAAGCCTATCTTACATGAGCGGACTGAAAGAGCTTGGCTTGTTTAGTCTAGCAAAACACAAGATAAGAGGGCAGATGATTGTTCTCTGTAAGTACCTCTGGGAGCAAACACAAGGGAGAGGGACAAGCTATTAAAGCTAAAAGACAATATCAGCGCTAGAACAAAGGTATGTAATTTGGTCTGAAAATTGCACTGTAAATTAGAAGATTATTTTTAACCATGAGAAAATGAAGGTGTGAAGCAGCACCTAAAAGCAGGGATAAAAGCCCCTGCAGACACAGACTAGCTCTAATGAAGGGAAATATGAGCATATGAACAAGATTAGATCATGAGTAACTAACAGTAGCAGATAATTTAACTTGGCAGTTAAGGAAAATCCTTCCTGGGGTTTTTTTTTTTTCCCTTTTCTGTTATTGGTTGGGGTTTTTTGTTAGTTGATTAGCTGGCTTGTGATGAGATTAGGTTTGTTTTTAGGAATTTATTTTTGATTGGTTGGGGTTTATTGATTTGTTTGTTTGTTGTGGGACTTTTCTACATATCTTAAGACTCGATAACTTTATTGGAAGCACATTGACCACTCATAATCAGATCTCTTTGGGATTTGTCTCAATGTAAATATACTTCTCCTTCAGCCCACTGTATAAAGAAAGATGTCTCCAAAATGGAACATTTGCAACAAAAGGGAATGAATCTTCACCTCACCTGGGGACAGTAGAGTTCACCAGGGACACAGAATATATCAGCTGTTATTACCCAGCAGCCACTCTTCAATTTCACATCTCACTCTAAATAAGAAGAGGAGGAAATTTATTCCAGAGTTGTTCTTGATCTCACTGTATATTATAGCTCTTGAATTAATCTTTTTGATGTTGAGAAGTGTTCTGATCTCCTGTAAGCACACAAACCTAATTACGTATGCCATTATAAGGTACATTATTCATTCCTTGGCAGAACATTTTTTGTCTGTAATAATGCACAAACATGTCGGACACTGGCAGATCTGACAATACAATGTGATGTGCAATTAGTCTTAAAACTGAGCCAGTTATGTACCTTTCTTGTATTAGATTAGATCGTAAGTATTAATTCAGTTTCAGAGATCTTCTGTAAGACAATGATAGTCTGGTTTGTGAGCATCTTTAATTTGTATTTTATATAGTCACTGAGATTCTGCCAAGGACATTTATCTCATCTGTTCAAGATTTCAATTTTCAGAAGTTGCTTGGAAAAAAAAGGAGAGATTGTAGGCTAAACTCTCAATAAACGTCCAGTCTTCAATACAACAAAATAATTCTGGCACTAAATCAGTCAATAAATCACATTTATGCGCTGTTTCACATGACCCTTCCTCCTCTTACCTTACGTCCTGTACTGAAGAACACATTTGATGGGACTTTCTTTCTGACTGCAGCTGCTGTTGCAGAATCCCGGAATCACAGAACTGATCAGGTTGGAAGGAACCACAGTGGATCATCTGGTCCCACCTGCCTGCTCAAGTAGGGTCATCCCAGAGCTCATGGCACAGCATTGCATCCAGATGTTTTTGGAATATCTCCAGTGAGGGAGACTCCACACCCTCTCTGGGTGATCTGTTCCAGTGCTTGGTCACTGTACAGGAAAGTAGCTCTTCCTCATGTTCAGGTGGAACTTCCCGTGCCTCAGTTTCTCCCCATTTCCCCTTGTTGCATTGCTAGGAATCATAGTAAAGAGCCTGGTCCATCCTCTTGACACTCATCCTTCAGACATTTATAGACATTGATAAGGTCCTGTCACTTGAAAATTGCTGTGAAAGCAAAGTTTCCCAGCTGTATCTAAGGTTTATATTCAAACATTCCAAAGTCTGTCCTAACAACGTCTAGATAACAAAAAGACTAGAGGAAAGGCTGGTTCCAAGTCAGAGTAGATGCATGTCCTTTCTGCATTACTAATGGCAATCTGTCAATCTGCAGTTTGCATCTGCTGTTCAAGTGTATTTTTATCTCCTTCCCAGAAATATGTAGGTTTTGCTGACAGGCAAGAGGTCACTGCACCATTTGAATTTGTACTGTGAAAAAGAATTATTAAAATCTGCCTCAGCTACAGAACAGGACTAAATTCTCATATAGGAAAGTTTGTAAATGTAGGAAAATTATAAAGCTGCTAGAGAGGAAGCACAGTTTTTGGAACTCCAAAGTTAAAGTAACTGGAAGTTACTTTATTTTGATAAAAAGGGGTGTTTCTGTCCACATAATTTTCTTCTGCATGTCTGCTAGAAGTTAGCAGTTCATATTGTTAACTAATGACAATACAAAACAAAGCCCAGTGCATTTTAGGGCCATCACATCATACCTATTGAGATTTACTGCTGGAACCTGGAAGTGTTTTATTCCAGCCTGCAAACCTCTCCTCACCTTTGTGAGCCAGCACATGACTCAGATAAAGTACTGACAGGAGCACTTGCTTATCCTGATTTAAAGTTCGGGTAATTCTGTGGAGATTGTTCTACTGACATTAATGGGGTTTGTGTTGGGCCCTTTTAGCACATTGACATCCTAAGTCTCCAGGCAGCACTCCAAGATCCCTAAACAGGCATGACAAGCAGTCTCACTAAGAGAATGGTGCTTCCACTACTCCTCTCTGATATTTTAAAAATTTTTTAAAAATATGTTTGTACAGAAGGCTGTTCTATCTCTTTATGATTGATATGGCAACTGCCAAGATATATGATCACCTACACCTATACAGCTTCTCCTTTTTCCCAAAACAATAAAACTACATTAAATCTCAGTAACTATATAGTAACTGAGACTCAAATTATTTCTTCCAATTGCACACTCTCTTGGAAAAGAAAATTAAACAGAATAAAATAAATAATTAAATTACGTTGCATTTAAAAAAAACACAATTGAATGGACAAAACAAGCAAACAAAGGGACTCTAGTGATGGAACAAAGGGTAAGGGGTTTAAATTAAAATGGGGTAGATTGAAATCAGATATAAGAAGGAATTTTTTTCTAATGAGGTTAGCAGAACGCTAGAATGGGTTCCCCCAAGAGCTGATAGATGTCCAGTCCTTAGAAAAATTCATGGTCATGTTAGATGGGGCTTTCCTCAACCTGATTTAGTTGTCGCTACTCACTTCAGGGGTAGTTGGACTGGACTATGTTGAAAGGTCTCTTCCAACCCAAACTCTTCTATGATTCTAGTAAAACCCACAGATTCTGCAGTCAAGTGAAGCCAAAAGATAAGAATAGCTGCATTTCGTGAGTATGATCAGTAACACAGTAAAACTGACCTTTTAGAAATTCACACAATCACTGAAAATCTTATTCATTATGTCTGAGACACAAAGCAAAGCGAGAAGACTGCTGCCTGCAGTTTATACTGTCCAACTGCACTGTGAGATATGATAAAAAATTAGAAAAAAAGAAAAACTCCAATTCCACGGACTACAGACAAAGTACACAAAGTCACATTCTGCCAGCAAGAGAAGTGTTTCACTTCTGTCATCACTAACAGTGAAACACAATTCCTAGAGATGGAAAGTGTTAATTATTTCACTAATAAAATTATAATAAAAACACTTACATGAGCCCACAAAGACCTTTGACCCCCTGCTATTATTGATAGCTGTTTTTGGTATTTTCCAGACCAGGCAGAAATACTACACTGAGGACCAAAAGAAAGATCAAGAAAAAATCCAGTAGAGCAAAACATTACTTGGAAGAGAAGTTAAAGAATTATGGAAAAAAAAACAAAAAAAAACCCAAAAACACATTGAAGACTTGCCTTCAACCTGGTTCCCTACTTAATTGCAAAATAAATCAATAAACTGAGAACTTTGCATAATTTTCTGCAATGCAAGAAGCCGTGGTACGGGCAACAGGCTGCACATCTGCAATTATGCAGCTATGTCTAATGATAAATTCTCTGGATTTCACAGCCTTCTACACCAAGTTCTCCTAGAATTGTTAAACTCTTCACTCACTTGTGGTGACACTTGGGGAATGTGTCACCTGGGATACAGAAAAATGAGAATATCTGCCAAGGTTTTTATTAGAACAATAAGACCTCTGAATCTTCAAGCATGGTATTTAATACCAAGGTCGTTAAATTCAGCTAGAACCTCTGACTCACAACTCAACTAAATAACAAAGTGCATTGGTCAGATGATAACTGTTAAAAAGAAAGAGGTGACAGTGGCTGAAAAAAGCCCTGGATATTTAAAGCTACCATCTTTCTTTTAAAAGTAAAATATACTGTATGAAAGAATCAATGGATATTTTAATGAGAAAATTCTTAACCTACTTAATAGTTATATTTTAGGAAATGCTGAATGTCTCTGAATTAGCTAAAGAAACTAATGATTAGATATTTTCCCCAGTGTAAAGAACTGCAAAATGGTTGCTCTGGGCAGTGAATATGATTGCACATTAGTGAAATTCCAAGTATTGCCTTGATCTAATTTTTTTTATTAGAACCACCAAATAAATTGTGCAAAGCTTTTCAGAGAGAATTTGTAAGAAGTTTAAATGACTATAGTCACTATTTGAAGGACAGAAAATTCAAAAGAGAAGATCAGAAGCAATTATTTTGATAGAGTTTTGTAAATATTACGAAAGCACCATTAAAAATTCTACTATTTTAATGTTCAGTTAGATTTCTTTTTTGGAAATCCAATGAATATATGTATTATTGACCAGAAAATACAGCTGCTAAGTATTAAATAAATAGATGATAATAAAGCTGAAGTAAATTTCACATGTAAGGGACTCTCTACAGAACAAAGAAGCACAGTTTGTGCTGAATTAGAGAAGATGTGGTGTCAAAATTATGCCAATTTACTGCTGAAAAAAGTTAAAAAGAGGGATAAGTCACAAAAATTTTTCTCACAAAAATTTCTAAGGGAAGTGAGAGGACTATAGCCACCATACCTTTTCTTGTATGAAAAAGTGCCATATTTTCCCTCCTTTTACTCTATAACTCCAGAATTATTCCACTTATAACCTGAGGTTAAGAGAAGCTTGAAAGGTATTTGATGGACATAATCTGTCTTTTCTTCTTGCTTCTGCCTTTAAAACCTAACATCCATCTCAGAGATTCCATGTCTGGGCAAAATTTGCATAAGTACTGGTAGGAAAATAAGTACAGCATCAATAGTCACTGAAACACACAGAATTTTTTTATTTTTGTTTTTTTAGGCTTAAAGGAAATCCGTCTTTCCCATAGAAGTAATCATGAATCTAAAGAGGCCAGGTCTTTGCAGAGGACAGAGTAATCAATGGGTTAATGTCACCTTGAAAAAGAAGAAGATTAGGATGGCTGATCTTTATTCTTGGAAACTTTATCAGTCAGTTCCCTAATTCCTGTTTCAATTTACAAAAAAACCCCAAACATAATTGACTTAAATGTTTCAATTTGTTGTTTCCATTGAAAAGAAGCATACTATAGTCAATTTACCTTCTGCTGAAAATTCTCTTTCATCTGGAAATATGAAATCAGAAAATTCTTTTTTTCATCTGGAAGGAAAGGAAACAAAACTGTTTGGAACATACCATGAAAAGAACTTCTTGAGATTTTCTTATCTACCCTGTGCCTGATGTACACTCTGTCTCGGAAGCCTGCTGCTGTAACAAACATCCACCAGGTTTGGCATCTTTTACAGAAGAAGAAAATTTGAGCTTCAACTTAATGGTCTCAATCAGCAAAATATAAACCTTTAAGAATCAGAGTTTGGGAAGCTTGTCTACTTTCTAGTCAATAAACCAACTACACAGAGAAAGTCTTATTTTAGGCTTTAGAAAGTCTGAGGTAACTGATGGTTGATATTAATTCCTCTTTTATTTCCATTCCTATTTTACCTTATGTCTTTTCTAGATTGCTGTTAAAAACTCTCTTTACCTATGATTATTGCAAAATACTCCAGAAAAAAAGTAAAAAGTTGTTCTCAACTCATGTAAATATCTATGTCCTTATTCATTTCAGGCTTAGAAAACTGCAATTCAAACAACAAAGTCAAATTCACAGCTTTCAGAAAAAAGAATAGTTCTGAATAGATTTCCAATATTTGGCCTCATGCTTGAGCTATAAAATTCATTTAAAAAAAGGCACCATCATAATTTAGAGCTCTGGTTTTTGTTTAAAAATGTTGTTTATAATTGTCACTGAATTTGCAATGGAAATGAAATGACAATTCTTTGTTTATTCATTTTAAGCTACTTTATACCTTAAAATCTTATGCTCTTTTAAACTAAAAAAATATTAGCAGCAAATATAAAAATCAATATCCAAACTTCTAATTTACTCTGTTAAAATTATTTCTAAGTAGAAAAATTAGAAAAAAAATTGCTCACTCAATAATGCTTTACAGCCATTTCTATAGTGGTGTGATTTAAAAAATACATTTCTATTGACAAAGGTGCACATTCAGCTAAGAAAAATTAACATAGATGGATCTTTCTACAAGAAGGAGATTAAAAAAGAGGGAATACTGTTAGAATAACACATTTATTACACAGCTATTCCTCCTTCCTCCAAAAGAAAAATAAATCTTCCTCACATATAAATGTTAACTCCCTTTTCTTGTACACAAGCAATTTGCAACACTGACTAATTCAATTGAGAAATGGTTATTTTGGGGTGTTTGGTAGTATTTAAATATATTTTCATGGTGTAACACAGGACTCTGAAGGGTAGAATATCTTTGCAACTGAAAAGGAAGAAAAAGAAGGTGAGTGAGTGTGGTAATGGCTGGGGTCCCCATGACGAAGGAGGAATTGAGAATCTGACTCCATGTTCTTAGAAGGCTAATTTACTGTTTTATGATATTATATTATATTACAGAATGGTGTAATAAACTATACTAAAGAATAGAGAAAGGATGATTACAAAAGGCTTAACAAGATACTAACTAAAAACTTGTGACTGACCTCAGAGTCCCGACAAAACTGGACAGTGATTGATCATTAAGTTAAAGCAATTCACATGAAACCAATCAAACAATGGCCAGTTGGTAAGCAATGTCCAAACCACATTCCAAAGCAGCAAATCACAGGAGAAGCAAATCAGATCATCACGGTTTTCATTTTTCTCTGAGGCTTCTCAACTTCCCAGGAGAAGAAATCCTGGCAAAAGGATTTTTCAGAAAATATGACAGTGACAGGTGACCATGGGGATGGACAAATGTAAGAATCACAGAATATTATGGGTTGGAAGGGACCCACAAGGATCACCAAGTCTACTTGTTAAGTGAATGCCTCCTACAGGGATCAAACCCACAAATTTGGCATGGTTAGCACCATTTTAAGAACAAAGGGATGCTTGAATAGAGCTTTCTACTACAACTGCATTCTTCCATCTCTGATAAAAATATGTAAAAGGAGGGCAATGCTAACAAAAAACAACACTTAGGGCTTGGACCATCTATTATTTTTCCCATTTAAGTAAAAACCATTATACAGCATGATTGCACAGAAGAGTGCTGAGCTTGTACTCTGTGAAATGTGAGTGAATAATCCAATCAAAAGAGAAGTGAAATCTTTTCTAAAGGGAAATTTAAAACCTTCCACTTGTCATCAAATGCTCTTTTGTCCAGGCAAAAAAGGAATGCTCATTGCATGTTTTTTGGTTAGCTGCTGGATTTATCATCATTTCTATCCTAAATGACTGAACCTGTGTTTACTGCAATGCTGGGCTCATCTTGTCTTTTTCAGTTCAGAAGGATGCTTCAGACACGTACTACAGCAGCATCTCCAGACTTTCATGTCATGGTCTGTGATGCGTATTGACCATGATTTTAAACTTGTTTTAATACTTTTGTGCTCAGCTGAGATATTTTGCCACAAGAACCAAGTCTGAGCTTGGAGGAGGAGGGGGATCTGAAGTGTTTGATCACTTCAGTAACCTGAGATAAACTCCCATGTGTGTTTTGCAAAGGAAACCCTCTTTCCCAAAGGGAAACATTTCAAGGGAGATCCTCTAATGAGAAGTCTCATTACATGTTTGGGATTTTTTTCTGTAGTTACTCATTACAGTTATACCAGTTAGGTAAAAGAATTTTCAAGTTCTTGCACTAAAAGAAGAAAAAGCATCCAATTTAAGACACAAAGCATCCAATTTAAGACACAAAACATCCAATTTAAAACACAAAGCATGCTTTAGCAGTCTGATGATTTTCTAGGAGAAGAATTATTTGGTGTGGGCAGACAGAGAACAGTGAATCATTTTAATCCAGGTGGACTGATATGAACAGGGTGGGTAGACACTGTAGGAATTATTGTGGCCTGCCATCCTCACAGACTTGAATCAACAGGAAAAAAACCCAAAAACCTACCAATTGCAGTCAGTTGCTAGAGATACCCAGAGCACATTCTCCAGGTGACAGCACCAAATCAGGGTGTAGAAGGGCAAGGTTGTTACATTTTGGGACTTTGACAGACTGAAGCAAGAGTTTGACAGGAACCCAAACAAATTCAGTGCAGTATGGCAATGGTAAATTCTGCATCTGTAATGGAGCAACACAGTGGCACCATGTAGGCTGGGTGTCAGCTGGATAGAAGGAAACTTTGCAGAGGCAAGGCAAAAACATGGCCAAGAAAAAATGCAGAACTCTCATGGACTAGCAACATATCACATATTTTATTGACTAACACTCCACATAATTAATTTTCTGTTTGTTAGGAAACAAAATGTAAATTTGCTGTTAAGAAGTAGAAAAATGCAGAGGCTTATTGGGATGGCACCAGGAGTGTTATTACCCATTAGAGAAAGCCAGCTCCACAAAAACAAATGTTTAGGGATATCTGTGGAGGAATATGCAAAGCAAATCTGAGCAAAATGTAAGAACCTAAAAAGATAAAAAAATTAGGTAAAAACTTTTCAAGAACTTTACAATATTTATGGTAATTGTCACCAGTTACTTTAGGGAAACACTTAATTTTAATCATAAAAATTTTATTCATAGCATTTTATTAAAAAATTTCTTCTTAAAGTCTTAAAAAACAAATTTCACAAAACACCCCATAATTTTATTCGCAGAATAACTTGTTTCTAAGAATTCTAAGAAGCAATATGCAATTAACTACAAGCATAAAGTGTGTTTTCTTGTTTTTTTCTATGTGGTAGTCAGGAAAAACATAATGGTGCAGGAATTTAAACTTGACAATACAATTATTACCTCTACTCAGACACATTCTTAACATGAGCCAATCAAACAGCATTTCAGGAGCCTCTTTTGGGTAACACAGATTTATGGTAACATTCTAGGTAGGTCCAATTATCACAAGACATATAGTTTTAAAACAGAATATTGCTTTCTTTTGTCCAGCATCTCAGCTCAGTTACTTCCTTTCTGCAGTGAGAAGGACCCTCTTTGTTCTGCATTATTTTAGTTTTAATTTGAGCATGGCATTTGCAATTCTCTGAGAAGAACCTTCTAGATAAAGAACTTGGAGCTTAACATGCCACTGCTACAATTTCCACCAAAAAAAAAAAAAAGAAAAGAAAGAAAAAAAGATGGAATATTTTAATATTCATATTTGTCCCCTGACATCTTGTCTTCCAGCCAGGATGTTCAGCTGTCATACAAGATTTGAAGAATCTTGCAGGTAGAAATGTTTTTGAGTAAAGTACAATAAAATGAGCAGGTCAGAGGCTGGATAATGTCCAAAAAAGATCTTTTGCTAAAGCACTCTTCACCCCTACATAGAACTTGGGTATTTTCCTTCATTTTAAAAGATGGCTTTGTCATAGAATTGTTTCTGTTTCAAAGATTTTTTTGAGAGGGGTGTTATTTTTTGGGGAGATGCTTGCAGTTATTATTTTTTTTTGTTTGTTTTTTTGTTGTCACTGTTGTTTTTTCTGGGGCTGCTTTGGGGATTTTTTTGAGAATGAACAATGGCAGCACTATTTCTCCTTGCCAAAGAGTACAACTCAATATGCAACAAGAAGATGTGAACTAAAGTGAGGCCAGAAAAGAATGTGATATTCAGGATAATTCATACTTTTAAGTAATTCCCTGCTAAGGAAATCTATCAAGAAAGGTGCTTTGAGTAGAGAGCAAACACTTTCAGCTCTCACTCCCTTATTATTTTTGGCACATTAAATATTAAAAAAGAATCGCTGAAAATGGAAATTAATAAAAGTTGTTACTTTTGAAAAATAACGTCCATTTTTTGTCTGGTGCCCTCATAGGAACTTACCTTTATAATCTTGCTTTGAAGTATTAGACATAAACTGAGAAATAAATTAATAAAATAAATGTAATGATTTTTTTTTTTTTATATAGAAAAACTTAACCAAAGTAATTTTGAAGGCTACTAGGATGCCAACTCTCACTTGGAAAAAAGATATCTTAAACCAGAAAGGTGGTAATGAAACACCAGCCAGAGTTTTCTGTGCTTTCTTCCTCAGTTTATATCCCTTCAAACCTTGCTATACTGAAACTTTAACTGGATTAATAGTTCACAATTAAGAAAAATAATTGGAGAAATCAAACTAAATAGTCCCTTCACCCCAAGCCTTGACTGTCCACTTACTTTAATTACAGAGCCATAATATTTTCCCCTGATTTTTGAAAGGGCCATTTGTCCACTATTTCCTAAAAGGAACAAGTGCTTCTCTGAGTGATGACAATAATTAAACTGAAACTGAGATGAGAAAAATCACTGAGACCTCATTTTCCTTAAAGCCCAAATATATCAGCTGCCATAAACCAGGTTTCTCAACCTACAGAGCAAAGATCTGTAACCTTGATCTCCCACACTGGCACTGAAATGGCTAATAGCTACTTTCTAATGCAAATTCATTTTCTTACAAACCCAATTTAAGTGTCACTCAATTTCCTTATCTGTGGCCATATGCCTAAAAAAGTAATTATTCTGCTAGCATTTTTAATTAAAATGATATTATCTCTGGTTCTAGATGTATTAAATACACCACTGATCTCAGATATGAAATGAAATTTCCACAGATGAGTCATGCCATGCTCTTTGTGGTTTTAGGAGCTGCACTGTAACTGGTGCTAACTATGAAATACAGGTGGAATAGGCACCCACCAAATTCTCTCAGATCTAAGGGCCAGAAACAGAAAAATATGTTTGCTTCTTTGTTTTGTTGGGGTTTTGGTTTGGTTTGGTTTGGTTTATTTTTTGCGGGGGTGTTTTGTGTGGTTTTTTGGGAGGTTTGTTTGTTTTTTGTTTATTTTTTGGGTGTTTTTTTTGTAACAAATAGCATCTGTCTAACTCTTAACAAGATCTGCAGACTTAAACCTGATGCCTGAGGTTAAACTTTTCCCTGGGCTATAAATTCCATACTTCTTCTCTATACTTTGTCCCTGCAGGCCATGAGTGCCCAGCACAGAAAGCTTCTGATAACAAGTCAAGATTGTAGGACAATCTAAATCCTCAAATTGTTCAATTAACTTTTAATGAGCATTCCAGCACGAGTTCATTGAGTCTGTCCCTTAATTACATCAAATGTTAAGCTGTGTCGGATCCATGGTTAATAATTAATCAATCAATTATTTGCAAACAGCAATAAGAGAATTTCTACTGCCAGGAATTGATCACCATCACTCTCTTAGCCAAACTATGTCCATTAAAGTTAAATTTTCTATATTTTATGTTAACTTGACATTCTTAATTCCTTATATTTCATGAAATTTTTATATTCAGTGCTACAAGGAGATCAATACCTAATATTAAATTTTTCAAGAAATGGATGTATAATTGGAATCAGGGACAGGTAATATCATTTTGCAACTGGTAAAAAAATCACCTGCAATGAGATTCACAGTGCATTCAGTGTCACAAGAACTAGGAAATAGTATCATAGCATCAATTTATGGAATTTTTCTTAAAAATCAGTGAAAACAAGCAGTGATTATACACCGATTGCACGTGGTGTTAATTTAAATCAGTTTGCAGCTCAACACACTATCAAAAATCATCTACAAAATATTTAAAATATTTTTCTATGACTCAGAGGAAAGAAAAGGAAAATCAACATATTTTTATTATTAAAGCGTTAGTGATGGAATCTATGACATAAAACCTGACCAAGATCTAGACCTCACATTCTGGTTCTTTTTCTGTGTTGAAGAGGTATCATTAATGCCAAAATAATAATAATAATAATAATAATAATAATGTTGCTTATTGCTGTTCTTCTGAGTTATGCCTTTAGCTCTACTACAATTAAAAATAAAAAGAAGCTTACTTCACTTAGAACAGCTGCCAGCACATATGACACACAGGCAGCACACACGTGTCCTGTTCTTCCTCCTCTCACACATGTATTTGTCTTTATTACTAAAAATGTGTGTGCTATCCAATTTTATGTTTAATGACACTTTAAACAAATGGTATTTGGCAATATCTTAATTAGAATCTCCAGTGAATAAAGTAGATTAATTTTAGGTCTAGGTCAGTAGACTGCAGCAGTCTATGACAACCACTCACTATCCTTCAAATGATCCAAGAAAACATCCTCACAGCAGAAATCCACATCTAAAATTCTCATTCTAAAATTGTTTTGGAATTTTCTATTTTGTCATTGTTTCAGTTTATTTCCCCTAACTGAGAATTAGTTCCTAAATAAAGTGTGGCCAAAGATTCTGTGCATGAGCATCACACCTGGTTTGCACAGAGCCACAGCACAACAACCATGAGTGGAGAGTAAACACAAAGAAAATTAATTATAACAACCTAATCTAATGGACTGACTCAGTACAGCTTAAAGCTGGGGTTTCTTTGTTGGCCGATTTTGGTTTGTTTTTTTCTTAGCATGTGACTATATGCAAAAAATATACTTCTACAATGTCATACAAAGTCAAAAGAGAAAATTTACTGTAATATTTATGGTAATGTTTGAAGCAGCAAAATGTCTTCGAAAAACTCTTACATGAAGACAAGCTTTGCATAACCTTCCTGAATTTTTCTATCTATTTACAATGCTTAAGGTACATTAATTCCATTTCCAAATTCCAATAGCTGCATTTAAAAATTATCTTTATTAAAAGTATCTCCAATTATATAGATTACTATATTTATCCAGCTGCTTCACTCAGCTGCATTATTTAATTTGGATTAATGCCATATGTGGAATTGGAATTCTGTATCTTAATACAACATCTCATAAATGGAATCCTTGAGACACACCAAGACAAAAAAAGCTGTCTCAGAATGAATATTTTTAAAAAAATAGCTCAGGTATGTAGAAAGATTATTTGCTCCACAAAAGAACTTTTAAGCTAACAGTAAAAAGAAATTTTCAGCACCATAAAGAAGTAGCAAGTAGTTAACTGCAATAATAACTATGTTAGCATAAGACTAGCTTCTATACATTATTTTGATTTTAAGTTACATTTCAACAAGGATATGAAATTAAAACTTGAACAATTAATGATTAGTGATTTATTGAAAATAATATACATAATCTGGCATATGATCTGTCTCATAAAAGGGAAGAATTTTTTCTTGAGACAAAATAGAATGCCATGTTATATTCTGTGCAATAAAAGCACTGTTTTTCTTGCTTATAATTTAAAAAAGATCTTATATAAAGCTGTGTCAAGGACAAACTGCTACTGTTCCCTATTTCAATACATTTAATGTTTCTTTGTTAGAAGACAAGTACTTGCTTTGCTGAGCTTTTAGAATACAACTTTAATGTGCTGGGAGAAGAGGGAACAACAAAAACAGATATAGCCATTTAGTGCAGAGGTTATATTTCCCTCACTATAACCCTGGAAGATTTTTTATTTCCTATTCTCCAGTGAACTGCTTCAAAAAAGTAAAAGTGATTAATACAGCTCTCATCAACCATCCAGTTTTAAAGTAGCTGCAAACAATGTAAATAATAGCAAAACAAAGCAGCCACATCTGAAATGGGAGCATGGATGCTACTGCTGAACTGTTAATTTAGGTTTTACTTAGACTATAACTCTTTCTGGCTCCTAAACCTGAAATGGCCATGAGAATTCATTTATTTATTTCAAAATAAGATGTGCTTTAAAAACAAAGACAGATGTTGCATTTTTTTATTCTGTCTATTCCTCAGGGGTCTGGATCAGAGCTATATCTGCATAATGGAGTTTTGAGGTACCAAATTTGTTCTAATCCCACATTGGAATACAAACACTTTTTTTCCTCATAGATACATGAGACTAGAATACTGTCAAAACTGGCTTAAAACCTTTCCTCCTCCATCTCTTTTTCCAGCATTAGAAAGATCTGGAAGCCAAGAAATCACTGAGAATAGTTGCTTTGAAAGTCTTCTGACCACTGACTGTCCTGATTGTCTTGAAGTTTCTGGTTCCACAGTCTGCTTGGAAAGTTGGGGTGCACCTGGTGAATATTCATTTAGGTGAATAAGTACTACTAGAGCTGTAGGATTGTACATGGTAATATGTCTCAAGTTGTGATGGTGTAGATATGAAAAACATACCAGAAAGAACAACATTCACTTCAAAAACTTTCAAAGCACCACATTTTCCTGTGGCACTGCAAAAAATACTTGTGTGTGTCATTAAAAGAGAAAACGAATGTGCACATGAGAAATGATTGTGATCTCAGCTTCCTTGTTCCAGGATAGACAGGAAATTAAACAAACAAAATTAACAAACAGGGTGCTTTGTGTAGATAGAAAAAGGACTGAGCTGCATGGCAGGGTAGAACTTTGCACTTTATTTTCTTTTCAGAAAGTGAGAGGTGGGACATTCCACCTGGAAAATAAAATAAGTTTAATAATAAGTCCCTCTCCCACATGAAGAGATGTAGATAGGACATTCAATCCCCCAAGGACAGAGTAGGGAGGAATGAAAGAGATTTCCTGTTAAAACTAAAAAATCATAGAATAGTTTTGGTTGTAAAAGACCTTTGAGATAGCTGAGTGGACCTGTTAACCCAGCAATGCCATGCCCACCACTAAATGTCCCTCAGTGCCACGTCTACACTCCTTTGAAACATCCCCAAAACATTGACACAACTTTGTTGTATTTGCATTGCCCCCAGACAAAGGAAGGAATGATGAATCTGGCTCCATGTTCTCAGAAGACTAATTTATTATTTTATGATACTATATTATACTAAATAATACTATACTAAACTATACTAAAGAATACAGAAAGGATACTTACAGAATGCTAAAAAGATAATAATGAAAACTCGTGACTCTTTCCAGAGGCCCGACACAGCTCGGCCCCAATTGGCCACTGAGTCAAAACAACTCACAGGAGACATTAATGAAACAACCACCTGTTGGTAAACAATCTCCAAACACATTGCAAAGGAGCAAAACACAGGAGAGGCATATGAGGTAATTATTGCTTTCCTTTTTCTCTGAGGCTTCTCAGCTTCCCAGGGGAAAAATCTGGGTGAAGGGATTTTTCAGAAAGTGTGAATGCCACACAACCTCTTTTCTGCGCAATTTGTTCCAGTACTAGAAAACCACTTGACTGAATAAATTACTCCTAATTTCCAATCCTAATTTCCCCTGATGCATCTAAAGGCCTTTTCCTCTAGTGCTATCATGGCCTACCTAGCTGTTCCTAGGAGAAGAAATTGCTCCCCACATGGCTTCACCCTCCTCTCAGGGAGTTATACAGAGAGATAAGGGTTCCCGTGAGCCTCCTTTCCTTCAGCTTGAGTCCCACCATGCTCTTCATGAGACTTGCGTTCCAGACCCTTCCCCAGCTCTGTTGCCCTTCTCTAGACATTCTCCAGCACCTCAATGTCCTTCTTGTGATGAGGGGCCCCAAACTGAAAGCAGGATTTGAGGTGTGACCTCACCAGTGCCCAGCACAGGGGGACAATCATTGCCCTGGTCCTGCCGCCACACTATTGCTGATACAAAAGGGGGAAATGAAACAAGAAATTTCTTCTTATACACCAAGAGGAAGGTTAAGAGTTTTCCCATTATTTTTCAGAGCAGTTTCTGAAATTTTCTAAAATCATGCATTCAAGAATTTTTTTTCATTTCTTGTACCTTTATGTTAGAACTAAAACCAAAATTTAAAATGTTGAGAGTTAATTTCTTTTACCCGTATAATTTATAATATAATGCCTTTAAAAAAATGAAAGATATCAAGAGGAAAAGGAGTTGGGGAGGGGGAGGAGGAGGGTGGTGTGTTTATTTGCCTGAAAACCTTGTACTTTTCTCTCTGGTAAATATTTTAGCAATCATTTACCTCAGAGAGGATTTTATTTTCTCTTCTCTAGTGTATCAAAGACGTCCCAAAATATACCCCTGATTTCCTGTGGTTTTTCCCATTAGAATTTCAAACAGAATGCATGTAAATAGAACCCTTTTACCTGAATTCACCAAAATCACTTAAATTCTTTATTGCTGTTGCACTTTTCAGTAAGTTACTATCTGCTTTTCATGACATACTCTTCCTTTAAAAACTTTAGATAATTTGAACATGCTATTCAAAAAAATAGAAGGGAATTATAACTGTATATTTTCAATAATAACCTGATGTTTTGAAGAACTGCAAGTGATTTTTTTCTTGAATCTTCCTTTCTTAAACATTTTGAGGACATACATATGAAAACTGACAGATTTGCAACCTATGGAAAAGCTCAGACTCCATTTCATGGTAGAGAACAGCACACAAAGAGCAAATGGCATGGTTTTTCTAATTCCCCTCACCTCTCAGCTCCAGCTTTTACCCACTGCAATAGCCATGACCATCAGGCATCTCAGTTTATGACAGACAAGCAACAGCTTTTAGACTTCAGAGAAGACAGACAGCCAAATTCAAGTCTCTAATGGAGGTTAAACAGGGCTGACAGGGTTACAAGTGTATTTTTAGAACTCAAAGTTTCTTGTTTGGATGAAAAATACCATGCAGTGAAGACTGCTATTCTGCCCATTGTTTGACAGAGGGCTAGTATTTAGGTTGCCTCTGTAGGGAAATAAATGCGTGTAAGAATTTCTTGAGTCCACTGTTATAAAAGATGCACAGGAACTAGGCATGTATGGTCACAGGAATCCTGGAGCTCTCCATTCAAATCTCACTTTGTCAAAAAAATTTAAGCCATCTGTTTGTTCTGTTCTGCTCCATTCCAAGGTCTGCACATTTACTATTCTAATATTTAAAGTACTACTTGACAGCACAGTAGATACTATTCTTACATTACCAGATAGGAATATTTTTCCACATTAAGAGTAAATTGTGAAGTTGTTCAGTATTTGTCTCTGTGTAAAATAACCACACCTAATGGATCATATTTACCTCCTGTTCATACCTCTTGGACAGAATGATACCAAGCTCTTTAAATCTCTATTCATATGCAGAAGATCTGATTTTTCTTTATCTATAAGACAGTAGAGATTAATAGAAAAAAACAAATGGAAACCCATCTAAAATTAGAATTTTTTCTGTGTTTTCCCACTATTTTTAATATAAGGCAGCTAAAGATGGATGCCTAGTTAATTTTCTCTTCTATCTCATCTATTTCAAGGATATGCTCCACTATAACTTGGCATTATTGGAAATCAGGGATATGACTGGAATTTTTTTTAAAGCAACTTCTCTATTCTCAAAATGGTACCCAGATATGTATTTAGTTATCTATCTAACATAATTTTGATTTCTCAGTATTTACTATAGCTATTAGAAGTATTTTAAAACACTTGCAATGCGCTCTGGGAGCCCAGAGCCCCCCGTGTGCTGCGCTCATCCAGAGCCCCGTGGGCAGCAGGGCAGGGAGGGGATTCTGCCCCTCTGCCCCCTCTGCTGAGAG
>JAWWEX010000001.1:12009948-12066176 GCA_035583215.1 Arremon brunneinucha | reverse complement strand
GGACCTGCTGGAGCCAGCCCAGAGCAGGCACCAAGGGCATCAGAGGGATGGAGCAGCTCTGCTGGGAGGAGAGGCTGGGAGAACTGGGATTGTTCAGGCTGGAACAGAGAAGGCTGTGGGGTGTCCTAGTTGTAGCCTTCCCACACCTGAAGGGAGCCCACAGAAAGGATGGAGAGGAACTATTTACAAGGCCTTG
Source organism: Arremon brunneinucha (assembly GCA_035583215.1). Classification (NCBI taxonomy): domain Eukaryota; kingdom Metazoa; phylum Chordata; class Aves; order Passeriformes; family Passerellidae; genus Arremon; species Arremon brunneinucha. The sequence continues at coordinate 12,065,980 of JAWWEX010000001.1, read as the reverse complement.
GAGTGACAGTGATGCCTGGGACATTCCTGGACAGGGAGGGAGATGCTACAAACTGAAAGTGAGTAGATGTAGGTTAGATATTAGGAAGAACTTCTTCACTGTGAGACTGGTGAGGCCCTGGAACTTGTTTCTGAGAGAGGCTGTGCATGTTCCATCCCTGGAAGTGCTCAAGCCCAGGTTGGATGGAGCTCTGAGGAACCTGGTCCAGTGTAAGGTGTCCCTCTCATGCAAGGGGGTTGGGATGACATAATCTTTAAGGTCCCTTCCAAATCAAGCCATTATATGATTGTATGAAATAATGAGACAACAGCAAGTAAGATGCAGAAATATTCCTCCATTTAAACCTCCATGTAACTGTACTTTTTATAATGAAGGACCACACGTTATATCTCTGAATGAAACCATAGGAGAAACTAACCTCTTGCTATGCTTCCATAGTCATAAGGAAGAGTAGATTGGAGTTTTAGAAAAGTTGCATGTAATCAAGATTTCATCTCTTTGAAATGACTAACCTCTATTTATTGATGATTGGAACCCTTCTTGCCTTATCAATGAAAGAGAAATAATCTGTCCATTATGCATGTACTACAGTAATAAAAAATATTCTACAGTTTCCCTTGCTTAGTAAGTATGGAAAATCAGTGACACTATAGAATAATGCAAAGACATATTTGACTATTCCCCTTTAAAAATTCCATGATATCTTATTTGAAGTTACTTATTTTGAGCAAATAAATACTGGGTTTTTGTACTTAAAACCATAGCAGTGGCCTTGAATAGCTGTGCAGTTCATTTACCATTCATATATTTACTTCTCTGATCTCTGAATTTCAGCCTTAGAACACTCTCTCTACTGAATCTGAAACCATCAGGCCAGGCCCTGTGGCATTATCATGAGAAGTCTTTCCATAAGCAAATCCCTCTTTCAAGGAATGCACAAAGGGTATTACATGTGAAGCTATGGTTAAATGTAAAGTTAAAGAATATATAGCATTTATGAGTACAAGAACTAAAGTGCACCATTCCTCTTATGGGTGAGCATAATAAATTTATAATGCAACAGGCGTAGATTAAGTTAAATTAAATACAGATTCATTATCTTGCTAAACATCTGAAACATCAGTACCGGAAAATCTTGATCTTAGATTCATGCTACTCAGAGCATGGGATAGCCAAATAACGAAACAGAAGTGGAGCAACTGTACCCTGCGCTCCACAGTAAATTTTAGTGTAGAATAAAGCAAAAACAGAACAACCAAAAACCCTGAAACTCCAGACCATATGCCTTTTCATGCCATGCTATTAGAAAGGAAGAGGATTAGGGAAGGTGAAGAAAAAAACCACCCCTTTGGGCCAAGTTTTTTTTATGTCAAAAGCATTCTCTTACATGAGATAATAATGATTGGTAATGGGAAGGGCAATCCAGATGTGGTCCCACACTACTATGCCCACATCCAACCTAGTCATGCAAGCACATATATTCCAGGATTCATGATTTAATTTTTCTTTTCACATTCTATATACTTGCTACATTCAGATTTAAAGTAAATCGTTTCACTGTTTCTAATTTTATCCTAGAAATATATTCCTTCATTTAGAGAAATACATCTTGATAAAATCAGATCATTTTTAAACTGCCAGCGCTTCTGTTTCTTTAATAGCTAAATGCCATATGGAATAGGTAAATGCTGAACTTTACAGTGTAACTAATATTTTTAGATTTATTGAAAGGTTCTATTTCACAAACCTGCCAAGCTTGCAAATTCCATTCTCAGATCTACAGTGTAAATCAATATAACTGAAACTATTTTCAATCACGCATTAGTCTAACGTAATTATTTCATTCTGAAATTTGGGAGCACTTAGTGCAACCGATGAAATTTGGCAGTCTCTCTCTTATAGTGAAAATACAATTTAAGAACAAAGTATTGATTAATTTAAGTCTGAATGGTGAGAAATAATGTCTGTCTGTAATCTTAGCATTTCTTTCATCCCACAGTGTTAGTGCTGCAAGCTGGAGCTGATGTAGCTTTGCTTTGCTCACAAATGTTTTAAATCAAAAAGCTTGGATGTGGAGCTCAAGGACACCTAGATCCCCAAATATCCACAGTGTTCTAGAGTTCCTAGCCCTTGTTGTTTTAGAATGTCCAGCTCTCACATTTATCAGGATTCCAGTATTATTTTGGGAGCATCTTAAAATCTGGTTTTAGCCTATGCAATGGGAATGCAAAAAACCTCCCCAAGCGCAGAATTTCCCTCCTTAAGAAATGAGGCTCCACCATAACTACTGAAATACTATAATATTCAAATTCAAGTCTTTTTCAGACCTTATATCAGAGGACTGCCAAGATTTGATAATATTTATCATTCCAATACTCATAATTCATCTCTAATTAAACCATAATTAACCTAGAAATAAATAAGAATTTTTACTAATTCTCACCTAATTGAATAAAATCATACAATTTATAAATAGTTCAAACAAAGTTCTAGAGAAAACACTCATGATTCCTAATTAAAACTCAGTCATCAAACTGATGGGCTGATTTTCCAGGAGCTATTCTTATTCAGCCATTCTCTGACTATTCCTCAATCATCCTGTCACAGGTAATCCATCCTTGAGACTCATAGCATTCATTTAGGACAACCTGACACTTCTCATTTTTAGCCTTCTGTCATGGTTCAACCCAGCCAACAGCCAAGCACCACACATCCCACTCCCCCATCAGTGTGATTGGGGAAAAAATGAGGTTAAAAAAGTTAGAAAGCTCGTGGATTGAGACAAAAACATTTTAACAGGGAAAGCAAAAGCCATGGGTGAAAGCAAACTAAAAATTAATCTGCTCAGCAACAACAAAAACATCTCTGTCAACCCTGTGCTCAGCACAAATCCAAAGCACAGCCCCAGCCAGCCAATGGGAAGAAAATTAACTCTACCCCAGCCAAAACTAACACACCTTGTCATATGAGTAATGAAGAAATCATAAACTCAATCCAGAAAAGCAATTATGCCATAGTATCACATATTACATAAACAAATGCACACGGGGAGTGGCTGACTAAACATTATCTGCATCAAAAATTCATGGAAAAATGATCTAAATACAAACAAGTTAACCTTCTTTTGCATGGTATTCATTAGACTATATATCTTCATATAGAGTCAAATTGGTAGAAGCATTTCAATGTTCAAAGATAAGTCTAGCATGAAAGATCTTCATTATAACAAAAAATTAATTTCTAATTGACAGTCCTGGTATTTCAAGTGTGAAAAGCAAAAACTGTATAAACAAAGAAGAACTAGCTGGAGATGTGGAGTTTGGGAGTAGTTTTGGCTGCAGTGTTGATGTCTGAATATTGTCAGTGAGGTAAATAAGAGTATTTCAGTCCTGGACTTCAGGAAAGCAAGTCTGTTTAGGGAGCTGCTTGGAAGAAATGCATGGGATAAGGCCTGGTGAAACAAAAAGAGAATTAATATCTCTTTGGTTTTTCAAAGATCACTTTGTCTAAGCTTTAGATTGGCTGATCCCAGGAGATCAAAATTAAGTGGAACTCCATCAGCAGCCAAAGTGAGGAGATCTTTTTTCTCTCCTTAGCCCTGGAGAAACACATCTGGATGTTGGATCCAGTACTGGGCTCTTCAGTAAAGCAAAGGAACGTGCACTGCAGCAAATCAGGGAAGGGGCACCAAGCAGGTCATAGGCTTGGACTATCCATCTCATGAAGAGAGGCTGGGAGAGCTGGAACTCTTCAGCATGGACCAGAAAAGATTTTCTGAAATCATATCCATGTGTATAAATACCTGATGGTGTAAGTAAGGAAAGGGAGCCAGACTTTTCTCACTGGTGGCGGAACAAGAAACAGTGAGCGTAAAATTGAAAAGCTGGAAATATCACTTAAAAATAAAGAAGGTTTTTTTCCCTTGAGAAAGTGGTCAAACACAGGAACAAATTCTGCCCACAGAAGTTGTGGAGTCTCCATTCTTAGAAATACCCAACACCTGACTTCATACAGTCCTAAGCAATGTGATCCAGCTAAATATTCCATCATCTTACTGTTTTAACAAAGACTTGACCATTTCCTCCTCTACAGGTTTCAACTGAGAAGGAGTTAATCGAACTTTCTGTAGTATATTGGCATTTTGGTGTGTTGGTGACTGGAGGTAACAGGGCAGCCAAAAAGGTGGAAGCAATCACAACAAACAGGTGGAAAAAAACCCCATCACTATTCTGCAATCTTGATGTTTCTTAGAGGTAGCAAAAGAGTATTAAGTGATCCCTGAGATGAGTTGTGACAATTTGGTGTGCCTGTATGAATATGATACCATACTACAGACAATCCCTCAGAACAGCAAGTTAAATGTCAAGTCTATGCCTTGATCTTAAATCTTACTTAAAAGTAGAATATAATGGCATAGAATATTGGAGAATGATTTTAAAAGGATTGTAACATGCTTCCTGAAAAAAGAAGAAATGCTAAGTAGTAGATTCTTATTTAGTATTTTTCTTACTGAATTTATAAAGAATGTTTTTACTTATTCCCTTTAGAAGATAGTCAGCAAAAGATGGGGGTTAAAAACATCTATTAATCAGAATCCCTGTTCTTTGTGAGATTTCTATAGAATAAAATACCTGCAGTTTCCTAACAAATTAGCCATGACTTGATCATTTGCCAGAATGCTAGAAATATGGGATTCATATTTCATGGCAAACATAGTCTTTTAAAGGTAATCTGTTTGCCTGAAATGCCTTATTTTTCACTCTTTTCTTCGATATTCTAAGAATTTATGAAGAAATGTGACAAACCAGAAAAATACACAATTTCTCTAGCTTGCTGGGAGAGATGAAGATCCTTACTTTGATTTCATTTCCATATCTGTAATTTACTAGTTTAGTATGGATTGATGCATCATTAGTTCAAGGTATAGACAGAATGTCAGCAGGACCAAAATCAAAGGATTTTCTCCAGCCCTTGTACGGAAAGTAGAGGGAACAAAGGCTATTAACTAAAAGCAATGCCACCCTAAACAATTATTACTAAAGGCTGATACTACCACCTTGTGTCTGCAGGTCTAAAAGATCTTAAGCATATCTTGATACCACACATTGCTCAAGAACTTTAAGGACTTTAAAAAAATTTACATAATTCAGTAAATTTGCTGAGAAGACTGTTTAACCAGTAACAGTTCCATATACATTACTTTTGAAAGGTAGAATTATGTAAACATCTAAACCAAAACAAAATCTGTAAAATTGAGACTGTGGATTCCATAGAGAAAACCAAACATTAGTAGCATTGCTGATCTAAGCCACAAGAAAGCCAAATAACTTCTTAAAAAGAGAGGATGAGGGAAAACTTCAATTTATAAGCATCCACTATCACATAAAAAAAGGCCATAAATACTGACCTGAAGAATAAGCAGGTTTGTGTAGTAAATTACTAGTGATATTTTTCCTCAGCTCTCAGAAATATTTTGGGGTAAGCTGTCCTTCTGCTGGAATGCTGATGATAAATATCCTTTGTAAAATAGTTCTTATTGAGTGTTTGCTTCTAAGTATTTCTCCTTTACTTTTGTTGCTTTAACATCTGAAGTCTGTGAATATATAATATTCAAATGTAGAAAAATATTCATATAGTATTATTTAGTACAAACTAACAGTAGTTCTTGAAGTTAAATACTCCAGCAAATGAAGTTATGTTCTACATTTAAGTCTTAAATTCACAGGCTGAGGATTCATTTAATAAGGTTTTTTTTTTTTTCCTGAAAATAATAGAGAAAAACTCTAAACCTAAAGAAAAAAACCATGGTGGGCCTGAAATAAATTTGGTCACTGAGTATGGCTAGATATGAATCACAGACACCAGAATAAAGCCTGATAAATCTGATTAAACAATGTCTATGCACTGAAATACAAATTTCTTTTAGATATTAGTTCCATACCAGTGCTCATGAAGAGACATATTGCCAGGAGAGTTCTTCCCAGGCAACAAATTGTTAGCTAGTATGGCACTTTCAAAAACCATAGGCTAAATTAATGTGAGGTTCAATTACTTTATTTATTGGGCTATTTTACTTGTAGGAAAGTAATTTACTTTGAATCTGAAACAGTCCAGCATTTGCTTGAGTATCAACTTTTGAAATACAAACCATAACAAATATACCAAATTGCTCTTACTGTAGCAATATTGAGAACTGCAACACAAATCTTGTCCTTGATCCTGTAGCAAATGACTCTTCTATTGCAAAACCAGAATAGAGTGGAAGGCCTATACTTGCAGAAAACTGGAAACAATTTGCAAGTAGATCCTCGGAAAGAACTATTCTTCCTTTGCTGTATTCTGTCAGAAACCTCTTGTCCTTTTCTGAGCAAGAAAAGCATTTATTTTTAGAAAGATTTATGCATGTTTTATGTATTATGTCCTGCTGTAGCAGCCTGGGCAAGGCTTCAGCACTTCTCCAAGTAAATTCTCATATCAGCTTCTTTCCAGAGTTGGGTCTGTGGGTCAGGTATAGGAAGGGGAAAGAAATGTAAGAATAGAATTGAGTATGAGTTATGGGACACTGTAAAACTCAGTGTCAGACCTGTTGTTTCTGTGGTAGACTAGGGCTAAAGGGAATGTAGACTGCAAGGACTGCATTTGTCTTTACTTGAACAAAGAATAAGGTCAGTATAGCAATACTTTAACATCCTTTTGCCACATTGGGCCCTACCTAGTCATACTGCTTGTCTTCCTGAATCACCAAATATTAATTCATATAATAACTTAACAAAAACTGTCTCCAGTACCACTAATAATTTTCACCTTCTTCACAGCCTCGCAAAATGGCTAAAATTTGGTTTGACTAAAGAAGGAAACTCCTGGTCTAATTTCAAGTCTGTTTGTATCAGAGAATCACATAATCTCAGAATGGGTCAGGTCGAAAAGAACTACCTTGAGTCATCTGCTCCCACCTCCCTGCTCAAGCAGGGTCATCCCAGAGCACATGGCACAGGATTGTGTCCAGATGGTTCTGGAATATCTCCAGTGAGGGACACTCCACACCCTCTCTGTGTGATCTGTTCCAGTGTTTGGTCACTGCACAGTGAAGAATTTCTTCCTCATGTTCAGGTGGAACTTCCTGTGCATCAATTCCTGCCCATTGCTGGGCACCACTGAGCAGAGCCTGGTCCCTGCTCTGACCCCTCCCTGCAGGCACTGACAGACACTGATGAAGTTCCCTCTCACTCATCTCTTCTCAAGGCTGAACAGCCCCAGCTACCTCAGCCTTTCCTCATCAGAGAGAAGCTCCATCCCTTCATTGTCTCTGCAGCCTCCACTGGGGCTGCTCCAGGAGCTCCCTGTCTCTCCTGTCCTGAGGAGCCCCAAACTGGACACAGCACTCCAGAGGTGCCTCATGGGGTAGTGAGTAGAGAGGCAGGATCACCCCCCTGACTTGTTGGAAAACTTTCTGCTTTACCCCAGGCTTGGGTTGGCTAGTCAGGGATAAAGCTCAGTCATGAGTCGCCCTTATCAAGAGGCCAAATAAAGCATATCGTGACTCTGATACTCTGTGAAGTTCCTAATAGAATTTAAATATTGTTATAGTTTTTCTAGCCTGTAAATTGAAATATTGATTACATACTGACCATTCTGCAAGCAATTAGTCTCAATGAATTGCATTTTAAAATCTATTTTAATTATCACCAGTGTTGCCTGTGCCCTGTTCACTGACTGTTTTATGCATTCAAAAGAGATTTTTCCATATGTGCATAAAATTTTTTTTAAAGCATTTTAGTTATTTATGTTACAAAAAATACTATGTTAATACTAAAAGCTACTTTTATTTTTAGCATTCAGAAAATACGATTTTGTTTTTTTAATTCCTTGCCTTTTATTAACATTAAGGTATTAGGAGAAGCCATTGCATTCCATTAACAATGTCATACTTGGAGCACAGACTGAGTAGTTTCTCAGAAACTGGAAGGCCCTTCATGAATTCTCCAAAAGTTATGACAATATTAAAAAAAAACGTGATTTATACCTTGATTATCTTTTAAAAAGAGTACTCTTTATTTTATTTGTGCTATTTGCTTTTCCATTTTCTAATTGAAGGACTTTGAAAAATAAAGGGCATTAGTAGGAGGGCCTTTAAAATTTTCATGTAAGGAAATTTGTGTGGAAGGTTGTAAAAGGTTATAAAATCCTTCCCTTGAGAAATTTTCTGCAAGAGAAGCTGCTGAGTAGGGAAACGGAAGACTAGTCAGCCAGAAGGTTTAGAAAATCAATGATGGAAGAATGAATTTAGTAAAACATTCTGAACTTCCTCTTGGAAATACCTTAGGGTCCATGCACAGAGTGAAAGAAATGCTAGAATTCATAGGAAAAGTAAGACAGTGTTCTAACAAAAGACTGATAAAGCAAGTTACACCATCAAGGCAGAGGGAAAAGGAAACAGCTGTTCTTAAGAGAAATATTTACCCAAACAAAAATACCAGGAACTAGCACATTAATCAGGGAAGAAAAAAAGACAAGCGGCTGCCAAAGTCAACAGTTAATTCTAATTCATATCTCATCGTGGATATTGACGTAGGCGGCCTCCATAAACTTTTCCAAACTGAGTCCTCTCCTGGCCAAGAAGTTAGTTTACATTGACACTCTAAACGCAAACAATGGGTTTAATCTATAAATATTGGCAGACCTTGTCATTGTAGCCAATGCAAAGGTCAATGATGCATATCAATTATGAATGTACTATTTGGGTTAGAATTAATATATCGACTTGCCTTGAACTTGAAAGCAAGCACGCTAAAGTGGTGCAGCCAACAGAAATATGTGAGCATTTTACAGCGCTGGGATGGCACAGCCTCACTAAGCTATGAATTAGTGTATGAGCAATGTGAGAAGCACAGGAGGGAGGGGGATAATTGCACCTCCAAGGCAACTGAGCAACGAAGTCACCACACAGGAGGAAAGGGTGCAAAAAAGGCAGGGTGTCCTGCTAAAAAGGATGTTTGGCAAGATGGAGGAAAACAGAAGCATAGAATGGGTCAGGCTGAAACCTGCTCAGGCAGGTTCATCCCAGAGCACCCGACCTGGAGGGGGACATTCACATGGTTCTGGAATATCTCCAGTGAGGGAGACTGCACAGCCTCTCTGGGGGATCTGTTCCAGTGTTTGGTCACTGCACAGTGGAGAAGTTCTTCCTCATGTTCACGTTGAACTTGCTGGGCATCCATTTGTGTCTGTTGTCCCATTGCTGGGCAGCACCAAGCAGAGCCTGGTCCCTGCTCTGACCCCTCCCTGCAGGCACTGACAGACAGGAATGAGGTCCCCTCTCAGCCGTGTCTTTTTGAGGCTGAAACCAACCCAGCTCCCTTATGAGATGCTCCAGTCCCCTCATCATCTTTGTAGCTTAAGCACAAAATAAGCAGTGTGGGAAGCAGAAGAAATCCCTGTTTTGGAAGTGGAAACAGGGCAACAGGATAGAATCACCAGACATCAATGCAGAAAATTGGAAGACAAACCCATTTTGCTTGACTTGTCTCATTGAAGAGCTCTCAAGGCAGATTACCCTGACCTTGGTGGGTAGGAACAAGTAAGGACAGGAGCCATCAGTGCTGACTGTGCAGCATCATTGCCAGCAGACTCACAGTTAATGCAGAAAATGGTTTTGAAATGCTAATAACTTCATATAAGTAGTGATGATGACATAAAAGGACTAAGCCTTAGCAAGAAGAATGCCTTTAATAAATAAATGTATTAAAGTTGAGTTCTATAGTTTGAATTGTCCTGTCTTGTCAGTCTTCAAAACATCCCACCACAATAATCTCTGAGATATATATTAGCAGATAGACAGACAGATAGATTCAAATGCATCATGACTCCTCCAAAACTTTTTTTTCTTATATGTTAATCCCTAGAAGAAGGTCCAATGAAATGCTAAAAAAAGATTGAAGTGTGAGGTCAGATCAAGACATGATCTTCACTTAGTGTAGTATTTAACATTAAAAAAAAAAAAATCAAACTTACACATAAACACTTGGTGATACAATAACAAAGTCGTCAGACATCTTCAATTTCCAATAAAACACCCAGGAAAGCTAGCAATGTGATCTGCAAATCATAAAAAGTGGTTTCACAGATACTTCTTTTGCCTTTTGGTAATTTTGTGCAGCAGGCTTGAAATAGAAGTCAACCTCAATAGAAGCTGCTCATGATGAAGAAATTCCCTCTAATATTTTGTCAGCACTTTGGGATCTCTATGGTCAATGGTGAAGAAAAGAGAAAGCATTTCAGAAGCTCAGTTCTTACTGCTAAACCACATTTGTGTCCTCTTGTGGCATTTTTGAGGCCCCCAGGATGAAGGAGGAATTGATGAATCTGACTCCATGTTCTTGGAAAGCTAATTTATTATTTTATGTACTTATATTAAAGAATGCTATACTAAAACTGTACTAAAGAATGGAGAAAGGATACAGACAGAAGGCTTAACAAGATACTAAGGAAAAACTAGTGACCGATTCCTTAGAGTCCGACACATCCGGACAGTGATTGGTCATTAAGTAAAAACAATTCACATGAAACCAATCAAACCATCTGTTGGATAAACAATCTCCAAACCACATTCCAAAGCAGCAAAACACAGGAGAAGCAGATAATCATTGTTTTCATTCTTCTCTGAGGCTTCTCAGCTTCCCAGGAGAAGAAATCTAGGCGAAAGGATTTTTCAGAAAATATGACAATGACATCCTCCTCCGCTTTTCCTGTTAAAGTCAGTCAAGGATTATTCAAATGACAAACTTGGAATTTTTACATAGTGGAAGAACAGAAGTCTCAAAACTATTTTTTAAAATCGTTTCCTCTAACTATTTAAATAGGAAGTGTTTGAAGGGGTGATTTCCTTCCCTTTTACTTGGGCTAATGATATAAACTAGTACTTAAGTGTAAAAGTGCACAATAATATTAGTGTGCTTTTGTCATGTAGAAGAGCTCCATATTCACAGAATCACAGAATGGTTGGGTTTGAAAGATCTTACAGATAATTTAGTTCCAACCCTCCTGGCATGGGCATGAACACCTTCCACCAGACCAGGTTGCTCAAAGCTCCACAAACGTGGCCTTGGGATGAGGCAGTTGCGCCATTCTAGAGCAAAATCACAGGGACATCTCATCTGTACCTCTCAGTGTGAAGGAGAGGAATTTACATCAGCAGGTGGAATATAACCTCAGGGATAATTCACAACATGGCTCTCTAACTGCAGATTCAGCTTGTGAGCATGTATCCTCACTAAATAATACATGTAGGAACTCACTAGGTTAGAGAATCAAACACAAAATCAGACAACACGAGCACTCCATTGCTGCATTACTGAATTTTAAGGCTTTGCTGAGAAGTCTTTCTTCAAGGGAAATTGTGCTAACTTGTGTATGCATAGAACAACTTAGTGACCACTCAAAGTCTGTTCTTACAGACATTGAAGCAAAATATAAAAAATGAAAAGTAAAAATAAAAAGAAAGCGAGCCTCAAAATGCAATCTAGTCTCTTTTTAGCTGTCTGTAAGTTGTCTAAAATGGCGCATGGGGTGACAAGGTCTGAAGAATGATGCAAAGGGAAGTTGTACATCTTGCAATGTCTGACCAGTCTCTAAACCTTCCCCATGACTCCAGAAACCCAAGGAATTTTGTCTTTGAATACCTAAAAGACACTTGAGAAGATTTATTCAGCACAGTGTACTTCTCTTTAAAATGTGAGAAGCAAAACAGTATATATGGTTGGAAAAGACAATAAATGCAGGCAATGAAACTCAAGATTCAAACTATAATGAGAGTAGATATGTTAATGCAGCAGATTCACACCTCCAAAATTGGATGCCTAGCTTTATTTAAGTTTGGTGCAAATCAAATATAACCTGAAATACCTTAATATAAAGAAAACAATATTTAGATGCAGGCAGAACTTTTCAACTTTTTTTCTTTTAATATTTTACAGGAATATTAAAGTTTGATGGAAGTTCTCAGACAAAGTATGAAAAGGAAAACACATTTCAAAATGCTTGTTTTCTCAGCTTCTTACTATTTATATTATTTTTAAAAAAAACATTGGGAAAAAAGCTAGGGATTCATAACACCTAAAAAATTTGCCATTATCAAAAGAAAACATCTCCAAACATCATTCTCTTATACTACACAAAATACACTCTTATACTATACAAAATATGTTTGAACCAGTATGAGGTATGTGGTTAAGCTACCTAATCACCATTGAATATTTTTTAAAGTATTATTTTAAAAAATTGCTACCTAGGATTTTTACCTCAGGACTTTTTGCTAATTTCCTCATTTCAAAGACATTCACAGCTCTTTCTAGCCTTTTCCCACTCTTGCTTATGTCAGTGCTTTGGTTACCCAACTCTGAATCTGAAATGTTGCCTTTCAATTAATAGGGGTTGAAACAGAAACAAAAAACCAAAACAAAACAAAACAAAACAAAACAAAAAACACAAAACCCACACAACTTTGGAGTCAGTTTCTTAAGCAATTTAAATTCAGTTCCATAGGAAGTCACAAAGGCCACTTAATAAGTTGGTTTAACCCATATGATTGCTCTAAGTTCTTCTGTTTTCACACGTAATGATACAAGAATGTTCTAACTGTTCTCAGAGCTTATGTTTTCATCAAAACTTCTAAAGAATTGCTTCCAAAGCAGAGCTTGCTTTTAAATCAGTTGCTTTGTCCTTTCCTCTCTGTTTTACAAGCTCTTTTAACCTACTATTAATTATTTGTGTCACAGAAAATAAGTCATGAGGTAACACAAAGCGCAAGAGGTTTGAAGTGTTGACGATACGCTGATTACACAGACGAGACATGTCCATCAAAAGGTCAGCTAGAACTGGACTGCCATTGATGTACTATTTATTAGCTTTTGCAGTTTCCATAACTCTTTGGTTTTCCTCTGTAATATTTCATTTTTACCCTTCACAGTCTTCAAGGAGGAGCTGTTAAACAAATACCACACTTCCATAACAATTATTTTTGCAACATTACTATGAATAGCTGTTTGAAAGATTTTTATTTTTTTTTATATATTGTATACATTAACTAGTGTAGGTCACGGAGAATACTTATCAAAAACCTACCACAGGGATAGAAAATACCCCAAAAATAGAGAGATAAACTGCATTGCCACCTGTCATCTGAAGATCCTTGTGCAAACACGCAGTACTTGATCTCACAACTCACTCCCAACTACACATACTCATTTCTGCATAGAAAATGCTTAAATTTTCGCCTATATCTTAAAACTTATTTTACTGAAGCTGTTTGTAGGTTAGATAATTTTTCAATTCTAGTAGTAATTCTGCATCTCATAGACATTTCCTGTGTTATGCTACACATAGCCAATCACTGCTATCTCTGCTGGGTAGAAAGACAAGATCTCTATGATTGCTGTATGCTGCTGGATTTCACATCCATTTAATTAATTATGAGTATTTTCCGATTAAATTTTCATAAACTATATCTTGGTGGTATGTGTATTAGATTTCTTTTGTGTGGGCAGTAATCACTACTGACACACAGATAGCAGAGAGTACATTAAACAAACAAATACACTGAGGGTTTTGTAAATACAGTTTTTATAGGCATCATAAGAAGATTTACCCAGCACCTCAGTGACAGAAGAAGATAACAATCTATTTACCATCTCAAATCTTACGTATTTAGCCATAAGGAAAAAAATATTTGTGTACGTGACATGACTGCTGCATTTTAATTTCTGCTTTCCATGAGCTGCTTAAGAAGAACTAATTGCCAAGGGAAAAAGGGTCAGAAATAGTCATGAACCCATGAAGATGAAAAGGCAAAAAGAAATGTGGGTCATTAATTTGACTGGACTAGTTTATCTTCTTAGATGTCTTTTATGTGAATGGCATCATTAGGAGGCAGTGCTCCTCCATATTTGAGTTCTGGCTGTAAAATTCTCTCCAAATTGTCTTGGCAGCACAATATAACATTTCATCAAAATGAAGGTTCTTCCTCATTCAAACTCTGAGTTTTATTGATAATCAGAATTATTAAAAAGGAAGGGATTTAAGTGATCCTTAATCATGTCTACTTTTATAAGGAATTGCTTATTATATTTATAGTTGTTTTTCCCTGGTCTAGAGCTATCCGATATACATCACTATGGCAATGCAGCTGTTCAGTCTTTTGTGTATGATATAATGAACCTTCTAGACACAATGTCAGAGGTCTCTATTATCCCTATCTCCATGCAGACAATTGCAGATATATCAGAGCTTGCTTTGCAAGACTCACTTGGGAATCACTCAGCCACTTCAGCACAGTATTCAGCTCTGGCCGTAAGTTACCTTGGAAATCCCTTCAGATGAAAGGAATGGAAGCAATTATTCATGCTTGCTATTTACATCACTTCATCTCTATAATAAGATAAACATTTTTAATTGTCTCTTTCAGGCTATGTGTTCAGTTTATCAAAACCTCCTGTGAAAGGAAGAAGTTCCAAACACTGTAGCAAAATAGACCAATACTGACTTCGAGATTTAAGCTTGCAATCACTGTCAATAAAGGCTCAAGAACTTGATAATATTGAGGTGTCCTATCTAAAAATTGCAACAATGAGGGTTCATTGTACTATTTTAGAAGGCTTTATTAAAATTTCCAATTATAAAACTGCATGTACATTTTGCTGTTTTTGACTCTTCTGTCTCACTCCAGGGCCAATTTGCTTCCAGATAAACAGTCATTTTAGCATTTCTCTCTGTCTGATTCTCATCTGCTGACTGGCTCTTTTATTATTTTTTTACTCTCTTCAAACTTATGCACTTGGACTTTTTATTTGTTTAGGTTTTGTGGGTTTTTTTGCGTATGCATGTGGCTTTTATCAATAATAAACTTTCTATGATTTGGGTATATTTTATGAAAAACAAAAGTCTTTTACCATCACTTCTGGTCTAGGATCTTTTGAATGTCCAAGTGGAGACCAGTGACAAGTGATGTTGCACAGGGTTTGGTACTGAGGCCAGCAAGTTTTCACATTTTTGTTGGTGACACGGACAGTGGGAAGGAGACACCCTCAGAAAATTTGGTGATAACTCCCAACTGTGTGGTGCAGTCACACACCAGAGGGAAGGGGTGGGTCCAGAGGGACCTGGACAACCTGGAGATGTGGGTGTGTGTGAATATCATGAAGTTCAACAAGTGCAAAGTGTGTTGGAGAAAACCCAAGCACAAATGTAGGCTGGGTAGAGAAGGGATTGAGGGCAGCTGTGGAGAAAAGGTCTTTGGGGTGTTTTTGGAGGAAAAGCTCAGTATGAGTCAGCAGTGTGCTCTTGCAGCCCAGAAAACCAACTGTGTCCTGAGCTGCACCAAAATGAGCATGACCAGCAGGCCAAGGGAGGTGACTCTGCGATTGTGACACCTTCCCTGCAGTAATTCATCCAGTTCTGGGTCTCCCAACAGAAAAAAAAAGAAGTTGGAATGAGTTCCTGTTGGAACGTGTCCAGAGGAAGGTTGCAAAGATGATCAGAGGGCAGGAGCACCTCTCCTATGAGGAACAGCTGAGAGAACTGGGGTTGTCCAGCCTTGGGAAGAGGAGGCTCTGCAGAGACCCAATAGAGCCCTTCCAGTACCCGAAGAGGCTGTGAGAGCTGGAGAGCAGCTTTTGACCAGAGACATGTAGTGACATTCCTGGACAAGAGGGAATGGCTTCAAACTGATAGAGAGTAGGTAGATATTAGGAAAAAAATCTTCCTTGTGTCGGTGGTGAGGCATTGGCAGTCCAGGTTGCCCAGAGAAGCTGTGGATGCCCCATCCCTGGGAGTTTTCAAAGCCAGGCTGGATGGATCTCTGAGCAATCTGGTCTAGTGGAAGGTGTCCTTGCCCATGGAATGAGGTTGCAACGAGAGGATCTTTATGGTCCCTGCCAATCCAAACTATTATATGATTCTCTGATACTAGGAATTAATGAACTTATTCAGTGTCCTCTGGGCTCTGACAGACAAGTTTAGAGACTGATGTTTAAAATGTTCCTTACAAATTTATGCTAGGATTTCCTTGTTCTTCCTAAGCTGCACATTTAAGTCTAAGAGAGCAATCACTAAATACTTGCAAAATTTTTATATCCTCCGTAAGCACCTCAAAGTCATTCAACAGTAGCGTGATACAGGCCAGATTTCTTCCTTTAAGCATTTCTTCCTTTTCGTTTCACAGAGTTTTGAGTACACACCATTAAACATATACCTTGAGACAGAATAGAAGTAATTTTACTCATTTCCTGTTTGTTTTTGTTTGTTTTTCTTTTTTTTATTCTGAGCCTTATGCAAGAGTACTGGTGGCATTTATAAAGGAAATATGTTATCCAAGAAGCTTTCAGAGAGTGTGGAATTAAAAATAAACTAATATCAGAGAAATACCTTGTAAACCTAAGAACTTGTAGGACTATTGAATGAGTAGGAAACTAGCCTGGAAACATTATCTTAATTTTTTAGTTGTTTACAAATTTCACTGCAAGCTATGCTGTTGATATGTTTGGATTATTTGACAGTAGTAGCCACCTTAGTGTCACTAAGAAAGTGTGAGGTTTTTTGATGTCTCTAAAACGTTCCTGTTTTTTTCTTCTGCTAACATGAAAGCAAATGTTTATCACCAGGACAATTGCTGTTAATTTATTTTGGCATAGACAGCTTTCATCATAATTTTAACAAATATCTTTATCCTGTACTTGGCAGGAAAGAAAAGAAGGTAAGAAAGTATTACTTTTAAAACCCCCAATGATTTCAAAAATTGTTGGCTGTGAAAAGAATAAATATACAGCTGTCTTTTAATTTTCCTATCATTTTCTGGTAATAAAATAATTTGAGTCCTTGTTGTATGAGTCATTTATCTGCTAATTTATTCCTGTCTTTAATGGCTATTTCATTGAACTTCCCTCCTACTTATTTAGGAAATACACTTTTTCTGTGCAGTGTAGGGACCAGTACCTTCATTTTCCTCTCACGTCCTGTAATACAATAAGGTTTATAATGGAGTCCATTTTCTTTATAAGCCATCTCATTTTCTCTTATTTAACAGCTGTTATTTCTGACTTTCCAACCTATCTAACCCTTATGTAAATCAGTCCTACTGCCAAAAGTCTTTTTAATTAAGTTGCATTTCTATAGCTTAACTCGAGGGCAATAGGAAAATAGTATCATCTTTTAATTCATTAATCACTGAGGAAGAAAATAATGGAGATGAAAACCCTTATGCATATTTATTAGATACTAACTTTTTTGAATAGCTGTATTTTGAGCCAATCTTTGGGACTGTCACAGACCTGACAATAATAATTTTGGTTTTTCCTCCATTAAAAATCTTCTATCAGAGTAGGCTGTGCTTATCAATGATAATGAAACTTTCTTATCAGTAGCAAAACATTGAGACATCATTTTGTCTTCATGTTATAGAGATCATTTTTTTTTTCTTTTTTATTCATTCAAATTCAGGAAACAAGCAAACAAACAAACCTTTAGGGATATGGTTTACTGGTGGACTTGGCAGGGCTGGGTAAATATTTGGATTTAATGATCTTAAAAGATTTTTCAAACCTAAACAATTACAATGTTCAATAGGAGCTCTCATTTTACTGGTATGTATTTCAGGTCACACTTAGCTTTTTCATTTAATTGTATAGTAACACCTCAGAGGCTTATCTACTCATTTTACTATACCACTATTACTCATTTTACTATAAAATCCCTGGTTTTCAGTGACAGAAAATTGAATCCTAAAACGAAAATGATGGAAGAAATTAAGTATTTGCAAAAGCGGAGAAGAACATTTTTAACAAATGCTCAGCCAAAGCACCTAAATTCTATGTTCAGAACAAAAATAAATTTTAAAAAAGGCTATTTTTTCAACAGGAAGTATTCTACAGAAGGCACCACTAAAGGACTTCTTTTGGCACTAAAATCTTATGTGCTTTCATGGGCCACTTTGATGAATTGTTGGCAGAGAGATTCAAGGACTTTAAAAACATACAGACCTCAAGAGGACTGAAAAGAGTTCAAAATACCTGGAGAATGCAAGAATGTAAGAAGGAATATTAGGTATGCTTGTCATGTTCTAATAAAAGTATTTATCAATGTTCATCCATCTTCATGGGAGACAGGATAATAGGGTAAGATTTTGGCCACAAAAAACCATTATAGTTATTCTCTTTTTTTTAAAGCCTAAACACTGAATTCTTTAAATTAGTTGGCAGATGACTGTACTAAGTTTCTTGTACTCAGCCACTGGATTGCTGTGACCAATTTAAGCATATCTAAAATGCTGTCCTCTATTCAAGTAAGAAAAAATAAATAACCAAACAGAGTGTGTACAGGGTGCCTGTTCCTCTACTGAGAGACTATAACCATTACTGCTACTGTTTACTGCACAAAATTAATCTATTAAAATTGTTGGAATTTAAAATGGTTTAAAATATTTATATTAAGAACATATAGCCCTTTAATTGTAAATATCAAACTGTCCCTCCTCTCTGGTAATGTCCATGAAATAATGATGCACATGTAAAATAATACTTTATATTCAGAATTTCATACACTAAATTCACTACATGAATATGCTCTCCTGAAGGAATTTTATTATTTACATGCATAAAAGGTAGAAATGAAAGATATGTGCTAAACTATTTACATAAAACCCTAGAAGATATATCTTTAAATATTTCCATGTATGCACATATATTTCTGCAGAAATTAGACTCAGCTATAAATATGTTTGCTCTGTATATAATTCAAAAATGTATCAAGATATGATGGTTCATTCAAAGCTATTTTACAAGCACTTTGAAGATACTCCTTACTGAGTTTGAATCCTGTACTTCTCTTGGGTTTGAAAAATGGATTCAATTCTTTTTGATGGACAAGATGTATCTCCAGGTTCCTAGTGGAATTATATTTCTATTTACATGAACATCAATCAGACCATTCAGTGACTTCAACCTGAGTTTTCCCCAATGCCCAGCAGCATAAGAGATCCTTGGTTTTCCAGATTCTCACAAATTGGAGACTACACTTCTCAATTTCAGTTGGAAAGTTGGTTTAATGCCAAGGAATATTGAACTAGGGAAAGTTTTTAGTTTCTACTAAACACTATGGGTAGAACAAATGCATGCTCTATTAAGTCATGGGAATTGAAGTGCAACCCAGGGATTGCTTCTTTGAAATCTTAAAAAGTGGAGGTAGGAGCAAATACAGTGATCTTCATATTCCAAACAGACTAATAATCAGAGCTGCTGATTACAGACATTGATTAGGCCCACAGAAGGATGGGAGACCTTTCAAAGCAGACAGATATGTAAGGGTACTGAAAAAAAAGTCTTTGAAAAACTGCATTTACTATTAATTTATCTCTTTTGCCATGAAGATAAATGACAAAAGAATGGCTGGAATTTAATGAGAGCCCAGGTCTGCCAGGCTGGGAATGGGCATGGCTGGTCCTGAGGTTGGGCATAAATAGAGCTGCCCAAGCACTGGCAGAAGATGCAGGATGGGCACAAAAAAAACTCTTACAATTTAACTGTTCATACAGAAATTTGATAGAACGTTTTATGGCTGCACAGTGCCAGAGCTGGCCTTGAACACAGGTAGCCAAAATGGAGGTGAATATGTTTACATTTCATCTTAATGCAAATAATTATGTGGGCAAAACCAAATAACATATTTTAATATTTTAAAACCACATTATTTGAAAACGGAATCTTTTTAGCATTTTCCAATTCAAATTATGCAAGTTTCAAATTTAAGAGAAAAAGGACCTTGTGGGTTCTTTAACAGGTAATTTTCCTTGTAATACACAGCTGTAGAGATGAACTGGTCTGACTTATGTTAGTTCCATACCTGTAATTTTCCATACAGGGGTTCACAGCTTTTATTTTTCCCTAATTCTTCATGGCGACATGGTTTATTTATAGTCTTATCTTTAAGTTGTGAATTATTTTCCCATTTCTTCTCTTTCCTAATACAAGGTAACTTTCCACATTCTACTGGGAATTAAAATAACGCTTTACTCTTTAGCAATATTTTTCTTACTGTTACTCGTCTCGGGTAAAAATCACTTTGTTCTCTTGGGGGTTAATTATTCGTAAAAGACTGTAAATAGTAAGACAAGCATGCTCCAAATTGATCTACCTAAATGTACAAGAAGCTTCCCAAGAGAGCAGATATTTGAGCTGTTGGGTTTCCTTGGGTTTGGGATCCTCCTGCCCACGGCAATTAGCCCGAGGGTTTGATTTCTCCTTCTAAACCTCCCGCACTGAGGTTAAATAAAGGCTGCTCTGTTTGCAGCCTCTGTCAGGAGTCGCCGCCGTCTTTGGAGAGCTCTGAGGTTGTTTACAAACTGCTCTGGCTGCAGACTGCTGCTAATGCTGCCAAATAATCCCAGTGGCTCTTTGAACAGTTTAGAGACCTGTCGTTTGCTGTCCTTCTACACCACTCCTCAGCTTGTTAGATAGATAAATACTTGAGAGTGTTGAACCCAGAAGATTTTGAGAAATAGGCACAGGCAGCTTTCTTTTTCCAAATCTGCACTCACTTATTTTTTTAAGCTTATTAACTAAAGAATTGGGGAAAGTGGTTGCTTGTTGCAGCTGCCACTATTGAGAAAAGTACCAAAGAATCTAATTTACATAGAATCTCATAATATACTATTGTTGGCAAAAAATCAAAATATTAACTTGTTTCATTGAGGAAAAAAAAACAAAGGCTTTTTAATGTTTTCAATTTTTGTTATAAAATAAAAAAAAATTGAATAGGTTTTATAATTATATTAGTTTAGAAGACATCCTTTTAAAAGGTGATCTATCTTTTTCAAGTCGTCTCAGATTGCATCTTCCCTTCATTGCAACAGAAATTATGATTACAATTTAAATTTATTCTAAATGTAATTTTTATCAAGAGAGATATAAAGACATTTCCTAAGAATTGCATCAGTTTGAAGAGAGAATGAAACACAATCAAAACACACAAATTCATGCAAACTGAGCCAACTAAGAACATTGTAAGAAAAACTTTTTATAATATCATAAAATTTCTACATTAATGTAATTTCATGACTTTTAATAAATTTGCTGTTGAATCACTTGGCAATGATATGTTAAAGATTTGACTACCATAATACTGTTATTTATGTGTAACTTTATCAACAAAAGCTTTCAAGTATAAGAATTATTAGTAACTACACTCTAATCAGAATACTAATGTAGCAATGTAAACTAACATGTAATAACTTTAGAAAGGCATTACCCCATGAAAATCGCTTATTAAGACAAAGAAATTGAGAATTGTTAAAAACTTTCAAATCAAATAATTTATTTATTTTCAATATTTGCAATGTTTAAAGACTTTGCTGCTTCCAACTTTATCTTCTCAATTGAATTAAATAATTGACAGAAAATTGGTGAGCACATAATTTTATATGAAATGTAAATTTCAGATACCTCATTAAATAAGTCTAGGTTTAGATAGCATTAACCTTCCCCTCATTATGCAGAAAAAATATATTTGGACACTCTTATAAAATTTATCAATAACTGAAATTCTGATAATTTGGCACAAATACCCCCCCAGAAACAAAACCATTAAAGGTCTAAGGAGAGTTAAAAGAAAATGATACTCATGTTAGCCATGGTACAAGAGGGATAAAATAGCAATATATATCATATTATTTGCTGATGTTTCAAAAAGTCTTTTAGCAAAATATTAATTAAATTTCCATTACTTCATTTCCAATATTCTACATTCTATGTAAACCAAAGTAGTCATCAGGATAATTCTATCAACAATTGTTCAAGTAAATCCATTTTCTTGGATAAAATATAAATATTTGAGATCATTCATCTATGAAGTTACTAATAGTCTCCACAATTAGCTCTATACAAATTCAATTACATTTTGTTTCAAGGTTATAAAATTTCAGTTGTAGTGCACTAAATGAAAGTGAATCATCATATTTTGTCTAACAATATAGTAATTGGCCTTCTGAAATGCTGATAGTGGGTGGTCAGGTCCCATCCATTTAAAATACTTCCAGAGAAATACCAGCTGTTGCAGTAAATTGCGTGGTTATAACAAAGTTGTAATTCTTTCTACTGGGCTGGAGCTCAGGAAAACCTACATGATGTTAATGACATCATATTCCTGCAGATAAACTTTCTCAGATGACATCCAAAACATAAATCTCACTGCTTATGACAATTTCATTTTTTTAAGTGATTAAAAAAATTTTCTTTCAATTTAAATCCATTATGCTTTCATATTATTCATTATAAATATCCAGATTATAAAAGAAGATAACCTCCCTGGCCAAAAGACCTTTGCAGTGCTCTGTGTGCTGTTAACACTATTGTTTGTCATCTTAATAGTGCTGTGTTATGGTAGTGGAGAATTCCAAAATTTTGCTCGCACACAATTCCTCTTACTCCTTTTATATTACTTTTTAAAGTCTTGGGTATGTCAAAAAACTTTGCCATAGCTGAAGAAGCTACAATCATTTCACAGAGCAGTGGCACACAGAGCATTTCACAGTGATATAGTGCAATAATTGCCCCATGCCTGTGGCTCTGCATGGGTAAATCCATCACTCCCACAGTCAGCCAGCTCTGAGGAAGTGAGAAATAAAGCAACACCTCAGATTCCTTCTTGACTTTTATTAACCCAGATAGATGAACAGATCATCTTTGATAACAAAAGTTTGGAGCTCAGTTGTGGGATGTATAATATGGTGTCATTTGTTTTACCTCATTGGAACGGCTCACATGCAAGCTGGTTGCACTCATGAATAAAAACTAATACATCCTTACACATTGAAAACAGTTATTATTTTGTGCTCAACATTGCAGGTATCCTCAAAGTAAATTCACTTCAGATATGTTGATAAAACTTTTTGCTCAGAACTTACATTGTCAAAATTATAATTAAGGTATTGCAAGGAATCAGGCATAGATATGTGATTTATTATGACTTTACAATCTATTTGAAAGAGAGACTTTAAAGACATATACAAATTTGTCAAAATTATAATTAAGGTATTGCAATGACTCAGGCATAAATATGTGATTTATTATGACTTTATGATCCATTAGAAATAGAGATTTAAAGACATATACAAACTTACATTTTGGTTTCCATGAAGTACCTGTGAATACAAGATCTCAAATTTAGAATGAACACTCTCAAAGCTGCTTATTTAAAATGTCAGGATTACATCATTAACAATGATGTAATTTTAGTAATGGTACTAAAATATCAAAGAAAAGAGAAGTGTCCAATGAACAATATTTTTTGTATCTGCAACCTAAATTAATATAAGCATTAATTCCCTAAAGGCAATAGCCAGCTTTGTTTTACCTGCCCAGCACCAAAACTTCTCCCTCTCTCTGCCTTTGACCTAGGACTTGTTTCAGACCAGAAACAACAATTTTCCTGTAGACTGCCCTGCTTTCTGGATGGAACCATGATCCTGGTCTGCAGCAAGGCATTTCCCTTAATTTTCAGAATAAACTTATAAGGAGTAGTCATGGTATTGAACAAAACAAAACAAAAAAACAGCAACAATTTTAATGTTTTTTTTCCCCATTAACTTTGAAAGATATTTGTGGATTCTATTAGAATTTCATTGATTCCTTCAAATGTGAGGGGGGGTTCTCTGTAAGTCAAAGCAATGATCAAAAAGTCAGAAACAAAAAGAGATGCTGAAAGCTGTACTAGGACAAAGCAAGCATTTGTTTGACCTGTTTTTGAGGTGTTGTTGATGGTGCACAAGTACCACTTTTTCCTTCAAAATGCACATTGTGTATGCAAATAGGAAAGTTCAACATTTTAAATTACTATACTTTACAGGATCTAGAATTGTAAAGATATTATTTATAACTTACAATCTAACATTGAAATACTGCCAGTATCATTTCACTTGTGCTTCTGCACAGAGACGCATTAGCCTGCATCCCACAAAAGTATTTTCATAACTACTTGCTGGTGATTTGACCTACAACAATTTGAACAATATAGGTGCAAGGGTTGGCCAAAATGACAAAAGAACAAAATTCTCAGTTTAGACTGCTGGAAATGAAACTTCTCAGGATAAAGCTGTAATTTAAGGCGTTTGAGAGAATTTATGTTTGTGCCACAGTACTTTCCTAAATTAAGATGGAAGAAAATCAAAGGGCAAAATGCTGAGATAAAAGGCAGTGGAGAGATTTGAATACATGTCATGATTCAGACACAAGAGGAAAATGAAAATTCCTGAAATTTTCAGCTGTGCAAGTATTCCCTTGCCCCACATTTCAGGCAAGATCATAATTGCCAAGCTTAATTAATTTTTAATCTATCCTTTTTATGAATGAATATTTGGATATGTTACCAATACACAATAACAAAAGTCACTTAAGTTTTCCACAGATTTCCCTACACCTAAATTATTGGAGCATTTTCCTATAACATAGATGTCTGTCTTCTCTCTAGTGGGAATTCTAATGGCCACATACAAAACACTGATGAAACAGCATTGGCATAAAAATCTAATGAGAAAACTGCTGCAAAATACTGTATTAATTTGAAGTTGTCCACTCCTCTGGGGCCACAACTTTCAGTTGTTCCACAGTGTTAAATGAAATTTAGCAGATGTTAAATGTGTCAAGCTCCACAACAAAACAATTAACTAAGCCTTAATTTTATGCAGTTTGTCTTATTTTGTCCCCCAAATTCACTGATTCTAGTAAACAGTGAACTAAATGCATAAAATCATCTCAGGAAAAATTAAATTGCACTGAGGCATCTCCTATGCTTTGAACAAAGTTCATTGTATCTCTATTGACATCAGTTAGTGTTTAAAGATTTTTAGGAGGATGTAAAATAACCTCATAAAATCCCAGTCATTACAGTCTAGGGGGAAGTTGTGTGTTTTTCAAGCAGAGCACTAAGTTTCTGCCTCTGAATGTTGGGCTTGGGGTTTTATTTCATGCCATTTGTAGGAGGCCCATTACTTCACTGAGAGGAAGATGGAAAATAGAGTGTACAGGCAAGGGACCTACAAGTGCCACTTTACTGGGCATACAACATTCAACCAGCAGCACTAAAGGGATTAAGAAGGCAGCTTTGTATTGTCTCAGAGGTGCAGTAACATAAGCACCACACTGGATTGTATGACAGTTTCCATGGTAACCATTCCCTCTTTTCCTTCCACGAAACCACACATTTGCTGGCAGAGGAAGCCAAGTAATTCACAAGGATGTGAGACGAGCTGAGTCCTTTCAGTCTGGCATTAATTTCAATATTCTAAAAGTCCAAAGCTTGTCTGTTTTGAATGCTTAAGCCTCTACACTGTGTTATTTTAAGCCCTTGTATGTGAAGGAATTATATAAGATTCTTTGGGAGATCTTGTGCAAAAAAGAGTAGAGGTATTTTATAAGAAAATTGCCATGGACAAGTTTTAAAAAAGTAACAAGACAGCATGACATAAAGGAGTGAGGCAGACAAAGATCTTGAAAGAATTACCCTTTTCTTATAAGGATATTCAATAATCCTTAAGTAAAACAGAAATGTGTGAGCACTGTTAAGTGACAGACACAGATTAAGGGAATACTGGTTCAAAAAATTACTTGTAGTTGATAGAGTACATGCATGTCTGAGATGAAAATTAGGAATTCGACAGAAGTTCCACCCAAATGGAGCAATCATCTGGTTGGCTTAAAGACATCAAACCACACAGGAATAATACTAATAATATCCAAGATAAATGAGCATATTGTGCTTTTAGTCTATGTGCAATAATGCAGGGCGCCAAGAAGAGACAGAAGGTTAGAAGCACATTTTTTTTGAGTAATATTTTAACAGCTTTAAATTGGTAAGTATCCTGTTTCCATCCCTTGACAAATCACTTCCCTGCCAAGCATTCCATTTTATCACTGAAAATTGGCAGATTCCTGACCTACAAGTCTCTTGAGGGAAAACAAATGTATGACTTAGAAGGTAAAAAATACTAAAATTTTTCTTAATTTTTCTGATCTGTTATTTGTTTCTTTCCCCCAGAAAGAGCTTTCTTTAAAGAAAGTATGCACTAAGTCCACCTTAATCAATTTATTTAGTTTTAATCACTCGATTTAGGACAGTATTTATATCTCCTTGTGGTGAAGTATGTGTACTCTTCATTCCACCAAGGTTTCTTTACTCTAATTCTGCAGATTTCACATTCTTGCACTACAACACTGCAGCAATGTAAATTTGATGTATGCAGAACTCCTATCTATAGGATTAAAACAGATTTAAGATGAAGATAGGATTCATCTTTTTAATGTTTCCATTTCATTTCAGGGGGAAGTAGGAGCAGGGGATTGGAATGAAGTGGTCTGCAGAGTCCCTTCCAACTCAAACCATTCTATGATTCCATGAAACCAGGAGAACTTGAAGTCAACTCAGCACAAGTCATTTATCTCTCTTGAAATGCCTGTGTATTTTTATGAAGAGAAAGCCTGAAAGCCACATGAGAAGCAGTGTAACTTTCTGCTAACCCAGAGCTCTAAATGCAAAGTTTGGCTTAAAGAATGCCCTAAGAATTGATGGAAGTTCATGACACAAACTTCCTGAAATGAAGGAAGGGTGACACCTAGTCATCAGAAGCGACATTTCTATTTTATTTTGCCACTACAGATGTAAGAACAACAGCAATTGCATATGGATGGAACGTGAATGAAAATTGTAAATTTGATTTACATGAGTTTTAAAAATAAATATATTTAATGTATTTGAAAATTAGAATAACTTTACAATTTAATTATTGAAGGCCATATCTGAACCATGCCTTCAAAGCTAAATTTGTCTTTTTTAAACATTGTGCAGACACACAGAAAGGATGGAGAAGAAAAAAGAAGAAAAATTAAAAGAAACCCACACACATCTACCAATGTTGTTTTCTTTACCCTGTGGATATTTTTCTTCTTGAAGAATATTGATAATCAATCCCATTCTATTTTCAAAAGTGAGCCTATAACTTCAAATAAATAAATAATATTCAATTTTTTTTTTTTTTAATCAGGGAAAGTCTGAAGATTATCCAAGGCTCCAAGACAGAGTAAAGCAAATGGTTATTCAAAGCATTAATTGGAATGAGCCTTTACAAAAGGGCATTTGTTAACAGAAGTTTAGAAATTTGAATTGAATGACAGTTACTGGTTGGAATTCAATTTAGACTTTTATTTCTTGCCCTTAGATTTACTTTCCTTTTTTTTTTCTTTTTTTCCTTTGGAGAAATACATATTTCAATTAAACTTCTAATCAGGACAATGTTCATAAAATTCATTGCAACATTTGGTGAGAAAGAGCTTTTTGACACAATCTGATAGCAAATCTGCCTAATTTGAAATATGAGAGTTTCTTTTCAGCCAGGAAGAGGGATCTAACTAGGGAACTCTCACAGTCATGTGTACAATTGCAAAAAGGGGAAAGCAAGGAGTTCAGTAGCCCCTGAATTCAAACCCCTTTCCCATCCCTGCTGCCTGCCTGACTGGCTTCTCCAAGGAGGGATTGTCTTATCTTTTGAGTTTTTCTCAATCTTCATTCAGACAGTTTTTGGGGGGGAGCATTTTCATCATTTCGCCCTGAAGAACAAGACAATTTGAGATCCTAAGAAATTCCAAGGGGAATGCAAAATGATTTGCTGTGACTTTTTTAGTTTTAGCCTTCCCTTGAGATCTCTTTTCAACTGCAAAATTACTTGCCCAACGCAGGTCTAGCAACCCTAGAGATAACATCTAAATTACAAATGAGATCTTTATAACCTATTTACTGTGCAGAACACGTTTTCAACTCCTGGAAAATTGTAATTTCAATTACGAGAAAACATACTTATACATGTGAGACTGCTGTTTAAGGAATACTTGGGATTCCGAAAGAGACCAATTAAATTTTTATTAGGAATGAGTAAACCAATCATTCTAAACAGAATCTCATTTTAAATATAGAGAAGATCCAGTGTTAGAACCAAACTGCCTAATGGAAAATGGAAGAATTTAATTGAAAAAAAATCCATGAAATACTGTGTAAACCCAGCTACTGTTCCTACTTCAAAAAAGGGGCAATCCATAAAGCACGTTGAGCTGTTTACATGGTTTTGTTTTTGTTGATGTCACACATCTTTTGCTGGGGTTTGTCTATTTTTTAATCATTACTCTGGGATAAAGAAAGGAGTCTACATTATTCTTTCAGAATGAAGTTGCAAACATGGACACCACTACCCTTAGATTCATCAGCTATTTAAAGTGGGTTAACCTATATCCATTAATCTTTTTTGTTACTTCATTCACTTCAAATGTAAATTTCAAATTTAGATTTTTTTTTATTGGATATAAGTAGGGGCAGAGACCATACAAAAAGTTAAAAAATTAAACACAAAAAAGACAAAAATAGACATTTATAACATATAGATAGATGTCAAGAATATAGCCTAAACTCCCTCACTAAGTACAAAAAGGATGATGTAGAAGAATTTTTGTATTTCTTCTGGGGCTGTTACTGCTGCCCAGGATGCTGCAAAATTCTGAGAGAAAAGTATTCAAATTTATGAATTAGCGGAATTATAAAGAAGCTGTTTCAATAAAGATGAAACAAATCTTTTAAAATTTATCCTTTGTGCTGTCTGCTTGGCCCAAAAATCCTGAAATACAAATATCCTTCCTCCATTTTTATGTTTTATTGAAAACTAGTATCATATACTTAGTTATGAGCCAAGCTTTTGAGCTGAAGATGCACAAATAGATATTTTACATATCACAATTTTCAACCAATTGGTCACAAAGCATGAATTGTTTATATAGCCCCAGGAAATATTAAAATCATCCTGCTTCTTATCAGATGCTATTTTTTGTCTTTTTTATCACATTGGAATCACCTTCCAATATAATTTAAACAGATTTTCTGGAGGCATTGGATTTGTACTTAATATTTTTGTTTTTTTGGTTTCTATCACAAGGTTTGAGAGGTGTGTGCTCATCTAGGTCTTTTCATAGCAATCACAAGTTTTCACCCACTGAAACCACACTCTCTTACACAATTGTTCAAATGTTCATATGATTTACATCCTAAAATTGTTCATATGATCAAATTATATGATTAAATAGTCTTCCTATGTATTATACCTTTCAAGTCCAATGAAAACTTCTGAAAATTTCAGATATCTTTTTCCAACTGAGAAATATCTTGGAATGCTATAAGGAAATATAGCAGTCTGTCAAAACCCCAGTGGAGCACTGATGTCTGAATAATACTGGCAATGTTAATGGAATTCTATTAGCCTCTATTAGTGAGGAAGAACAGTATTTGTTGAAAGGCCCAGCTGGAAATCAGGTTTGGGTTTTTATTTTTATTACTTCTTCATTTGAGAAAATAAATATTACATTTCCCACAGTTAGAGAGATCTGACAGGAGATTTAGAACTTTTTGAATTGTTGATTATTTTGAAGTCAAAGAAAAGAAGGAAAAATTTCTTGCTGTTTTTAAATTTGGGCATTCTGACAGCAAAGTAAAAGTGACATTAAAGAGTAATCATTTTGATTATCTGCTGTTCAGAAGTTTGACTCATGTTTAAGGCCCTTCAAAGTATTTTTTGCACTGAGAAACTGAATTTTTCAACCTCTATGACTTTAATGAAAATCTTGTTGGTTTTATTTCTTTTTTACTATAATTTGCCACTACTAACAAATCAAGAAAATTAATACAACCTGATAGTTTTGGGTACACAACCTCCTTCATATTTTCCTTGTTTTGAGATTTGCCCTTGTTGTCAGCACATTTTTAACACTATTGAAAAGAACCTTTTAATGTTGAGTGAAGGAATGGTTCAGGGGATGACAAATTGAGTAAATATATCCTCTTTGTGTTCTCTGCATCTCCAGATACTGGGAGAAATGCAATTCCTTGGTAGAAGACAACTCCAGCATTTTCTTAAATGAAAATTGCAAACCTTAGCCAGGATTCTTCAGTAACCAACATCATCAAGTTTTTTAAATTATTGTTGATTGATAATAAGTTAGTTGATAAGACGTATCTAACAGTCCCATGAAAAATCTCATTGCATCTTCCTGCTTAGATGTCTTTAATTACTTTTAACTCTTGCCCCTTGATATCTTAGTATAGATGAAGTACCTTAATGCATCAATAGAGCACAACCGATATAATTGAATTGAAAATATACTGAAGAATTTCTAAGGGAGAATTTAATCTTTGTCTCTCATTAGGGAATTCCGCAGTTTTCCAACTCCATACTCAGCTAAGTCAGAGATGCAACCCTGGTGTCCTGACTGATAGGAAAAAAAAAAGCAAAACAAGATTCTGAGATTAAAAACTAGTCAAGAAGCCACAAAGCTCTGCAATACCTCAGTTTTGAATAACACACTGAACATCTGAGGAGCCAAGGCCTTTTACTAAGGACTGCATTATGTTTAGGAGCTGTTTATTTCCTTTGAGAATGTAAATCTTCTGGTCTACATGTGCAGAGGTGAGGAAACAGCATTTCTCTGCCTTGACAAGTTAGCACGAGGATAAATAGTCAGAGTCCAAGGCAAGGAAAGACACACAGAACTACTTCAAAATGGACTTGTTTGTATTGAATTAACAATTCTCTTGCTTTTTATTTTTTTTGTTCTTGGATGCAAGACAAGCATTGTTTTTGCTATCATAACCGTATTTATAGGGATATGATAGCAAAAAAATGTTATTTTGATTTGTTCTGCCACAGCTGGGAATGGGACAAGCGGTGTTGTTGGTAACCTTGTCAATAGCTTAGGGCTTATGTACGAGGAGGGAGGAAAATCCAGATTATATGGACAATAATAAAGATTTTGATGTTTGATTCCATATTCTTTGTTTCAGCCTCAGAATGCATTTTTAAAGTTTTAATTCCATGAAATTATATTATTGTACAGGTAATTATCATAGACAACTCACAAATAACTTGTCAGTGTAAAAATTGAGATTTCCTTTGAAGGAAATGCATGTGATAAAATAGACATAAACAGAGAGAAAAATGGGATGAAAAAAAAAGAGAAAAGTAATTTATAAAATTAGATTCTACTAATCTACTCTAATTTTTTAAGAAAATTAAATGCAAATTTTGCAAAAAAGTAGAAAATAAGTTAACCTAATAAAAAGAAAAAATAAGATGCCCAAAGTCAATGCAAACATTTTCACCTCACAGCAAGATAATACATAAATTAAAACAGAATACTTAAAACAGCTACTTCAGAATGTTTAGCAAATGACCTCTCTTATTTTTTACCTCTTCTCATTAAAATTAAAAATTGAAATATTAACTTGCTCTGATTATTTAAAACTTCACTGACTTCAGAATTGTACTGACAGCAACACAAGTACCATCAAATAAATACCTGAAGAAACTTCTAGGATGACAGAATACCTAAAGGATATTATTCTATTAGAATCCTCAGAGCAGCACCTATTAAAGAATTAGTGTTGCTAATGGTGAAAGGGTTTGATACTTCAGGATTTGTTAAATAGGGCTAATGAAGGAATCATTGCTTGTGAAGTATTATATAGGGGATAAACCATAGTGAAGATTTAAAAAATCCCACAACAGTGATTATGAAAATATTTTGGAAAAGAGCCCTCAGAGAATCAATTTGGGTTACAGCACATATTTAATTTTGTACAATAACAAAACCCAAAGCAGGATATTAGTGCTCTCTAGTCCCCAAACGCATTTTCCCTACCTAGCCAAAGTCACCCTGAAAGACAATGTAGAGCAAATCAGTTCATTTGGAGCGAATTTCAGTAGTTGCAGTGTATAATCCTATTTGGTTACTCTTCTCCAGCTTTTAAATTGCTTTTTCTTCTTGCACAAGCTCTATTTTTACAAATGATGTTTTCCAGACAGTTCTAAAATTAAATTTGTCGTTGTAACATCTGGTTCTCAGTTAGTCACTTCTTTTGACCATGTCCTGATCACGTCCTTTTTAGTTTTCACAGAAAAAGACCCAACCCCACCATAGCAGTTTTTGTCTCAGTACATTGTGTGCATATTTTAGATTTTCTACCAGACTAAAAAAAAACAATGCACACACACAAAAACGCTCAACAATCCAAAACAGCAAAAAAAAACCCAAACAAAACAAAAACCTCACCCACAAACAAACAAACCAAACCACAAAACTCCCTCAACAACCAACAAAATCAGCTAAAAGATCACTAATTAAAAAGGCTCCTATAGCAAATTATTCATGAAATCTGATAGAATATTTGCAAAAAATTGTTTCTTCCAGAATCCAGTAATTTCTTTCATTTCTTTCTTCATCTTCTTGTTGTTAGCAGTGAACAATAGGAGAATCTCAGTGCTCCACCCTGATGCCAAGGTGGCCCATGGGGGCAAGAGACAGCTGGGTATAGAATTCCCATCTGCCAGTTTGTTCCATTCAAAGCCTTGGTCTACAATATTTGCTTTCTTCTATAGTCTGGTGTGCTCTTTCTCTGTGGAGTACCATAAAAAAGGAAGATCTTTGAATTTAACTTGTGTATTACTCCTCATGCCAACAAAAAAGAGAAAAAAAATGTATATATAGGAAATTCTGTCAAGTACAAATATTGTTCTTGATTAAGTGATTGATAGCAGCATGTATAAAAACACCATGTATACAAGCAGATACATTGGAGAGGCAAACTGCTTTATAAACAGCTCTTCAGACAAGTAGCAAAATTACTTGGATCTGGCATGCATCATTGCTGCTGCTTTACGGTAGGATTCAGCAATGGGAGACTTGAGTAGTTCCAGATTGCTTGTTGAAGAGTGAGTTGGTAGAAAAAAACCCACACACATTTCCCTCAATAACACTGCATTTCAAAATACAGCAGCACTTAAATGTTAGATTAAGTTTCAAGTGCCCAATTGCCCAAATTTATGTATAAAAACCAGTTCTATCATTTTTGAGTAGAGATTTGATTGTTATGGATCAAGTGCAGCAGGACTTGCAGGCTTACTGTCAGGACCTTGAGGACACCATTAACCCTGACTGTCCCTGTCCCCTGTGGTTGCCCCACCTGACCATGGCTGTGACAGTGGTCACAGGGGTTCTTGGATGAGGGGAGAGATGAGAATATTGACTCCATTTTCAGAAGGCCTGATTTATTATTTTTTGATATATATATATTACATTATAACTATACTAAAAAGAAATGGAAGGAAAGGTTTCCTCTCAGAAGGCTAGCTAAGAATAGAATAGAAAAGAATGATAACAAAAGGAGCTGTCTCAGACTCTGTCTGAGATAGCTCAGCCTTGATTGTCCATTAATTATAAACATCCAAGATGGCCCAATCAAAAATCCACCTGTTGCATTCCACAGCAGCAGATAACCATTGTTTACATCTTGTTTCTGAGGCCTCAGCTTCTCAGAAGGGAAAAAAATCCCAAAAAAGATCTTTAGTGAAAAGATGTCTGCAACACATGCCTAAGGATCCAGTGTCATTTCCACCTTATTTCTGCCCCCCACCAAACCTTCCCACCCTGCCCATGGCCCAGGACCCAGTGTCAGCCCCTGGACCCCTCAGTCCCTGCAGTGATGCTGCAGCAAGGCTGCTGTCTGGTCCCCACTGCCCTGCCTGGCAATGGACCTGGCTGGGATGGATCCACAACTCCACCAGCCTTGGCTCATCCCTGGGGAGGTGCCCAGTGCACATTGGGGCTGACCTGGAGCCTCCTGGCTGTCTGCTCCTGGTTGGAGTGGTGGATGGGCCCTGGACGTCATACCCAACCTTACCACCCCACATGGAGAGCCCCAGTTTTGGTTTCTGGTTCCCCATCCCTGAGTGAGTGGCTGGCTTTTATAATTCCCTGACATGTACCAGCTCATGGACTTCAGTTTCTTTAAATACAATCAGTATTGTATTTAAATTGTATTGTATTGTATTCTGAATCATGGCTGGTATCCTCCTCCTCTCAGGCTGAACCTGTGAGTATTTGTACTTGGTTTCTTCTTAATTTCTAGAACAATCCTTGTTTGTTCTAGACAATGAGTATGCAGGATCTGTGCAGCACACTCATGGGTGCTCTACTAGATATTTGAGTGATATCCAAGTGCAAGGGCCACAATTTTCAGGCCTAATGCAACTGCTTTGGCAGCTGAATGTTATCAATCATGAGGTGAAAAAATTAAAACACAGACTAAGTCAATTATAAGCCTGAACTACAGTCTCTAAGTATTTTTTGTAGTATTTTATAATTATCCTATTAATTATCCATAAGTATGCAAGTTAGCTAATTGTACATACAAATTTCTATAAGGAGATCCCCATTACTTTTCATGTATGTTTTCTGGTCTTACTGTGGCTGATGAAGTTTGTTATCTGTTTTATGACTGAAAAAAGAAGTTAGTGAAAAAGCAATTCTTTTTCACCCTGTTTTTCAGCAATAACTCTGGCATATTCCTCACACTTCTGGCTTATACTCCTCAAGGAGACACTCTGATTCAAGGTTTATGGTGCTTTCCACCACTTTCTTCAAGGCCACATTTGGGAGCAGTGACTAATATTACCCCTTTGCTGGTTCCAAGCCATACAATAAAAGCTTCACCACTCTGTTGAATTATGTCCTATAATTTTCTCTTGCAGCTCTTTCCAGAACCCTAGTTAAGGTCCATCATTTTGAATCTACACTTAAATAAGATACTCCTGTCACCTTCTATTTATAAACAGGCTGCTTCCTAAACTTGTTTTGTTCTAATAATTCAGAATGTTTTTTCATACTTTGGGATTCAGTTTAAGGATCTTTCCAAGTTGTGATTTTCGGGTCCTTACCAAAATATAAGGAAAACAATTTTAATGACACCACAAACTCCTGGAGTTTAAAAATGAGAGCCAAATGCGAAGTAAACAAGTGTTTTGAATGCTGAACATTTGCTAGGAATATTTAGTTATACCACTGACATTAATATGTAAATACACCACTGATTTCACTATATGTAATAATGAAGTGTTAAAGTTTTCTGATGGAGAAAATGAGTTCTATTGAATAACACTGTTTTCTCAAAGCAAAGTAACATTTACTTTCAGGCAGGTGGAATTTTAAAGCTTCACTGCTTTTTCTATAGCTATATGTATGTTCATTAGCTTAAAAATGAACCACTCTGGGCCACTGTCTGAACAAGCAACATTATGGGGTCTGAAAACTTCATTTACACGTGTATTTATTTTCTAGCTTTAAGATGGAGTAACCTGTGCGGAACGCATTCTACACATTTTAGTACTTTTTTTCTTTCTTTAGGGATAACTTCCAGAAAATGTCTCCACATTTTGAATACAAGATGCACGAATTGCATTTAAACGAAAAAACAAAAAAGAAAGAGGAACAAAAAAAAACCCGAAAAAAAAACTCCAAACAAAAAAATCCTTAAAAAACAAAACCAAAATTATCTTTTTTGGAAGTTACAAAACAATCATATCAGTCCAATTTAAATTATGATATTCCTTTTTTTTTCTTTTCTTTTTTAACCTTTTTTTTCTTTTTTTCTGTTATCACTTCAACCATTTGATCTTAGCTCTTAGTGAGCCATCAGAATAATTTCAGTACCTTTGGCAACTGCTGAGATTGAGCAAAAGGGAGCCAGGCTGAATGAATTAATATTAAAATCCATGGCATATGGTGTTTAAGGGAAGAATGAATTTTGAAAATTAGGAAATATTTTCAAAACATAATCTCAAATTTATTAAAGCTACAAGAAGTCAAACTTCTTGTAGCTTTAATAAACACCAACACAAACTTTCTCTACAGATCCATGTCCATGAACTCCCAGCTCTGAATTTTGGGGTGACATGAGTAATATATCCCATATAAAAAAGAGAAGATAACAGGAATCTATATTTTTATTCCAGTCATGGATGTTATTCCTGACCAGCTTTGCTACTACTAAACCAAATAGCCAAGCCAAATTTTCATTTCCTTTATTGCAGAATTGACAATATGCAAAGTACATTTTTTTTGACCTTATAACTGATTTCAGTAAATGAGAAATTTGAAGACAAAGGTGTGTTTGTGTCTGTTTTCTCTTCAAACTTCTTCCACTAAAAGGTGATTGATACTGCATCACAAAGTCAGAAAAAACTCATGCAAAAGTGACACATATGTCAGACCTTATGTGCAGATGTAACCTTTTAGAGTGAGTTGATCTAGGCAGGATGAATTTTAATCTGTGAGAGGGAGGATGATATAAAAGGAAGACTGAGTGAAGAAAAGGTTAGTGAAGCTACAGATACATTTCCAGGGTAAGATCCAGGCTGGAAATCAAAACACCTAAGACAGAACAAAAATCCTCAGGCAGACTGAGCACTGAGTAAAAAAAGAATAGTAATATTTTGAACACAGTTGTAACAGAGCAAGTCTTAAAATAAGGCATAATTACATTAAAGTGTGATCCCAGCTGCTTATCCTCTGTTTTAATATGAAACATTTGAAAGTAAAGCAGTGTTGCTTCCATTCTTTTTCATGGACTAGTAATAAGTCACTCTGTTAGAACTTTTACAGTTTCAAATTTCCTTCATTTCAGTACAAAAGAAACTTTTAAAAAAGAAATAGGGTTTTTATTTGTTTGTTTTTTGGTTTGTTTCGGATTTTTTTAAACAAAGAGAACTCAATGACATCTAAAGGCAATGACATGCCTCAGTGGTTTCATATGAAGGTATTCAACATATTAAACCATATAATAAGACTTTTCAAATCAGCAGATTCCACCAACTGATGATACTCTGATAGACTTTGTGAGAAAACAAACTGTGAGTTTAAATCTTGGGGATAATACAGCAAGACATATCTAACAAAGTGGCCTTAATAGTCTCTGCATTCAAGCTTTTCTCACACACAGGAAGAACCTCCAGAAAATAAAAGCTTTTTCCCTGCAGTTGCTATGACTAGAAATAAATCATTTCTCTCAACTCCTTTAATTGGGACAAAAGCAACAAAACAACAAAACAAACCCCCAAACAAACAAACAAACAAACAAACCCTACTAAACAGCATCACAGAAAGTTCTGTTATAATTATTCTCTCAGGTACAAGGTCTGATTTTTGAGGTTGTCCTGTGCAGGGACTATAAAGTTTTCAGACCACTGAGAGGACATTTTTTAAGGCAACATATCAGTAGGATAATGTGGAATTGAAATGTTTTTGAAATATTTTTAAACAATTTATTGTAAATTGACTTTTTTATACACAGATAGTTAAACTAAAAAAATTCTGATAAAGTGTACTTCAAAGAGTCTGGTAGGGAAATAATAACTTCCAAACTTCTGCAGGTCCGTGTCCTCCTCTAATCCCAGGACGTAGCACAAGACATACAAATTACAGGATTAATTCTCTCCAGGAAAACACTTTTGTTGAGATACAAGAACACTTTCTCAAAGAGGGGAAAGAATAACTTTAAAAAGTTGGGATTTTTTTAAAAGATAGCTAGATTTAGTGGCAACTGTGATAAAAAAAATACATATAAAATCAAACAGCCAACTTGAGGGAAGGCATGAAAAGTGAAAACTACCAAATCTCGTCAGCTGTCTTTAAATTTCTAAGGAGGGATTGATCTTCATTAAATCTTGAAACAATACAAAGCTTCTGAAATGGAAGTAGACCACTTTCAGAATGTCAATTTGACCAAATTTACAATTGGGAACTTTGTCTTTTAATCTCATTAGATAAAACTGAATTTCTAATTTTAGTAAGAAATAAAAAGCAGAACCAGGAGGAGTAAAGACATTGACTTCTTAATTTTGCTTGTTTGACAAAAAGATTGCTCACCTCTTTATCTGGAGTTCTTTTATATGAAGTTCTCACTTCATTTATGTCACCACTTACAATGTCCAAAGGAAGTAAGAACTTGAGCTGTTGAAAAGCTGCTCTCTGTAAGAAGCAGCATCTTTATGTGATACTACATTTCTGTGCCTTTGGAAAAGAAAACCTTTGCGAGGCTGGTATGCCTTTGTTAATCTCAATTTCATTTCCCACAGCTGTCTGTACATGGGCAGATTGGCTTGAATTGCTTTGTTATTCTTATTTCCTGATGTGTTCCCTTGGTTAAAACATACATCTGTGTCATACTGAGCTCTCAGTTCTCATGTGATCATGTAACAGTAGAAGTGGCACATTATTATTAGCTCCACATAAAAGGAATGAGAGCTCCTACAAAAGAAAACTCATTTCTTTGCATCACCAGTGCTGTAATGAAGGCTAAGCTAGTCTACAGAGTATGAAGAATTATAAAATAAGAGAAGAAAAATTGACAGTAATCAGGAAACAATAAAAAGTATGAGTATTCCTGTCTGGGTGTGTAAATATTCATGTATGGAAAGGTTAAGCTAAACTCTGACTATCATATAATGTTCATAAAGTCTTAATTGTCCTGGTAAAATGGTGCTTACACAATGAGATTTTGAGCAGATCTTGCCATAAATAATTCAGAATATAATAATATTCAACCATTTTATTCTACTTGTGCTGAATTGTACGGATCTTATTATACCTATCAAAACACCTCTGAACCTCAGAAAAGATAATATTCAGTGGTTTTGCATCATTCTTTACAAATATTAGCATAATTTAACAATTGATGACAGACTGGCCCATGTGTTTATGAGAAGCTCTGCAGGTGCTGGAAGCACTTGGGCCATGCAAGAGCTGTGCTGCAGTGTGTGTAGCAAGCTTCATATTTCAAACTGATTTTCAATGGTGCTTGGTTGTGAGACTAAAGACACTAAAAAAATAAAAAGTAATGAATGAGAAAGTAGAACAGTTCCAATTCACATTAAAGCAATTAGGGTTCCCATAGAAAAAATATAAATATTCCATTATATACAAGAACTTAATCCTTATTTTGACAATAAACCTGCTTTGATAGCTTTCAATTATTTAACTAAAGAATCTCCTAAAGGAGATTATTTAACCAAAGAATCAGAAAGGAGCTGCATTGAAAAGCACTGCATGCCATGTAAATTCAAAGCATAGAATCTGTATACTTCTAAACAAGAAAGAATGGAAAGAAGTGAAAAAAGGGAAGTGGTTGAATTAAGGCTACAAAATGTGTCATACAAATTCCAGAGTGACAGAAATCTCTGACTTATGTAATAAGACTTAGTGGGGGAAAAAG
The DNA here is from genome assembly GCA_035583215.1 of Arremon brunneinucha. NCBI lineage: Eukaryota > Metazoa > Chordata > Aves > Passeriformes > Passerellidae > Arremon > Arremon brunneinucha. The sequence goes on along the minus strand of JAWWEX010000001.1, from coordinate 12,026,815 downwards.
CCCACAACAAAACAAAAAATAAATCCTAAAAAAATGTATAAACCTGGGAAAGGTGTGTAAGAAACAGTTTAACTATTGACAAGCTGATGCCTTTTTAAATAGCAAGAGTTAACAAATGAGGCTAAAAAGTCCATTTTTCTCAGGATACTTTTTCCAGTGGTGAGCAAGAGTGGCTGCCTGTGTAAGGGTACAGGAACACAGAACTTTTTAGTGAGGCTCACACAGAGTCCTCTCCCCACCTTAATGCTTTTTGAGTCAGAAATGTCCTCTTTATACTGACCCTCTGTGCATTTTCTGCATCAAAATTGTCTTTTAAATTCAAAACAAATTTAAAGTCTGAAACATCCTAGGGAATTACATTATGTTATATGTAATTAGATATAATAGCATATATATATATATGTTATTATAGCTAATTATACAAGAGGCTACTGGCTTTGGTAGGGGATTTTTTGTTTGTTTGTTTGGGGATTTTGCATTTTTCATCTACCAGCTCAAACTTCTACTAGAAGAGAACGCAAGTAATGGATCCCCATTCTCTTTCTTCTTGCCAGTGATAGTTTTTGAGCTCTCTAGTGATACTTTGGCTATTTCTTTTCCAAGCTTAGTTTAGAAGTCTGTTTAGTCACATGTACAAGGCTTTCCAATCCTTGATCAGCTCTCTCACTCTCTCATGAGTTATTTCCAGACTTAGCCCTTTGTGATGGGAGAACCAAAGCTGCACTTAGCATTCAAACAGAGATAAAGCTCAATTTCATATACTTTAGCTCTCATTTTTATTCCATTTTTCTTCCCAGAAGTTCTATACATAATGGAGATAATACTTTAAACCAGTGAAAAATAGTATAAGAATACCATTGAAAGGTTTTGGAAACTATGGAAAGAACTATACATGTACAATAAAGTTAAAACCCATAATTTTCACATAATCATAGTCTGATCTAGCAGCCAGTATCAGCAGCCAAAAAGCAAACAAGTCCTGTAGACACAGGTTTCAGGGTTTTTTTGATGCTAACATCATTGATTGTAAAGGTTTGGGTTTTTTTTAAAGGCCAGCAAAAAATTAAACTGTCTAGAGACATCTCTGAGGAGAATGAAAGCTTCTGAAATAGTCCCAAGAAGTACTAGGGGAAAAACATTCTCATTTATGCAGAGCAACTCAATTTTTGCTCCGTGTTACATTCAGGATGGTAATGGACCACAGCTGAGTAGGTGGCGTTGTAAAATAATTTCTGTACTATTCAGAAATACACTTTGGGATTCATCTTGCCAAATGGAATGCTCTGTATAGAAGTTATTTTCATCTGAACAAGTCACTGTACACTTCAACTATACCTCTTTTTTCCCTGAATTATGCCTGGGGAAGAATTCTGCATTCTGAGGTAATTGTGCAAAACTGTCCTCAGGAGCAGACTAACCTTCTCCACAGACATTGCTTTGAAGCACAGAAGTTTTTGGCTGTGTCCAAGAGTTATCCTTGTTGGCATGAGACAAAAAAATTATTTATAATGTTGTTTTCATTTGAAAGACCTTGAAAAATTACCTTTATAACCTTATTCTGTGAGGCTGTATGAAGCTGTGGGCAGTGACCTCCCTAGAGAGCACTGAAGAACGATGTTGGATGGAAATGTCCATACCTGGTATACATCCATAGTGCTTGCCCAAAGCCAGGTGAAAAATGCCTGAGTGTCCTCTTCAGTGGCCCAGAATGAAGGAAGACAAAAATGGGCAGTTAGATCTATAAAATTATACTTTGTCAGTGGAAAGAAACAGAAATTTGCATAAATTCCTAATATAAGGAAGTATTCTATGTTCCCTGTCTGATTACCTGTTCCCTAGCTATTTGCTTCCTTAACTGTGTTTTGAGTCCAGGGTGGGTAACTCAAATGCAATGTGTGACAGCACACAAACTGAATCCCTTCTGTTATTTTTACTCTCTGAACACTGCTAATCAATAAATTGGTGATAGACAACATGCTGCCCATGGCAGGGGGGTTGGAAGTAGATGATCTTTAAGGTTCTTTTCAACCCAAACCATTCTGGTGTTCTATGATTATGGGAAATTATTATGTCCTGAAAATTGGACACTGATATCAGAACTTGTTCCAGATCTGCTGTTTTTAAGTGCAAGAATAATACTAACAATCTCTACCTTGTCATCTTCTACCATCCTATTAAACAACATTGTAGTTGTAATTGTATTGAATTTACTCACACTAGTTACTGTAATTTTGTCAGAAAACTCTCATTCATAATCCTGAATATTGGAATCCCTTCTTCTATTTTTACTCTCTCAAAGCTGCTAATCAATAAATTGTTGATAAACAACATCCTGCTTATGGCAGGGGGGTTGGAAATAGATGATCTTTAAGGTTCTTTTCAACCCAAAGCATTCTGGCATTCCCTGATTATAGGAAATTATTGTGTCCTGAAAATTGGACACTGATATCAGAATTTGTTCCAGATCTGCTGTTTTTAAGTGCAAGAATAATACCAACAATCTCTACCTTGTCATCTTCTACCACCCTATTAAACAACATTGTAGTTGTAATTGTATTGAATTTCTCACACTAGTTACTGTAATCTTGTCAGAAAACCCTCATTCATAATTCTGAATATTGGACACTATGAGCAAACAGAAAATATCACTCTGTCTCTTAATGGCAGATAATGATCACGCCCCGTTCTGTCACCACTAATTTGGCTAATTTAGAATCATGTCATTTTTCAACTCAGCCAAGGCATATCCTGAAGGGAATCATGGCATTTTCTTTAAACCCAAGGAGGAAATGAGTTTAAAAAGGCACCAGTAGAGCCTTTTGTCAGCAAAGCTCACAGTGAGGCAAAAATCACAGAGGCCAAGTCTGAGCCCAAGCTTTTGTTGCAATCAGAACCGGTGGGATTACTCTTTAGTACATCAAAATTAGTTGATTAAATATTTTTTTGCGTTATATTTTGGTTGGAGAAGCTACATCTTTTTTCCTCATCATCTCACAAGAATGACCTGAAATGTCCTGTTGTTTTCCATAGTGAGGTGGGACACAAGCAAACACAGAATGAGTGTAGTAGACCTCTGTAAACTCCCACAGGATGAGTGATTACTGAATAATTGAATTATTAAAATTAAAATAATGAGATGATTCTACAGAAGAAAATTAGCTTTTAGCTCTTTATGTAAATTTTTTTATTGCTTGGCACAGTTTGAAAATTTCTTATTGGGACAAAATCATTCAAGAATACAATTTTTATCAGTAAAATTTATTAAGTAATCAAAACAGAATAAATTCCCCTCTCTCAGGTTCTCCACTTTCTGCTTCTCACCACCAAAAAACCCCATTCTCTATGATTTCTAAACACTCTGGACACTTAAGTTGACAACTCTATGTAAATCTACTCAATTCCAAGTAGAAAGTTATATTCTGACAATGAAATAAAAGTCCATTTTAATGAAATTTACAATTTCTTTTTTTCTGAAAAGTAGCTGTTTACTCAGAATTCTTAATTAGATTATGTGTCTACTAAATATCTGAGTTGAGGTTTTAAAGTCATAAATATTTGTTGTCTCACAGTATATTGATAGATACATTGCTATGTTCTAGTTTATTATATCTTTCACAATTTTGAGTTTGTTTCATTTTGTTTTACTTTTAAATGCAAAATCTATTTTTATTACCATTTTATGCTGTACCTCACTAAGCTCTTTCAAGAGCTTCGACAGGCTATTAATTTATATTATTATATACACCAATAAAACAGCCTACTATTCTAATTGCTCAGTGATTGCTGGATTTATACTGTATTTGTTTAAGACACATAGGTAATGAAAAATTGTTCTGAAAATTGCTTTTGTGTGTTTTATTATAAGGATGTATTTCTCGTGTTCTTGTCTTCCTGTTGCAGCTATATTTATGAGCAGGTCTGATTAATTTTCTTTCTTTGCTCTAAGGGAACTTATTATTCTACTTATGAAATATATTGAAAAAAATCAGTGACTGGTACAAAACCCATGACTGAATTTAAAAAATGGGTCTTTAATTCCCCTTTAAGCAATCACAAAATCAATCATTAGCAAACGTGGCTTTTATGTCAATCAAATATATATCATAATTAGCTGATCTTGTTCTACAACTAAGAGAAGTAGAACATAGAAATAATAAGCCAATCCTCTGAGCAATGCCAAAGGAATTACTCAATCCATCTGAACAGGAATATTTTATCATGCTAACTGGTTGCTTTCTGAAGTTATTTGAACTGGGAACCAGAGAGAAACAAATAAATTACCCAATCAAATTAAAATAGAGAAAAATTAGAAGGGTTTTTTTAAGGTAAATTAAGGTCCTAAATGTAAAATTTTCAGATGGTAAAGAAGCAAGTCTTAACCCTTGGTTCATTACCTTCAACCTTGGTGTCAGTTAATACCTGATTATGATAATTTGATTAGGAGAGATTTTTAATGACCTCTACACCAAGCTGCTAATTTATAAAACAGATATGCGACATAATATACAAGCTCAGTGAATTGTAGTCCTACCCTTAGATGTGCCCATTGTTTCCTGGGGAATGGAGGAGAACAATTTTCTCCAGTAGGTTAATATCTTGCTAAGTGTTTAGTCAAAGTAAGAATAATGACATTCTATTCTGGAGGAGTAGCATCTTCAAAAAAAAGTAACAGAAGTCAATAATACAGGGCAGGATTTTTAAAATGTTTTCTGAGTAAGTTAATAAACCACAGCAATCTCTGAATTACTCTGGGAGAGAGGGATGGCATGGGAGAGAATTAATTCAAACTGGGAACAGAAGAAAGGATTTATCCTAACAGAGTGTAGGAGTTTTCCTAAAATCACCTGAAGGATTTATTGCCTTTAATTGCAGCCCAGACACCCAAGACATGCAAGAGGACACAAAGTCTGCTACCATGTGGGGTAAAACTCACTGACCTCCTGCAAAATGAATCTATAAAGTTTCTAAGACACACACTTTATCATTTATTTTCCTTTTCTGTCAGACTTGTCTACACCCCATGACCAAATCTTTGTATGTGGGCTTTGGGTTCCTCCACTGAAAGACTTTTCTGGGATGTCTGGAAATCACAGGATTCTTCCTGACTAAATGCAAGGACCATTGTGAGAGTGAGTCATGTGGGCATGCAAACCTATGGGGAATGCTTGGCTGCAGCTGAGACACTCTCTTAAGTAAGTGACACAGCCCTTGGTAAGTATTTTTAATTGCTTCACTTGAAATTATTGAAAATTCCTGAAAATATTATACAAACACAAAACACAGCCCCATACCAGCCACTCCACCCCAGCTGAAACCAGAAGAAATGGTTAATGATAAAATAACTTTTAACAGTTAGGACTTAGAAAAGCCTTAGCTTCCAGCATTTTTTTATGCTTTTGTCTGAAACATTTAAAGCTTCATAGTATCACATATCTTTCTACTGCTGCAGGCACTTTTAGACTATGATCAAGCACAGTTTTATTTTAAAGGAGTTAAAACAACTCAGCCCTTGAAGGCTCACTTCATGAAGAGAGTTTTTTAAGTCTTACATTTTGTTGTCAGGATATTCTGGTTTTTTCTTTCCTCCCCCTGTTAAAAAAGTTGCACATATGCATACCACAGCCACATACCTCATCTCATTTTCTGCTAAGTAGTTAAAATGTGCTTGTAGAAACATCTATAGAGAGAACATTTAATGCTATTCTTTGGGCACTCTGTACTGGAAGGAACAGGAATTTAATCCCTATTGTGAAATTAGCACATAAATGTGTAATAGAGCTTCTCCATATCCTTAATGTACAGACACTTTTTTTCCTCCATGAAAATTTGTTCTTAAAAACTAAATGCTTTTCTATCAGCAATTTTCCAAGTGAAGCAGTTTATTTCACATAATAAATATCAATAATCAATATTTGCTATTCTAGTGCTTGATCTTAAGGTAACCTTTATTCCTCAGTGATAAGACAGTAATGTTTATATCTCTTTAAAATAAAAAAAAATTGCTTCTGTTTTCTTCCAAGTCAGCTATCACACCACACACTGGCAGGTTAACTCTATTGGAAGTAAATGCAGGGTTCCACTTGAGAAAATGTCATTAACCAATTAATCTCTACTTAAGCCATATTTTGAAACCTATCTGTGTTATTCTATTCAAACCATAGACTACCATAGCCAAGTACTTTGGACGAAACTAACACTCATATCAAATATTCTACATATATTACAGAGGAAGAGGAGCATCAGGCACTGATCTTCTCTGGTGCCCAGCGACAGGACCTGAGGAAATGGCCAGAAGTTGTGTCATGGGAGGTTTGGGTAGGACATCAGGAAAATGTTCTTCATCCAGAGGGTGGCTGGGCACTGGAACAGGCTCCGCAGGGAAATGCTCAAGAAGCATTTGGGCAATGCTCTCAGGCACATGGTGTGACTCCTGAGGTGTCCTGTGCAGAGCTAGACTTGGAGGATCCTTGTAGGTCCCTTCCAACTCCGGGTATTCTGTGATTCCATAATTCTATTGGAATTTGAATAGAGTTTGAATATAGTAAAACACATACCTTATTTTATAAAAGTATTTTATTTATCTTCTTTTTTAACACTTCTTGATCTATGATACACCCCAGGAACTGAATAATTATGTTTGTGTAGCTGTAACCAGTACTTCAGTGTCTCATTTAGGACTCCTTTAAAAATCTTTCCAGGGCTTTTCAGGTTTTGCTTAATCCAAATCTATCTGCATAGTTAACAGCAAGTTTGCTTTGGTTTAGGATGCCTTTTGTCCAACATCTGTGGGAAAATGCTTTGGCGGTAAAATTAGAGAAAACTGGGAATTTTTATTCACACTCTAATAGAAGTATGGAAATTATAGGATGAAATGCAGTTGCTACTCCCTGGATGGCATAGGGTCAGCATGCCTGAGTTCCCACAAAACACCTGCTTAGGGAGACTAAGCAGAGCATGGAGACATTGGAGACATTGTGGCCAGTCTCTGTCAAAATCCCTGCAGGAGAGGGAGCTCAGTGGTACCTTGCAGCTGATAAAGCACACAGCCCCTGTCAAGCAAGGGAAGGAAAAGATTTCTCGCTCTTGAACCAGCAGCTCTGGGGAGATCACAAACACACACCTCAGATGTGACAGTGACCTTCCCCACCTCCAGGGTATGGCTGCCCCCGCTGAACATGAGGTGTGGTCCGAGCCACTCAAGCTCCACCTTCTCAGAGTCTCTGTGGTGACTCAGGATTCTCGGGATGACCCTGAGATTTGTTAGAGAGTCTCGTTTCCCAGCCTGGCAGCCGAAGAAGGAGTCAGGATTCTTCTGTTCTGGTTTTCAAGGTTGTTTATTTTCTGTTATCTATAACAGAAAAGAAACATTCTTTCTGCGACTCACCGAGGTCCGTCCAGAAGGTTGGGTTGAGGCACCCTGCCCACCCTCGGGGCACTGTTATCTTTTTATACCAAAAACTACATGTACAATATTTGCAATAACTTCCCAATACCTATCACCTATGTTAGACAGTCTGTCTCTGCTCCAAACAAATCCAAAAGTGTCAACATCACCCAGAAGATTGAGGCTAAGAAGAAGAAAGAAGAAGGACAAGGCACACCCAAATCCCTCTGTCTTGGGACTCCATGCCTCCATTCTAAAAACCCCAAAATTCTACTTTTCACTCTGTGAAAAACTAACTATATTCTACTTTAACTTTTGTGGCTTGTGAATCCCCATATAAAGTTAGTAATTGTTTTTTCCGAGGGCTAAATCGAAGGCACAGGAGTCTTTGGCTCTGTGCCAAGGTCTCTCAGCCCCTGTCAGGCTTTTGAGTCCTCCAGGGCAGCCAGAGGAATTTCCTGGGTTCTGACACCACCTAAATGCAAAAATAGTATAAAAGTCAGTTAAAATGGGGAGAAGTTAGGGAAGCCTCCATCTTAGCTCCTGGGACCCGTCAATGGGCTGGACCTGTCTTCTCTCCCCCACAGGGAAGCCTAAGAGCTGCAGTCCATGTGTGCTGATTGATTATCTGGAGCCAGCTTTTGCTAGGAATTACAGCTTGTGCTTTTACTGCTTTGAATGCATTTTTGCCTGATACCATCACATGCAATCTGTGAACCTTAACCTGTCACAATTTTATGTTATATTGAGTGTTATTCCATAAACTGTTAAGAGTGAGTCCTTCAAGGGCACTCACAGCTGCTGGCAGCAGGGAACACACTTGCCTGTGGAGGCCTGAGGTGGGGGTATCATGCTCTTGGTGTGTGCCCTGCATCTTTCAGGGGTGCCAACAGACCAGGTAAAGGTGTAGACACCCAGAAGAATTATTTTTGTCTTTTCATATGCCCCTGACCATGCCCTGATCCAGCAGGACTGTTTAGAGCAGGGTCCCCACAATGGGATACTGATCAGGCACAAAGGTTCTGGCTTTTTCACTGACAGACAAAAAGGTTTGAGAAAATCTCCCCTCCTCAGCTGAAATCACATTATTAATAGTGCAAGGGCTGAACATCTCTGACATCTAAGTATCAGCTTCAATGGCTGCAATGAAAAACAGCTTTAATGTTACATTAAAGAGTTTCATTCCAATGGAAGGTTTTGGTTCCTAAGTAAAACTGGAGTGGAGACAAGGGATGGAGAGAGCATCCTGACCAAGTGAGCTCAGAAGAGAGGTATTAAGCATACTGTAGAAACATCACTCTGTACCCTTCAAAAGGCATCCTTGCAATTAGACTGAAAGCTGACTAAGCAGTACTTCATGTTTTCCACCACATGTTTCTCTCACAGGCACAGGAAGTTAAAAATCAAATAGAGTGCACTCAGTTTTCCTTTAATATCTGAAGGGTTTTTAAAAATTCTAATGATGAAGCATTCAGATAGATGAGGAAATTCAGCACTGTAATTTTTTTTTCAATTATCCCCTTAGCAAAAGGGAAAATGTAATTCTCAATTAGATAATAATCCCCCAGGTATGTAAAGTAGCTGCCTTCAGAATCAGCTGCAAAATTTAAGTGACCTTCCCAAAGTGAACAGAAAGAGCAGCCGAATTTTTTTGTATTCTTTCTTAAAGCCACTCCCGCAAGACACTCTGTCACTCTGCACAATCTTAAGGTACTGGCAAATGACAATATTGATCATAGAAGTGGCAAATCTTTCAAGGATCCAGAGATGGTGATTTAGGTGTACATTTTAAAGAGATTTCTGTTGCTGCTGCATTTCCCATGTCACTGTGCAGACTTTTTATATACATAACTTGAGATCCAAATTTTCCCTGGTAACTGAATGAGAACTCTAATTCTATTCTGCTCAGAATTCCATCCCAAGGCACCTAAAAAGTAGCAATGCAGCCTCCCCTGTAGGTGATTTCTGTGTGTATGGGATGTAGGAGGGTTGTAGCCCTGATTTAGACAACCATACCTGTGCAGAACTGTGTCTGAACTAATAAGCACTGCTGAAAGACTGTGAGTAAAGGCATGTAAAATTTATGTACATAAAAAGAAAACATTTCAAGGGAAACTGATGTTATACAAAACCTTAGAAATTTCTGTCATAATTTCTCTTGAATATGAACAATCATTTTAATCACAATTTCCTCTACAACCCTCTTAACACATGAATGAATGCAAAATAGATGTAGTTGTGTCATGTAAGTATAATTTCAAAGCTAATGACTGAAAAGTAACACTCATGCCCAACTAGACTTAATCTGTCAAGAAGACATAAAAACCATGAAAAGCAACTATTTTTCTACAGTTTGGTCCTAGAATTTCTTTTCTCTGACATTTCTTTAAGAATATGTTGAGCTGAATTAAGGAGAAAATAAGGAGGAAAACCTCAGTGCTGACTCTTGTTAGCACTCACACACAGAAAGACCAGACATTGTGAAAAAAGAATTTTTTTAGATGTGAATATTGGTTGCAAACTTCAAAGCCAGTGGCTGAAAGTTGGACTTCCTATTATAAACATTAATAAGAGTGGATGAAGGAAAACTAAGGAGAAAGCAATTTATATATATGAATATATGGGATGACTCTGCAGAGATGCAAAAAATTCTGTGGAAACAAAGGCTCTCTTTTTGTACCACATCTCTGAGGGATGTCAGAAAATGCTTTATTCCCACTGAACAAAAGAAAAACTGCAATTTTTGGAAAGACAGCAATGACAAGAGTCAGCTGTGACTTTAATGAGGGCTACCCAGATAAGTACAGTCACAGAAGAAATCTCTGATTTACTACTTCAACATTTAGGCACATACAGAATAACCCACTCTTTCCTGCTCCGTTCCAAGGATGTAGAATATTTACCTGGACAGTGGCAGATGATGAAAGTCATCATAGCACTAAAAATTATCACCTTTACTCTGAATATACCATATCAGGCTATGAAAATGAGTAACAAAGGCTTATGCAGCATCATGAATCCTGTCACTGTTCAGAAATGCTTTTTATTTCTTTGCTGCTGTAATGACAAGTCTCTGGAGGTTGTTTCTTGACTTTATTTTTTAAATCTGTGCTGAAAATTGGCTTATACTGCTTATATGGTCAAATTATTTGAAATCTTCTAGATAATCTGATGGTGTACTTTGGAAAGCAAGGAGCTCATGAAAATGCTTCAGTATTGCATGTTTTTTATGTTTCACTTATAGATATGAAAGTCCTTGGTATCAGTTCTGCAATTAAATGCATTAATAAATAAATTTTAGTATTTGTAGAACATATTTCCATTAAAAATATAAAAATTTAAAAAATTGAAAAGATAGAGTATACTACAGTTTTTTTTTTTTTAAATTTAAACTGACAAAAAAGATTCTTCCTTCTTGCTTCAGTATCTTGGCTTCCTCTCTAGTATTGCCATGACTACAGTGAACATTTCTACATAAAATACAGGAAAAATGTGCCATCAGAAACGAACATATTTTGTATTTATTTACTTTCTTTTTGGAAAAAATGTTTCTACATCCTTCCTGCGGGTGGAAAAAAAAATAGTTGAAATCACAGTCACCCTTGCTCCCAGGGCAGGAAAAGATCTTTTCTTCTTCCTCTTCACTCTTTGAACATAATTTCTATTGTACCTCTTAATTATTTTCCTTCTAACTTCAGGTGTCTATTTGAGGAGGATCTTTTAAGAAATACTTGTTCTTTGTGCACATAAGGGGTGTGTTACACTGAAGTGAATGTATCTTAGAATTTAAATCTCATTAACTTTGCCTAAAACATATTGCATATTGTTAACACATTTTCTGCCTAGATGTATTTCCTACAACAACAGCAAAAAAAAAAGGGTTTATATTTAAAAAATTTAAGAGGTGTAAATATCACTGTGTTTCAGAAAATCTATAAAGTCATCAATGTGATTAAAATGGGAAGTGATTCAGGAGATTTTTTTTTTTGTTTGTTAGTCATTATCTATTTCTTGTGCTGATATCATCAGGAACATGTTCAGATTCAAATCTCTGTTACCTACATGCCAATTGAACAACAATCTGGTGTCACAGTCCTGCAGTCAGAACTGTTTACTGTGCTTGGTTAGAGCAACATTGTGCAAGTGAAAAGAAGTGAGGAAACGTGTCAAAACACCTCAGGAGTTCTTCTGTTCCATGACCTACAATCCTGCTAAAAGCTGACACCACTATGATACCTGTGCTTGCTCACTGCTTGTCTGTAATGATACTCTGTTCTACTTTAGTTCTTTTATATCTTTGGCACTGCACAAACTTGGAATCTCCAGGCTTAGAAATTTTATATTTCCCTCATCTGGTAGATGGTTTTGGAAAATATGTTCTGATTCCTCAGGGTAAGGTATTTAATTGTCACCGCAAAGACTATTTCTGTGCTTCTGAGGCTGTATATTGTAAGAGTTGTCTTGAACTTGAATTATTCATGTTCAGCACAGTTTAGGAGCATTTCAGTTCCAAGGGCTTTAGAGACAGGTAAAACATTATGTTGTTTTCTATTTTAAAACCTCGGATACTTTTGTTTTGGTTTAGTTTTTTCCATCTTAGTCAAAATGACTGAAAAAGGACAGAAAGTCTGAAAGTATAGGCAATTTACAGCACTTTGAAGCCATCAAGCACACATGTCATCCTTACTTTTCAAGCAGCAGTTATCTGTCAAATTGACTGTGCAACCTGTGCTGAAGTTAGCTCTTCCTCCTTCCTGCAGAACTCCAAGAAAAGTGACTTATGACTTATTGGGAAAAAAACTTCTTTCAACCTTCTCTCCACACACCTACATAATAATAAGAAGATAGTTTTGAGCAGGCTGCCTGAGGTCTTAGATCAATGATGGCTTTGAGCTGCTGCTCCTCCATGAGTAAAATGATTAACCCAACAGGGAAACACAACAAGGGCCAAGAATCCGGAATTTTATAAGCAGTACTGACGCTGAAGCTTTCAAGTCCACAGACACTTCTGTTACTGAATTTGCTGGAGTCTGCCTGTCACTGGCAATGACAAATCACACTTCAGCCCAACAAAGTGATCCATCTTGTGTACTGCTTTCCTTTCTTTTACAATATCTTGTGCAAAACAAGGCATAGAGGAATTTTATTCTTATTATGGCAGTAAGCAGGGTTCTGTCTACCCAATATTCATCAATAAAAATGAAGTGGCTGCTTCCTTTTTTTCCTCCCAATTAGATCAACATTTGAATGGTAGTGGCCTCCTGAAATCAACTTGTTTAGCTGAGATGTGCTCAGAAAGGAAGAATAAAGTGTCTTTTAAAAACTCAAACTTAAGGGACAGGGATGGGATTTGTGAATGCACGATCTGACAGTATTAATGATCTTTTATAAAATATGTTAAAATGCTTTTTTTCCCCAGCAATTTTTTCACATGAGACCTTCTGTATGTCACTTTGCAGGTCTCACTTTGCAGTGTACAGGAACAATGGCATTTTCCACACAGCTCTTTTCCGGGAACACTTATCTCCAGCTGATAGAAGTGCTGGCATCTGTGATATCTTGTCTTTATATCCATGTTCCTGGATTTCCTGGTGACCAGCTTCTGGCACAGACATCCTTATGTATCTTTCAGGTGTAAATAGTTTCAAAATGATTCCTCTCTTTGCAGTGCCAGATATCCATTTGAATATCAATTCTCCATCTTATTTTTCCCCATTTCAGAATTACACCTCAAATACAGCATGATTCAGTCAACATTATCTTTTTACACTTGGTTTCATGAGCACGCAAATACATCTGGAGTCTTGAGATGAAGGAACACTTGGAAAATTAAAGTTCTGATTTTTGGGGGGTTATAGAAAATTCTGCATTTGTTCCGTAAAATATTTATATGGTATACATTTAGTTATAATTATGTACCATAGAAATCATGAGCTTCTGGGTGTTTGATGTCTTTCAGGTAGCAAGCACTCCAGAGAAAATGCTCCTTCAGCATTTTGTAGCTATTTTATTTATGAACCTTCATATTTTGAAATCACAGTGAGGATTTAGTTGAGCGAGTTAAAATTCTTTTTTTTTATTATTTCTTTGGTCATCAGGTGGATGCAGTTGAGAGAACAAATAATTGTAATTAAAAAAACCCTGCAATAACAAATTTTGAAATATATAAAGAGCAAAGTCTAAGCCATGATCACTCCCTTAAGATGGAAAAAATGCATGACTGAAAAAACTAAGCTTGCTGAACCACCAGCAAATTTACAGGGCTCTGCAGAAGGAGCCTTAGTTTTCTTCAACAGTACTAAAATTTTATCCTTTCACTGAATTTTATCCTTTAACTGAATTTAACAAGATTTTTTTCACGTAAGTCTTTCTTCAATAAACATATCAAGGTGCAAGACTGAGACTCTAAATTTATACAACAGACTGGTGTGTTTTCAATGGCAGGGAAGAATCACTGCATAATATTCCAGAGGCACATCTAGGAAGATCTAAAGTACTACATGCCATTATAATTTAAAGTTCTTTGCAAAGAAAATCGTTCCTCTGTGGGAAAGGATGGCAGGGAGATAAGGGTGTCAGCTGAGGTCAGCAAGACTATTCAGAAGACTGAAGTATCTTCAATGTCTTTATAAATTGAGTTCATAGCATTTTTTAATTTAAATCAACTATAGCAAAGAAATTTCCCTTAGGTACAACTACACAGTGATCTCACTTATGCAATCTGTTACATTGTGAGATTTTCTTGGTTGCCAGGCAGCCAAGAATGAATGTAAAACTAAAAGCTCCAGACAAGAAAAAAACCATCAAAGCCCACCAAGAAAACTCTCCCCCAAAATGGCCTAATTCTTTTTCTTTTAATTTGAAATAAGATGGAAAAGCTACACTAAGTACCAAAGGAAGCATATTACCATCCATCGTCAGTCAGCTTCACCTCCTACTTCACTTAGTACAAAGCAGATTGAAATTTTATTTAGTTATATGAAACATTATTTAGGTGTTTGTTAAAGGCTTATTTTTTTTCTTCCTTTCAGTGAAATAAATATATCTGTTTTATAAGAAAATAAATTGTTGCCTTTTACCTCAAATGTGTTGACAACCCAGCATTAGTCCTTCTCATGTTTTTTTTCCTACATTTCGATTTTTTATTCAAAATGCAGTATCTTGAAATATACTTGGCTGTTCCTATTTTCTTTCTACTCTCTCAAGATGTCTTTATTTTTGCTGTTACAGGAAAACAGCTTCTGAATCAAAAATAACTCTTGCTGTCATTTTGAGACCTAAAAAAATAAAAGTAAAATTCTTTTTATTCTTGTCTTTAGTGTCTTCCTCAAGCAGTTAGTTGATTCACTCCTTCTTTATTAAAATACAAATTGGAATGAAAAAATATCAAAGTTCAAGTCTTTCTGCACAGCTTCCTATTACAATAATAGATTTCTTGAGAGTACCAACTACTGCTAGTGCTCTAGTTGGATCTGCCTTATTTGGAGCAGGAAAAAAAAGACATAAATGATATAATTATATGATTTAGAAAACTGGTGTTAAGCCTGCAGGAACACAGAAAAAGGAATCAATCATCTGAGAGGAAAGGTATGATAGGACTGCTGCGATATAATAAGCACAAGTAATGGTTTAATTTTAAGTGGTAAGATGTCACATAGCAGGGGTTTACTTTTTGTGTTCATTTGCTATGAATTTATTCTATACAAATATCAGAGAAATTCAGATTTCCAAAAATAGTGTGGTCCCATTCAGTGCTGTTTTCAGCTAAACTTTCCACACCAGAGGTTGCTCCCTTCTCACTTGTGAGAGTGCAAATATGAGTGTGTGCAATGCCAGCCCAGAGACAGTCAAATCTGAATGTGCCAACACTAATGCTGAATTGGGTCATTTTAACAGAAGTGAAATGAGATTATCTGCACTTGAAGGTTGGGAGGAGGGAAACCAACTTCCAGTCAGAGGGTTTTGAAGAGTAGCTGAGAGGAGAAATCCCCTCATCTGGCTCAGCTACACCTGGAAGGAAAAAAAGAAAACATGACTGCAGCTGTAATAAAAGAAGAAATCTGATGAACAAGGATATACACATATATATATATATAAGT
Organism: Arremon brunneinucha; assembly: GCA_035583215.1. NCBI lineage: Eukaryota > Metazoa > Chordata > Aves > Passeriformes > Passerellidae > Arremon > Arremon brunneinucha. Next base: position 12,011,332 of record JAWWEX010000001.1, on the reverse strand, counting down.
ATATATATGCATATATATGTGTGTGTATATATATATATGTATATATATATGTGTGTGTATATATATATATGTATATATGTGTATATATGTATATATATGTATATATGCATATATATATGTGTATATGTGTATATGTATATATGTATATTTGTATATATATGCATATGTTTTATTAATACTGAGGTTTTTCTGAACAATGAATAGTTTTGAAGCAATTTCTTCCTCTAGAAATTACTGCCCAGATGCTACGGTCAAGGTTCATTTTTTCTGCTGCTTTCTCTGTTTCTTTTGATAGTGCCTCTAGTTAAAAAACACTTTTGAAGTTACACTTTGTGATGAGAAGCTGTTCTTCCTTATTAACATAGCAACATTTACTTTCAAATTTCTTTTCTACCATCACAAGCTACTAAAGCCTCTACTGTACTTCATGCCAAAACAAAATAAATTTGCAGCGTCAGACATTTAAATTATGGTTTTGTGCAATTAGAGATGTGCTGAGCATTTCAAAACAAAACCAAATCAGAGCCATCTGTATCCTGTGCCAAGACATTCAAAAACAATCTGCTTTCATAAAAAACAGGTTGGAGAGCACTGTTTCCATGAAGAAAAAGCAATTACTTTCCAGAAGCCAGTGAGATTTGGATTTCTATGTTTGCTGCTGAAAATTTTAGTAGTCCATGTGTTAAATTGCTTGGCTTCAGTCACCTTGCTTTTACTGACACAACACAACATGACACATACAACTCAACAAAGTCAGCCAGAAAATCTGAACATGTTGTTTATGGGAAACTGAAGTTGAAGTGGAAAAGATTCTTTAAGTATCTGTAAGGAAAAACAAATAAATTTGGTTCAGGTATTTGGCAGTGTAAAGTGAACAAGTGGGTATTCTTCAACTTGATTTACTTAGTTGGATTTTTCCCTAAAAAATCCTGTAGGTTTTATTCCACAGATCCAGATAAATGTAGAGTCAATAAAAACTTCTCTTCAGGCAGTAGAATTGTCACCTTCTAAACAGTATAGATGCATATTGCCAAAAGCTGGAAACATCTTTAACTGCCTGTTCTTTCTCTTTTAATTTCACCCAACAGAAGGAAGATTAAAAAGATACAGACATTGGCAATAAGTAGCATACTAATTCTAGAGGTTTAAATTTAAAGCATAGCATAATCCCAGGCCATTAAGGATCTCTGCAACAGGAAGCCAGGACAAGCATTATCCTCAGAAGCCAAAGCTGTTTAGAAAGCAGAGGATGTTATAGTCTATGATCTAGGACTGTGGTGAGAAACACTTTGTTTTCTTGGCAAGGTAGCTCTTGTCTTAAGTATGAGAAAATTTCTTGCATATAATTTTGCTGAACTTATTTAGAAAATGTGTGCATACAGAA
>JAWWEX010000001.1:11978554-12009848 GCA_035583215.1 Arremon brunneinucha | reverse complement strand
AGCTCTTGTCTTAAGTATGAGAAAATTTCTTGCATATAATTTTGCTGAACTTATTTAGAAAATGTGTGCATACAGAATATGTTTAATAGTTCCTAGATAGTTTGTAGACAAGTATGGCAAATAAGTATTTGAGTTTCACACACGCAAACCAGTTTGACTTTTATTTTCATTTTTCTCGTTTCAACTAGGCTATTCTTAAATTTCACTCCTAATTTTCTTCTGATTTTGATTTTGTTTTGCCAATCTTCCTTTTGTTTGTAAGTCTGTTGTGCTACATACAGCAGATACTTCATCTCTTAATCACAAAATCACATAACTGTCTGACCTGGAAGGGACCCAGAAGGATCAAATCCAAATCATAAGTGAATAGCTCATAGAGGCCAAACCAATGACCTTGGTGCTATTAATGCCAAGACCATGCTCTAACCAACATGCTCAGAATTTGGGTATGAAACAGCGAGATCAGAATGCCAGTCATGACAACAAAGTCATGTTTTGTCACATTTTTTGTGCCATAAACACATGTGGTTTAACTCCAGCTGGCAACTGAGCTCTGGACAGACTCTGGGGATGGGGAGAGAATGGAAAGAGCAAAAGTAGTAAAACTCATGTTGTGATAAAGGCAGCTTAATAGGGAAAACAAGAGCTGCTCACAACAAACAAAGCAAAGCAAGGAATTAATTCTCTGCTTCCCATGGGCAGGCAAGTGCTCAGGACAGCAGGGCTCCATCACACGTGGACTTGGGAGGACAGATGTCATCACTCCAAATGTCCCCCCACTTTTTCTCCAAGCTTTACATTATATGCTTAACCTGATGCCAAACATTATGGAACATCCCTTTGGTCAGTTGGGCTCAGCTTTCCCAGCTGACATCTCCTCCCAAATCCTTGTGCCCTCCCAGTGCTGGTGGGGTGGTGGGAGAGGTAAAAAATGCTTTGGCTCTGTGCAAACCCTGCTCAGTGATGACAAAAACATCCCTGTGTTATCAACACTGTTTCTATCACAAATCCAAATTACAGCCCCATGCCAGCTGCCATGAAGAAAATTAACTCTATCCTGTGCACAATACTGAAAGTTTCACAAGGCTGCATGTATTTTCCCGAGCTATAAGAAAATAAACAACAAAACAACAAATGTTATCTCATTCCCAGGGAAATACTCTTCTACAGTATAAGTTTTCTTATGGTTCTGTAACTGAAGAGAAAATCTCAATATTACTTTATTCCACGTTCTACCCATCAATGAAAAAGCTTTTTCCTCTTACTTTAGTGTCTCTTTTAAATAAAATAGCACCAAGAACAATCCATATGATACTTCTTTCTTGTGAATCAAAAGACACAAACAGGTTAACAATTACTTGCTGCGTGTGTCAGCATATAATTTTACATAAAACAGTGCACTTATATTAATTTGGTATTTAAAAGGTCCCATTGCTGCACCACAGCCCATCTCAAGAAACTTTGAGATGTCTTAATTAAGTGATTTTGTATAGAAATACCAGGGTTGGAATTAGAAAAATATTCAAAGAGGGAAAGGCATAAGTAATAGTATTTCACATTAAATAGATACTTATCATCACATGGAAATATCTGCTAGATAAATTCTTTCACATAAATGTGACTAAAGAATAGAAAAATAATATTAGTCATTCAATTTTTTTCCAAATTTTTGTCAGAATTGTATGATTTGAGACAAAACTTGTCTCAAGAAAATGCAAAAGAAGCAGTTGAGTACAATAATATATTCCTACTACAAATCCTTATTTTTTTGTATAACTTATTAATACTTCTATGGTTTCTCTTTCAGACCAATATAGAGGAAGGTACAGCCATATGTCCACATAATTATTAATAAGTTATACATTATGTGAACATGTGTTGTAAAATTCCAGACAGTTCAAAAGCTTAGAAAACTTAAGGTGATCTGAGATTTTTAATTTCATTTCTATCACAAAACAGGAAATATTTTATATGCTGAAATAATTCTGCTACCAATAGTACTTGTGGGATATATTATTAAGCAGTTTCTATAAGTGGGTATAGCAAGATCCAATTAAAAAAGAAAAAAAAAATTAAAAAAATAAAGAACTACCCAACCGATTTTACAAGTTATGTTTGATGCTGAACACTATTGAATAATAATAATATTAAGCAACAGCTTGGAGCTACAATTGTTCCAAATTTTGCTTTGCAAAGATACAGAGGCATAAGAAAAAAGCACAGAGATCCTTGAAATCAAAAAGTCTTATTTACCACTCTGTTTCTATCTCACAGGGAGGTGAGTTTTTTGAAGTGCTAAACTCCAGCAAATTTCATCTATATAAGAGTGCTGACTTAAGAAAATATCCATGAAATGAAGAGAAAACATAAAGGGCATAGGAAACTTTTTAGTCACAGTTAAAGCTGAAGAATAAAAATTGTAAGTTATGAATGGTACAAAACTGATTTTCTATAAGCTTGAATATGGGCTTTGTTCTCTTGAATATTGACAAAATGGGAAAAAAAGCAACAGAAAATGTGTTGTACTGCTGCTATCACCAGCTGCACAGTTTGCTGTTTTTCATGGAAGTTACGACTTGAAGTGACAGTGATTGTATCTTGCTATCCTGGAGTATCTAGACTGTTTTATAGCAAGGGATCAGTCCTCAGCTCAATTTGTGTGAACATCAGGAGAATATAAATAACTTGACAAGAACAGCTCATCCCGAAATTGTGATTCAAATGCTGGCAGAGATTATCTTGAGTTCCTTCAAGCGACTGAGATTCACAATTGTGTGTCTGTGTATATGCAGGTTCACCAAATCCTCTCCTGCAGAGAACAGTTTCATGAAATTTGTTTTAAAACTCTGCTACAGCCTCAGTCGTTAGGATGCAGAAATCTTTGGCCTTTGGTATTGAAACAGAACGAAGTGAGGATCCTATGGTGATTGCCTTTTACTACTTTTGCTTGAGGTTAAAAACTATTTCATCTGCATCTTTGACGCTTTGCTTGAATTTGAAATTGTTGGCAATGTATAAAAAAAGTGAAACAATCCAAAACAGAGTTGAATATTTAGCTTGAAAAAGTTGTTTGTTTCATCTTCATTTACCCTATGTTTAACTCTTGGATAAACACTCCAATCCAATTCACTATGTTGCAAAGACAATATTAATTTTTTAAAAAGTTTATTGAATAAACTTTTAAAATAATATACACTGAATTTTTATTGCTGACATTAGAACTCACCGTGAATATGCAAATACTTTCAGCCTATTCCAAATTACATTATTAAACAAATACATCGTGAATCCAAAAAGGCATATTTTCATTCCTGGTGACATTATGCTTGGAATTTTTGATCCTTCAAGTCTAGACACTTTGGAACAACAGAATCCAGAAAAGATAATCTCCTTTTTAGCTGTCAGGGAAGAACACACCCAACTCTCCAGACAGTAGCCTTGATTACATGTGGTGCTTTGATTCTCCTGGGCTCTGCAGTGCTGCATTTCCCTTTGTCTCAGACACATGAAATCAATACTTACTCTCAGACTTTGGGCCAGAGATATACTGTGAAACTTGAATATTTATTAATATGTTTAGTAAATCTTGCTATGTCTTCCAGTATCAAATGCTTTGTTATTATCCAGGTACTTTGCAACACAACTTAGGCTGGAGGAAAGAAATATGCAACTAAAAATAAAAATACTTCTAATGGCAATAAGAAACAGTGATAGGAGGTACAAATGAAATGAAGCACACACTCAGTTTACACCAAGCTAAAATGTACATTTTCTCTCCGTGTTATCTGACTGAATTGCTGCCCATTTAGACCAAAATGGTTGGGTATTGGGCTTTCAGATTTTCTTTTCAGGTCTCGTCCTTGGACCTCCAGATATCCATCAATGCAGGTTTATTTGTGAGAGGAAGCATCTTACACAGATTGTCCCAAGATCCCATTTGGAATGGGATTTCCCCATTTCCTCCTACTTCAAAGGGAAGTTATATCTAATAAGCACAATTTTTACAGACATATTCACTTCTCATTTCTTAAAGATTTTTAAAACAATGATATAAATAAAACTTGACTACTGCCTTTTTCAGAACTACTGCTGGTGTAAATCCTCATTTTCACCATTTTTTCCTTATTTTCTTGTACCTCTTTTTGAGGCCAAAGAACCTTTTAGGTATATGCAAATAAATTCCAGTTCCTTACCTTTTCTAAGAATATCAGAAATATATTGTGTTGGAGTTTACAAAGCAGCATGTTTCCAGAGAACTACTATTCTCTGTATATTAGTTTTTGTGTTAAAAATCATTATGGATTATTCTGTTAAGGCATACCTTCAAAAAGACTTAAGGCTTGTAGACCATTTATAGAATTTTATAATTAGACTGAACTGGTAAATGAAAATATATCAATATGTTAAGATGGTGATAGATGCCATGCTACATATTAAATCAATGTTATATTAGCAGTATTTGTGAGGCAGTAAGAATCTATGTGTGAGGTAAAAAGAGACGGGTGGATATAACAGATAGAGATTCCCTGTTTAAGAGGAATTGCATGGAAAAGATGAGGGATGATTGTCACAGTCATCTTTTATGAAAAATCCTTTCCTTAGGATTTTTCCTCCTGAGAAGCTGAGAGGCCTCAGAAACAAAATATAAACATTGATTATCTGCTGCTGTGGAATGCAACAGGTGCATCTGTGATTGTTCCATGTTGGTTGTTTGTAATTAATGGCCAATCACAGCCCAGCTGGCTCGGACAGAGAGCCGAGCCACAAACCTTTGTTATCATTCTTTGCTATTCTATTCTTAGCTAGCCTTCTGATGAAATCCTTTCTTCTATTCTTTTAGTACAGTTTTAATGTAATATATATCATAAAATAATAAATCAAGCCCTCTGAAACAGAGTCAGATCCTCGTCTCTTCTTTCATCCAAGAACCCCTGTAAACATGGTCACAGATGATGGATAAAAGTTTTTCCTGGGAAAAATATGATTGGACACAAGTGGAAAATTGACAATGAGAACAATCAGCTATTGAAAAAAATCTCCACTGGAAAGTGGAGCATTCTCCAACACTGGACACTTTTCAGATTCACCTGGACATAGTGCAGGACCATCTTCTCTGGGCTGTGCTCTTGCCAAAAAAATGTTGGATGATCTTTGGGGCTCTTTCCAACATGGTATTCTCTGAGTATAAATCATTTACCCAAATCACCAATTTGAAAGTAATTTGTTTTCTTGAGCTCTACAATTTTTATTTCTTTTTTTTTAACCTTTCTTCAATAATCACTTGATGGTGCTCTGTATATGAAGGCAAAGATCTAAATTCTAGAACTTTTGGTATCAAGTTACTCTATTCTTGAAAGACAGCTTTTTGGTTTTTTTTTTTTTTTTTCTAATAGAGCAGAAAGGCAGAATAACTCTTTTTCTTTCAGCAATTTCTGCTTTTGAGGCCATTATCTCCAGATCTATGAAGGCACTATCCATGGCAAATTGCTCAGAAATGAGCACAGGGACAATTTCTGCCATGAGAAATGGGACAACCGCATTTTAGTCAACCAAAATTTTAGACATTTGAAAAAAAAAGAAATATCCCTAAGAAAAAAAGAACAAAAAAAAAAAAAACCAAAAAAAAAAAAAAAAAAGAAACAGGCACCAACCTGAGATAACCTGCCAAGTAGCACCAAATCAGATAAAGCACTGGTTGCTGCCAGTATGGGATAATTCTGGTTGTGATTGAACCACAAATTATGAAGAAGGCAAGTCAGAATTGGAAAAGTAGTTTGATTTAAATAAGAAAAATTGTCTTGAAAAGGCCTCTTCAATGAATATAATATAGGAGAACTTTGCTTGGGGTATTTTTTGTAGTTCAAGTTTTTTGCTTTTGGGAAGTTTTTGAGTTGTTTTTTTTTGGGTTTTTTTTCTTTTTTTTTTCTTTTTTTGGGGGAAGGAGAAGGGTTTGGATTTTGTTTATTTATTTGTTTCCCTGTAAAATATCCTGAATGGCACATCCTGAAAGATTTTGAAGTCAAAGGAAGCTAAAGAGGAACTCTTCACCAGGAACTGTAGACACAGGACAAATGGTAATGGTTACAAATTTAAGAGGGATAATTAGATTAGATATTAGAATTTTTAAAAGCCTTTAAATTTAACAAGAAAATGAAAGAGTAAAAAGTGATAGCAAATTTTTAAATATATAACCATTGAAATAAGAACCTTTATATAGCTTTATAATGAAAAATCCATGTATGACTGAAAAAAAATACTTTCACATTTCATTAGCATATTATATTCTTATTCATCTACAATTTTGAATTAATAAAAAAGATTTTATGGAAACAGTTGAATAAAATTTTATTATCCACAATCAAAACTCAACTTCCACTATAATTTGAGAGTCAGAATTTGATTTTTTTCACTGATTTGATTAAAATTTCTATTAAGAAAATGCAATGTTTTCATAAATAGTTAAATCCGTGGAATCATTAAGAAACCTCTTAAAAATACTATTTTGCCAGACATTTCTTTAGTCTGCAATCTGAGAAAAAGAACTTTCTTAATAGCGTTTCAGTTTTATTTAAAAGGAAGAATGGAAACAAATTCAGTCACTGTTGTGAAAATCTCCTATCTCAGCTGAGAAATATCCAGGGCATAATTCTACTCTTTTTATCTCTCAAAGGTTTGGAGTTTTTTTCATAAATGCCATTGAAAAACTTTTAATTTAGAAAGGAAATATAACTTATGACTATTAATGAATGGGTACATCAGAGATGTAGATTTAGGATAAAGTCATTACAATTGCAAAGACCACGGTGCAAAGTTCAAACCCTTAATTCTGTATTCATTGATGAATGATTCTTTTACACAATTCAGTGATTCTGAAATTACGGTTGAGTTATTTATTAATTCTAATGCTCAAATTCAGTTGACAGATAACAGTGTCTATATGGAAATCTATAATAGCATTTTTAACCTGAAAATTATCTGAAGGTAGTGATTCAATACGACAAACATGTTAGTTATTTGGTCTTACTGCATTCTTATGTTTTCTGTAACCTCTGAAATGTAGCCTTATGCTGCAATATTTTTTAGAAATGCACGAGTTTGCCCCTAGGTATCCAAGATGATCGCACCAATGAATGCACAACTGTAAAACAATCTGCTCTGATTATGACACCTTTTGATTAGATTCATGCTATTATTTGTGGCCTGGAAGCTTCATTCATGTGTTTAGAGTCACCTACTCCAAAGAGAGATCAGAGGTTATAAAAATATGATACATACAAATCTGAAGGGAACATCCCTCTGAGCAACCTGAAAGGTCTAGTGAAAGCTGTCCCTGCCCATGGAAAAAGACAATATTTAATGTCTCTTCCAACCCAAAACATTAAAGGATTATATGATCTAATCCACTTAGAGCTTTTATTCTGGAAGAATTGGACTGGAAGAATGCAGTTTCTCCAGATGAAGTAAATGATAGCTGAAGCTATATAACACTTATTTAAATATCCAACTCAATGCTTCCCTTGAAGGAGGGAGAAGAATTCTTGGGGATTTTTGGTATTCTAGGGAAATGCAACTGTTTGCAAAATAATCAAAAGCATACTGACCTGACCCTGTTCACTAAAATAACTTTCTTGATGACTAGGAAGAAAAAAGAATGAAAAAGACCTGATCCAAAAGAAAGGCTCACCGAGATACCTCATGCACTTTGTTAGATTCTGCTTCAAACCTCATGTAGGAAGGGTCATTTTTCACTGAATTAAAAATATTGAGATCATAATTGACATAGGGAAATAACAGTCACACTAGACCATGTTATTCAACTACTCTCAGAGGATCAATTCATCCACTTTTATGAGGTTATTGCTATTCCACAGTGAAAAAATCTCAGCAAGATTACAAAGAATAGATGCAACATAACATAACGGTGGCATCCCTTGTCTTTGTTTGCAAAGTGAGGCCACGCATAGTGTGACTGCATATGACATATACTACTTGGCACTTTGAATAGAAAATATGAGAATGAAGGTGACAGGACGAACTGAATGAAAAATCCACTAATCAGAGAATTGCAGAAGAGAAAATGCTAAGCTCTATTCAGTCCACTCAAAAAGATATATGAACGTATATCTATATATACATATATTCATGTGAGCTAGAAAAATTATTGCATGATGTATGTTCCATGTATTTGCTGAAAAATTGACCATTTAACAGCTTTTTCCTTATTGTCTGCTCCCTCAAGATTGAGGAACCCTGCTTGATGCAGTTGTGTAAACATTTAATCACAGTCAATATCTGGATCCTTTTTCTTTCTTGAGCTGATGGGAGATATTTCTATGCAATTTAAACCTGCTTAAAGAATATTGTGTTTGTCATGATTACAAACTATTTTTTCTGCTACACTGTACTTTCAATATTGTTAAATTGATAGCAGTGCAGTCAAAGGAATATCCATTTAGGAGTACTGGTGACTGCAGATAAGATATTATCTATTGCAGCCTACTTTGAAACACCATGATAATGCCATGGCTTTAGGTAATATTCTAAATGAGTATTTCTTGGATGTCTAATAAATAAGGTGGGGGGATAAACAGAAAATGAGATAAAACCATAGATCTACATTTATAAACCAGTTAACTGGAAAGCTGATGTAGAGAACATAATTGATTTTATTGCAAAGGCAAGAAGAAGCAGCTTGTTAATGAAATCTGTTGAAGGCACAAAGTCAGGTGCATCAACACAAAAGAGGATTAGAATGTCATGCTGGAAGAACCTGAAGATTTCAAGGAAGGGAACAAAATAAACTCGATAACATTTAGCAGTACAAAGTACCATATTACAGAGCTGAATAAGATTACTGAATTCATGCTAAAAAAACCCTCAATGGAAATTGTGGGAAGAGGAGCAGGGCTTGCATGCTGAACACAATATGGTGCAATCTTCAGGTGTTTCTGAATGCAGCACTGACATTTTTCTATCAGCAAGGCATTTCTAAGTAAGAGAGAAGTATTCATAGTTAATTAAGCAAGACCTCTACAAAATGATGGCATAAATGTATGACTGGACACCCACACTCAGGACAAATTGTCCCAGACCTGAACTTTAGCAACTTCTTAGTTTTATGATTAAAAGAAAAGAGGTTCTACCTTCCTAGGTAAGGAGCAGAAGAATTTGACTTCTTGAGCACAGCAATACAGTGTCAGAGAAGCAGTGCAAATACAGTTGTGGAAGCAAGGAGGAGATCAGCACCAGAAAAGGAAAAACATATTAAACCAAAGAGCAAAGAAAGGCTATAAATTAAATGCCTTAAATTAATTCAAAATTGGAAAGAAGTTTCCAATTAACAAAACAAGAAGGCTCTGGTAGATTCTTTAAAAGTAGCAATAGGGCAAATATTTAGAAAATTGTCCCCATAAAAAAAAATAATTAAAATTTGCAAAATATATGAAAAACATTCTCTAATTTTATTGATTTTCATAAAAAAAGGACAGGAAAAATAGTCTCCAGCTTCCTCTCAACTACCAAAATACAGAATGCATTTTTTACAGAATTTGCATTTTTATCCTCTTTACAATTTCACGTTTTTTCTGTTGTAATAGTGTTATGTGACGTGTCTAAGGGGGAGAAAAAATAGACTAAAGTAAATGCTTAAAATTCTGCAGCTCAAAGTTATTTATAGAACATACCTTTTTTATCAACAGCCCAAGAACTGAATATCTGCTTAAGAACAGCAGCAGCAGTAAAGAGAGTTCTTGAGGATGCTGCTTCAAGCTTTTGCATTTATGAGACCCCTTTTGCCATATCAGTTGACACCAGCTGAAATTATTCTTTCAGCTCTAAGAATACTTTGATGTTTCTCAGATGAGTTACCAAAAGAGACAAACACATTACTTTTACAGATTTTATTGCTTTTTAGGAGCATATTCTTTCCAGTGTGGGTTTGCCATTTAATGATGTAGCAGAGCGCTGGTCTTTCTCTTAAGGTATTCATGCCACCATTATTCCCCAACAAAACCCTGAAGAATTGCACAGTAGACAAATAACAAAAGATTTTTCATGTTTGCTATTCCATCTATTAAAAATATATATATATTAAAAAACAAAAGATGCTTTAAGAAGGGTAAGAAAACATCTTAAAAAAAGTATTATGACTTGGCATATTTACTTACCTCAGGTAGTAAATTGGTCTCCAATGACCACAGATTTGTCCTGTCTATATAAAAAGGATTTTAGTATGTATATTTCAGCCAACTTTTGCAAAAGCAAACAATATTTATGGTTATAAAGCTTCACTTGAATGTTTATTTTTATATTACAAGTTCTTCCAGACATTTTTTTTTCTGACATATCTGCAAATATAAAAGGATTTTGGTGTTTTCTTTTTCTGAACTTTCAAACTGCTGTTTCCCAGGAGTTTAGCAATACTGAATAAATGGCAACATCATAAAGGTAGAAGGTAATTTCCCCTAAGAATCAGTTAATTTATAGCTTTCTGCACACAGATGACCCTTGGAACATGGCAGTTGCTTCATTAAATAAATCTTTTACACCTTCTCCTTCCACCTTGTGAGAAAAAAATAAGTAGAAGATGCAATTCACTCACAGTACATTCACTCCTGAAGGTATTGGAGGAAAAAAAGGCTATCTTAGTACTTTCTGCCATAAAGTGTAACTAATTCTGTAAATGTGAGTGAAACACAATTGAAAGTAGCGTGGCAGATAGATTGACATTACCAGTGGGTCACTGACATGGAGAGGAAAATCTGAATTGTTCCCTGGAGTAATGCTACTGGAATTGATTTACACCAGGGATGCATTTGGCATGAAGACTTTGAAAGCACATTTTTGAAAAGAAAGTTCTATTTGCACTGTGGGGTTTCCATTCTCATTTCATACATTCCTATAAGTCACTTCAAGTAGCACAGAGAATCCATTTCAGAAAATAAAGATGTTCAAATGCATTTTCTGTTCCTTCCTCACCAAGCCAAAGAAAAATCTACATTTCATGTAAAACAATAGAGTGACGTGAAGGAAGCTTGGGGTTAGAGAAATAGGCACCTTCTAACCCATTTCCCTGATTAAGCAAGATGAATCAGAGAGTAAAAATTATTTGAAATAGCAATAGGTTTTCCTTTTTAAATTATTCATCATGAAAGTGTGAAATTTGTTATGTAAGATACTGAGGCTTTGTAAGATTCTAATTATAAAACCATACATAGATCCTTAAAAGCATATTAAACATTAATTTTCTTTAAAGCAAGAACATGCTTCCTGTATTTGTTGGAAATAAAAATATCAATAGGCTTTTAGAGGAAGCTGACTTTAAGAACTTCATAAATTTCTACTCTTCGCATCATGAATTCCTAAAATCACATTTGATAATATCATCTATCAACTCCATATTTTTACAGCATTTTCTACCACATTACCTTTTTTCCTATAAGTCACACTGCTCTTTTTACAGAAGTATGTCAATTTGTCACTGGTTTGTTTTAGTTTGGTTTTTTTTTGGTTTTTTTTTTTTAAGAGACTTGTGTATTTTTCCTAAACAGAATTCTGTGTGTTTGTAAATCTGGTAGGATCTTGGGTTGTTTGGTTTTGGGTTTGTTTTTTTTTTCAATTTTTAGGTGTCAGCAGGTCTCAGTAGGAAATTAAGAGAGAAAAACTAACAACATTTTTTCCCCAATTTAGAAAAAAATGTCCATTAGTGCAGCTGTATAAACCTGATTTTTTTACAAGTTGTTTAGCTGTCTGATCTTTTTTTGTATGCTTTGCTGTGGGTATTTTATCAAAACATTCAATAATTACAACTCAGAATTAGTATGGTCATGATCCCTGGTAGAAAAGTCATGGAAGCCTAGTAGGAACTTTAATTTAGATGCAGGAGAGAAAAAAATATCTAATTTTTTGCATTCAAAGGATAAGAATCCTCAGGAAATACGTGAGTCAAATACACTTCAAAGTATTTAGACATTACTGAATCTATCTCAACGAGATACAACATTTTGTTTTGTTGCTGCAGATCAAGCATCAGAGAGATGGTAAGTCTAAAGCAACAATTTGGAGAGGATTTATTATTCTACTTTCTTTACTTCATGGCACATGGAAAAACTCTCTTAAAAAGTAATCAAAGTTGTTTTCCCAATCATAGTAGAAATTTACATTCATTGATTATTCTCTGTTAATAATAATAAACTAATCCAAAAGAGTAGGCAAATCTTATTAGCTTGATCTTGACACTTTAATAAAACATTGTCAAATATATTTTCCTGTCTCTGTCAGAGCAAAGCCCCTTTCAGAAGTTCTTGTCAGGCTCTTGCAGGTTTCATTCAGAGCCCAACCATGGCGATGTTGGAGCAGCACAGTTGGAGCTGCCTGCTTATCTACATAACAGCTCCTCTGCTGGAGGCTCCTTCTGTGATCCCACACCAAAAAATGTGCAGCCTTGGAGGAGGGCAGATGTTGTTTGCTGAGCTCCTTAATAATGATAAAATGTAGATAATACCTGCTCTAGACAAATCTGCCTGCAGGAAATATTTCTCTCTGTCTCTCTCCTGTGGAGCATCTCAGCCCCTGCCCCTTCCCCTGCAGCAGCCACAGCTGGCACCTGGCGTGATAAGAGGCACAAACTCACTGACCATACAGACTCCCTCTGCCAGCAGCTCTCTGATAAGAGAATTTGGCACAAACCCTGCTCTAAATCAAACCCATCATTTTGAGCTACTGCTGCATAGCTCCAATGGTCTTTATTGAAATATAGTAAAATGAAGCCTTTATGTTCTCCCCCAGATTGCACGTTCACAAATTATCCCAAGTCCAGTTTTGCTTAGGTTACTGTTTTCCCAGCAGAAATAATCCTTTTTCAATAAAATTTACAACAATAGCGCTTCCTAAACCTGGTCTTATTTTTCTCTAAATGTAGGAAAAAAACTCATTAGTCTTAGCAAGATACATTTCTAGGCTTCTCAGCAACATTAAAAGAAAATTAAGTGTATGATATGTGTTGCAGTGTTGTGAGGGTCCCAGGATGAAGTGAGAGATGAGAATTGACTCTACGTTCTCAGAACGCTGATATATATATTATTTATATGATATGATATGATATGATATGATTGATTTGATATGATATGATATATGATATGATATATGATATGATATGATTTTTGTACTATACTAGAGAAAGAGAAAAGAGACATCAGAAGGTTAGACAAGAATGAATAATAGAAACTCGTGACTGACCAGAGTCCTGACACAGCTGGACTGGGATTGATCACTAAGTTAAAACAATTCACATGCTGGGTAAACAGTTCTCCAAATCACATTCCAGAGGAGCTAAACATGGAGAAGCTGAGGCTTCTCATCTTGCCAGGAGAAGAAATCCTGGCAAAGGGACTTTTCATAAAATATCACAGTAACAGATATGGTCTTGCCCAGTCTCAAAGTTTGACTTAATACTTAACTTTAGAGAGCATGTTTTTTTATCTAAACTAACCACAAATTAGATACATTCCTTTCTTTAAAAAATTCTGCTGGATTAAAAAGAAAACAGAAACATTGTTGCTAGAAATGGGATTTTATTCTCTTCGACTTCTAAAAATTTTCCCTGAATGGGTTTTCAAATAATGGTACTCTCTTTATAACAATGAAATACAGTTTAATCAAGGAGAGACATCAGTGATAGGAAAGAGAGGACTCAGTTCACACTTTAAAAGCTTTATTTTGTTTATTCCAACTTCAGGGGCCAAAAGGAGCTGGCAATGTTTTATTTTGTTTTCTATCACCCACCAGACCTCCTCTAGAGGGAGAGTTTATATCTGCAATGATCAGTACAAGGAAGGAGCTTTACTTACCTGCCAATGACATTTATTTTCCCAGCTGGCTGGAGACAGCAGAGTTTAGGTCCTGAGGTCGGGTGCCTAAAATGGTTGGGAAAGAGAGAAAACACTGTTAGTTGTGATAGTCTTAGGCTGGAATTGAGTCTCTGCTGAAGATTGAATTTTTTAGAGAAATGGTGGAAATTACGAGAGAGCCACTGCAGATTTTCAAAAGGTAACATTTCAACCACAGAACAGAGGTATAGTAGTTCAGGGAATGTACTGCCAAGAACCTGTATTTTTACAGAATGATAATTTAAAGAAAAACATTTCAAACAACTGGGTGGACTATGATGAAGTATTTGATAATTAATTGATGAGATCACAGATAAAAAATATCAATAGAATAACCTCTGTCAGAACATGAAAGGCATCAAAATGTGTGATCATCCTGTCAGAAAAATATCATGATGGACTTTTTCAGAAACCCCTAATGCTCCTAACTTTAGAGACATCTATCACCACTCAGAAAGGCTGCAAGATGTACCCCACTGTGATTTTCATTAAAGCCTTTTTTTGTGCCCATTAAGGCCCTGAAATCTGTTACCAAAGGTCTATAACAAAAGCAATAGGGCCTGTCACAGTCAGGGTTAACATCAGAAAAATAACATGTCTCAGAAAGAATGTGAGAGGAGAGAAAATACCCAACTAAATACTGTTCAAAGGATACTTCACAAATTAAGGGAAACTTGGATAAAAACCCTATAAGGTCAGTAAAGACAGAGGAATCAGGTAAGTCCTTGCAGAGATAAATTTATTGCCTTACAATGTAGATTAGATTATGATTAGATAGATTAGATTATGATTTTAAAAATTGCAAAATATATTAGTTCTTCCATAAAAAACAATATTCTAGTGATGAGAAGACTGAATTTTCTGAGTTAAAATAAATTTCCAGGTTACCAGTTCCAAAGCCCCTAGTTCATTTATTAGGTGTTTCTTTCAGTCCAATATCAATATAGAGCCCACCCCAGAGCCACTAGAGGAAAGGGACTGCTCTCAGTTGTCCTATTTCTAAAATGACCCTGAGGCAATGTCCCAAACAAACAGATTCCACAGGAGGTCCTTAAACAAAATGAGAATCTTATTTTGTGTAAAGCACAGATGTGAGAATCTTATTTTGTGTAAAACACTACTGCCAGGCTTTTTTAGTGATTGTCCATGACTATGGATGTTGCTTCTGAAATATTTGTGAGTTTTTAAAAGTTTTGTGTTTTTTTTTTTTTTTTTTTTAATTTTAAATTAAATTTTAAAAGTTCTTGTCTGGCTAATTATCCAAGCAGCAATTCTCTTCCTTGCTGTTACTGCCATGGAGCAGGTCCCCATGGGACATGAGACAGGAGCTGAGCAGTCAGCAGGGACAGGGGCCAGGCCATGCTCTGCAGCACTGGAGAGCAGGACATACCCACAGATGGGAGCCAGGGACAACCAGGAATCCAGATCAAAAGGGAACACAACAAAAATAAGTGACCCAATCGTTGCTATAGGACAAGGAATAAAACAGTGCAGACACATAACTCTCCAAGGTAAAAAAAGGGAGGTTTAATTTCTGACTCCAACATTTATAGATTTCCAAAAGTGACAGTGGATTGGAGGGTGACAGTGCCACCTCTCCAATGACACTGGACAAACCAACAGTCCATCAAATTTCTCCCCCTCCATAAAAGATTGCAAAACAATGAGTTATTTACAGAAAGCATGTGAGAAAGTTCATTTCAAGAATGTAAACATCAGAAAGCTTAGAAAAACTTTGAAAAAACAGGGCAACATCCAGGGATCTCTGGGAGTGCTCACTGTGACGAAGAAGGGCTGAGGGAAAGCCAGGCTGCAGATCCAGGAGCTCCATGGCTGGGCATGATCACATCTGTAACTGGGATGAACATGAGCTGACCTCCAACACAGCTCAGACAAAACCCAAACACCCCTGAACTGAGCACACAGAGGCCTGAACTGAGCCCACACAGGGTCCTTGTCCATGGATGAATGCAGAGGCCCCATTTAGGATGGTTAAGCTCTTTAAGGCTTACTAGTGCACTTAAGGACCTGAAAATTATTTCCCTTCCATACCATTTCTTCTCTTAATTTTTCAGTCCTTAACACATTATTTGAATATTCTCAGATACAATTTTGTGTTATGTAGATACTTGTATAGATGCAACATATGACTTGATTTCATTTCAGTGAGAAGTCTCTGAGGAAACAACATGTTTCAGCTTATGAGGTCTTAAAAAAGTGGTTCACAGTAGGAGATCCATATAGCAGATGGCTTTCTAAAGGATGAGATAAATCCAAATAACTTTTATATCACTCAGTATTTTAACCAATGAGACCATAAAATGGAAATTGAAATCAACTTTTATGTTGTTGGTTAATTTTCTACTGATACCATGCTCTTCTGTGAATTTCGCACATCACTCAAAAAGCCTGTTTCCAAGTGTATGAACCGCATAGGTTTCAAAGCACTTCCAGAGATTTTTCAGTCTTAATTTTTAAATCATGTTTTCTCCTAATGCAATTCAAAATTATATCAAAACAATTAGTGCCTTTTAGAATCATCAGATCTAATTTTCTTTAATTACACTTGTGCAGACATTGCTAAATTTAGCCCATGAACATAAGTAAAAGTGAACTGTAAAATCTTGGCAGTCCTACAGTACCAGTTGTAACACAGATACATGTTTTTAACCACTAGAAATGGTTAAAAATGTGCTCAGAGTGGAGGGATTTTATTTCCATTCTTTTTGTACTTCATTGCAACAAAACAAACAGATTGTCTTGAGAATATAACTCTGTCATCTTCACCTGTTTTGTGATCTATTTCCAGATGGAACAACTCAAAACTTACAGAACCTCATTGCATTTTGTTTCTGAATGTAAAACTCATATGCAGTCTCACAAATACACACATACATGCATGCATGCTCTGATTCAACCAGGTTTAAAACTCAATTGCTCTTTACAAAGTCCATTTTCTTAGCTGTCCACCACCAAAATTCTGTTCTAAAAGGAAAATTCTTTGTGCCTGCTTTATTCATGTGGATACTTTTATGTAGCTCATACAGCTACTTTTATGAGCATGTTATGCTTTTGTGTTTCTGTAAAGCTCTGATATGCTAAGAATAAGCTGCATGATGTTTCTGATGTCCAGCCATAAGTCCCCATAGGTTTCTTAAGAAATTTGCTCTAAAGGAATTGCATGATGAATGGAATTCATAGTAAAGTGTGGTGCTCTATCACTTTTACTTTACTTAAAGAACTGAATGTTTTTCTCCTGCTTAAATGCCTTTATTAGTTTGTTTGTTTCCCCATGGTGGCTGGGATATCTTTTCCCTCAGTGACTTATAGAATTCAAACATTCGGATACATAGTGCTTTAGAATAAAAGACTTAGTACAAATGCTATCCAGTGCAAAACACATGGAATAAGTCACAATTCATATATGCATAAATGCAAATCTGCTGAATTTGTTAGCTAAATTACACAGAAAATGCAGCATATGATGTCTTAATTAGGTTCAGCAATTGTCAGGGTATGTATTTCTTACCTCTAAGAGAGCTAAAATGACTCTAAGATTTTGGGATTGTATTACTCTGCACACAGTATGACTGAGATAGAGAATTAAAATCTCTCAACCTTCCAGAGTAAGGAATATTTAAGAACTTTTTAGTTCCTAGTGCCGCTTGTATTTTATAGATCAATGCAATTATGTACAAGGTTGCTTTGATATTTGGTACTACAAAAAAAAAAAAAAACGTATGTAAGAATAGTCATGACCTGCCAATGAAAATTACCAGCTGGAAAACGTGAAAAAGTATTGCAGGGTTTTGCTGCAGTTTGGAACATATTAAATGAAAATTAAATAGGGAGAGTACCATAAATTTGTCTGTGTAATATTTCTTTCATTTTTAATATGAGAAACAACACACTGATTTTCAGAGTTCCTGAACATGTAATTCTTATCAGGCTTGTTCAGGCACGTTGCCTTTGAGGACCAGACATAATCTGTAGAAGGCAAAAAGTCAGAACTGCTGAAAGCTTGGAAGGCCTACATGAATTTAGTGTCATATAAACTAAAAACACACAACAGTGTCACAGCAACAGTTATCTGTCAGAGTTGTGAGAGGTATGAACATTAGAAAAACAAGTGGGTTAAAAAATGAGTTAAAGTTTAATTACTATATAATAAAAAGATTTTTCTGCATTTGATTATATAATCACTCCAGTCTTGATTAGATTTTTGTATAGATTGTACTTTATTAATCAGAATGAGACTGCTTAGAAAAGAATTAGAGTTTGTTAATTTTAAAAATTAGATATACTTCATAATTTAATATTCATGAGGATCATCACTGTATACTGAAACTCTTGCAAACAGAGGATTAAATGATTAATCATTTTAAGAGTCTGTAGAAGACATTTGAGAGAGCTAATGTAAAAGAAATGCTTCATTTAAATGGAGTAGAGTATGGAGTTTTGGTGCATATGTGACTTTGTACAACAAATCTGTCCTGACAGGACAGTGATACCCTTAAAAACTCCAGTTTAATATCATTCTTATTGGCATAATTGGTTATTTACAGAAATACAACATATATCAATTAGAGGTAAGAGTACCACAAAATGAAGAAAAATATCTTACATACAAATGTCCACAAATGTCCAGATGTAATGTACAATGTTTTGCTGCTGTTTCAAAGCTCTTCTCTTATTACAGGAAGACAGAAGAGCTCTCTTTGCAACCTTTGTAATGCTAGCTCTATTTGAAGACTGGTATTTTCTGTCTAGCAAAAAAAATATTAAAATAATTTTGAAAATATGTGAGTACAGTGAGTGAGAGTTTCTTGTAGGAATTTACTCAGGCTTTTATTCTTGCCCAGAAATCACTGAGCAAGGGGATCCTTCCTTTGACAATTTTATTTAAGTTTTTGCAAAGGGTCTAAAACAATCAGTCAAAGATGCATTTGTTGTCCTTTGAAATGGAAAATTGGATATATAACCACCTATTAACCTTTACAAACTGAAGAGAGGTTGTGGTTTTTGCTGTTTATTTTCCTGTTCTTTCAGAAAAGGTACTGAAAAGTGGTCTTAGAGTAATTATTCTCAGAGAAGCAGATTCTGAATTTATTGTCCTTCCATTGAACACAAAAAGGTTTGTGGACTTATTGGGAAAAACCCTCAACGTTTCTTGAGGTTCCTGCTGTCAGTTTTACGTAAAACCAAAGTGCTGACATTAAAATGCATCTTGAGAAATTGATTGGAAGTGACTGTTTTAGGTAAACACAGATTCAGAAAAATTTCTGTACTGATTAGTGATATTAGAACTATGAGTAAAAAGACAATTGTTCATAATGTTCACACCAATCTTTGTGCCTCAGGTGGAGCATTCACTTGTGGCTGACCCAGTTCATTGATGAAATTCGAGTACTCTTCACGACTGCACTGTCTTTTTGAATCCTGGAACATGATATTTGGTATCATGAGTGCAATTGGAGGAGGGATCTAGAACAAGCCCAGAGGAGGCACCAAGGTGATCAGAGAGATGGAGCAGCTCTGCTGTGAGGAAAGGCTGAGAGAGCTGGGATTGTTCAGTCTGGAAAAGAGAAAGCTTTGGAGTGACATCATTGGAGCCTTCCAGTGCCCAAAGGAAGCCAACAAGAAAGCCTGGAGTGACAGGACAAGGGGGAATGGCTTCAAACTGGAAGAGAGTAGGTTTAGATCAGATATTCGGAAAAGTTTCTTTGCTGTGAGGGTGGTGAGGCCCTGGCACAGGTTGCCCAGAGAAGCTGTGGATGCCACATCCCTGGAAGTGTTCAGGTCCTGGTTGGATTGGGCTCTGAGCAACCTGGGATAGTGCAAGGTGTCCCTAATCCACGGCAGGGGGATGGAACTGGTTGATCTTTAGGGTCTCTTCCAACCCATTCTATGATTCTATGATATATCAAAACAGCAATGTAGAAACTCAGTCATAAAATAAAAGACAGACATCTGTGTAAATTTTTTTCGTTGAAAAAAACCTCCAAAGTGGAGCTAGAGGATAGTAAAGAGGCCAAGGTAAAGACAATTACAAACTTTAATGAAAATTCAAGAGCTTCAGTTTTGATGAGGAAAATGCACAATGTAGTGAGAATTGACAGGATATCTGGTGATATTAGGATATGAACAGATAATATTTCCTTTCTGTAAAGCTTCATATCTTGCATAGCAACATTATTTCTAGTTTTTGGTTGTTAATTTGCACCTCTTACCATTTTGTTACTTGTTTGATATATCAGAGAATTTTAAAGAAACTTTCCTGAATTTCATTATGACTTACTTGTCAAGCCTATGTTTTAGTATCATCACCCTGTCAGTTCTGTCCATTTCTTTTTCTAAATATTTTTGAAGCACTGCATGGAAAGCTCTTTGCAGATGAAATAGGTTAATTAATATGATCAACATCTGCTGACCTTCTTCATTCCAACCACTTCTTCATACTAACTGTGACCTATTTTTTAAATTGGTATTTACTGCAAGTGTCAATATACAGTCTACATAAATTTTGAGGACAGATTTTTTAACTTATGTCAAATATTTTCTATGATGTGTAACTTTGCAAGAGCAAATGGTATACAGTGTCTCTTAGAATTTAGTCACTAATAATGTAAATGTGTGGCTGTATTTTGTAAAATAATGTGTGTGTGTGTGTGTGTGTAGTCTGTACAAAACTAAGATTAAAAGAATAAACTCTTTATACTGTCCCTCAAAGCTGTCATTTAGAAGTTATTCATCATGAAACAGGTTTTGTCCTCTTGAACTCAGAAAAGAAAGATGATTTCAAACACTTCTAAAAAGTCCTATAATTACTTTTATGCTATTTCTATATTATAACCTTCATGACCCTCTCAAGCTGATCTGCTGCCTGTTTCCTTTCATCCTTGATTTTTTAGATTGCTAACAATTATGTTATTCTGAGGAATTGTCTTTTGTTCTGGTTTATAACAAGAAGCATTCTTTGCCTGGACATCATGAAAATTACTTTGTGTGTTGTGGACCAAAACACACAAAGGAATGGAAATCAGATATGATGATTCTTAATAACAGTGACATAAGAGTTGCTTTATTAATGATTGCATTTTTTTTAAACAAGCAACAATTAAAAAAATATATAATTTAAATCTTTTTTGCCCCTTAAGAAAATTAAAGACATTATCCAGTATGAGAGGAATTCAGAACCTTTGGTCACATACAAAAGACATTTACCTTTTTGCATTGGTATTACTCTTCAATAGAAAGCCAATGGAAACTAATGGAAGTGCTTCTGGGCTTGTGGACTGAGATTTTAAATAAAATCCAGAAAGGTAAACATGAGACCCCCTTGAACTGGAACAGCATACTATACAGAAAAAAAAAATTGGAAAAAGAAAGGCCTTAAAACTAAACATTCATAAAAACTTGATCTATTTTTATTTGAAAATAGATAAAAGATGCAAGTATTCTTTTATTGAGCATAAACAAAAAAATTGTAAAACAAAAAATTAAAAGAATAAAATTTATTAAAATTAAGTGAAATTATTTTCTATTATTTACTTCAAATATTCTTACTTTTCGAATACTTACGGAAATTCTCCATTAAATTCATAACTCAATGGCTAGTTGACAGAATTTAACTTTTCTTTTTCTGATCACCTCCTTCCAAGTTAGTCACTTGTTTTTTGTTGTTTTTCCTCATAATCTGTGCCTCCCTGGTCTTCTCTTGCTGCTCTCAGAAGTTCATTTAATATGTTCGTAACAATGATCACACGTGGGTGCTGAGTTTTGTCATGGCCATTTAAAGAGAGCACTCTGCCATTTAATTGTGCAGTTCACCTAAAAAAGCCAATCACAGAAAAGCTGATTTTGTCTCCAGCCTTTCTCTTTTACCTCTATTTGCTATATTGCTTTGCAAATATGACATACTGTAAACTACAAGTCATTTTTGCTCTTTTAAGAGTTATGTTTTCATTGAATACGGTAAAGACAACTCAAAAAATGAGCAAATTAAACTAATAATACTTCTGTTTAATTACATATCTAATTAAAATAGAAATTAATTTGCCATTTTGAAATTGACTTTGCAAGGCTTAAAAAAAAAGGCAACTCAAAATAAACTGAACAAAACAAACCCTCTGCCAAAACCCTTAATTAAAAAAAAGAAAAAAAAAGACAAAATAATAAACCTCTCCATGACTGAAGTATTCTTTTTGGTTTTTTTCCTGGTTTCCACAAAATATAGGTAGTACTTTATACTTGCAAACATAAGTCCATACTGGGAGACAGAAATCTACAAAAACCACAACAGTCTCACAGTCTCATAAATGCTCCTTTGGTAGATTTTTTGCTTCCTTTTCTCCTTTTTCTTGGGACTATCCCTGCGAATCAGCCTTCCCTTACTTACATTGCAGGACTCAATGCCATTCTGAACTAGATTGGATTACAATGGTCACTCAGAAAAAGCCCTCTTGCTTCAGTTGTGCTGCAAAAAAAACACAACAGGGTGGTTGGAATAGAAGATTTTAAAGGTCACTTCCAAGCCAAACCACTCTGATTTTATGTTTAGTGGAGAAGCCAAAGGCAGAGAAATGGAAGTTTTTTGTAGCTCTGGCTGAATGGAGATAATTTTCCCCACAGCAGCCCTCACAGTGCTGGGCTTTGTGTCTGCAGGTAGAAAGGTGTTGAGAGCGCACAATGTTTTTGGCTGCTGCTGGGCAGGGCTCCCATCAAGGCCATGTCCCCAGCACTGGCTGGCTGTGAGCAGCACCTTGGGAGGCAACTTAGCCAGGACACCAGGCCAAAGGGATGTGCCACACCATATGAAGCCTGTTTGGCAATAAAAGCAAAGAGAAAGGGGGAGGGAAGAGGGAATAATTTGTTATTTACAATGTTTGCATTCCAAAACTACTCTGTGTGATGAAGCCCTGCTTCCTGGGAAGTGGTTGTTTATTGCCTGCTGATGGAGAGAATAAAATCTTTTGTCTCCCTTTTCTTTCACGTGCGCATCTTTCTTTTTGCTTTTTTAAATTTATTCCTCTTGATCAATGAAACTTTTCCATCTTATTTTCTTCTCCACCCTGTCCTGCTGAAGAGGGGAGTGATAAAGTGGCTTCATGGGCATGGCCAGTCCAGCCAAGCTCAATTCACTACAAGGCAGGATCAAGATAACTCATGGAAGAAAAATCTGGGAAAATAGATGGATTAGGCAATCAAAGGAACTGTCTGTGAGTAGGTGGGTGCTGGTTAGTTCACTCCTGTGGCTATGCCCTGTGCCTGGTCAGTGCAGTCTGTGCTATCCTGGCATTAAACTCTATTTCTAAGGATTTTCCTGAGTGAGAGGCTTTCTGTTCTGTGTGTACTGTTTGGCAGTGTGGGTGTCACTGACTGGAGCTGGGCTGTGGGTCACAGTGTCCCAGATGTGTGTGATGCTGGCAGCTGGAATGCCCAGAGCTGTGTCTGTGTGTTTGCCAGTCAGTACCAAGCCAGGATAAGCTGGGGCAAAAGGCGAGTGGCTTAGGAGACAGCTGTGGGTGTCCCTGGGAAAGAGATGAAGCCTGGAGGAATGAGATGCTAAATGGAAAAAGAGTTCCAGGCTGTCTCCATAGTGTGGTGGAGTCTGGGGGTTGATAGGAACCTGTAGGTGTGCCTCTCTGTGTGCAGGAAGTAACCAGAGACAAGAGAATTCAGAAGAATTCAGAGCCAGTCACTGTGAGCACTGAGTCTAAGCTGAGATATGGGGAGAATCTTCACTGTGTCTGTGTCCGTGTCTGTGTCTGTGTGCGTGTCCGTGTCCGTGTCTGTGTCTGTGTGCGTGTCTGTCTGTGTCTGTGTCTGTGTCTGTGCCTGTGTGTGTGTCTGTGTGTGTGTCTTTGTGCATGTCTGTGTGTGTGTCTGTGTCTGTCTGTGTGTCTGTCTGTGTGCGTGTCTGTGTCTGTGTCTGTCTGTCTGTGTCTGTGTGCGTGTCCGTGTCTGTGCCTGTGTCTGTGCCTGTGTGTGTGTCTGTGTCTGTCTGTGTGTCTGTCTGTGTGCGTGTCTGTGTCTGTGCCTGTGTCTGTGTCCGTGTGTGTGTCTGTGTCTGTCTGTGTGCGTCTGTGTCTGTGTCTGTGTCTGTGCCTGTGTCTGTGCCTGTGTGCGTGTCTGTGTCTGTGCGTGTGTCTGTGTCCGTGTGTGTGTCTGTGTCCGTGTGTGTGTCTGTGTGTGTGTCTGTGTCTGTCTGTGTGCGTCTGTGTGCGTGTCTGTCTGTGTCTGTGTGTGCATCTGTGTCTGTGTCTGTGTGCGTCTGTGTCTGTCTGTGTCTGTGTCTGTCCGCGTCCGTATCCGTGTCCGTGTCTGTGTCTGTCTGTGTCTGTGTCTGTGTGCGTGTCCGTGTCTGTGTCTGTCCGTGTCCGTGTCTGTGTCTGTGTCTGTGTGCGTGTCCGTGTCCGTGTCCGTGTCTGTGCCTGTGTGTGTGTCTGTGTCCGTGTCCGTGTCTGTGTCTGTCCGCGTCTGTGTCCGTGTCCGTGTCCGTGTCTGTGTCTGTGTGTCTGTGCCTGTGTGTGTGTCCGTGTCCGTGTCCGTGTCTGTGTCTGTGTCTGTCTGTGTCTGTGTCCGTGTGTCTGTATTTGCAAGCGAGCAGCCAGAGCTGGGCTGCAGGACTCTGGAGGTTTTTATGTTCTGCTGACACCTATCAGGAGTACTAAGGATACTGTATGGACCACACACCCAAGTCCAGCTACAGAAGGAAGCCCTGTTAAATATAGGAATTATTTCACATTTCCATTTAAATGAACTTCATCCTGATCAGATGGAGAAAGGATGAAGACATTGGTGCAGTCTGTGCTTGTGCCCAGTGCTGTGCTTGTGCCAAGTGCTCTGTGGCCACCTTTGTGACCAGCCATGTGCACACGTGTATTTTTAAGTGCGTGCCAGGGAGAAACCCTCTGTCTGGAATTAAAATTCTCTCTGAAATTTCCTCCTTCCAAGCAACCCATATTCAAATATCACCAGTGAATATATGTTACTCAGCAGTCTGGAAATCTAAGAAGGAGTCTCTCTCCAGCTCCCTTCTGTTGTAGATATGCCACCATAAGGGAAATTAATTTTGAAAGTCATCACAAGTACATAATATGGGTACACAAATGTGTAGTCTGCTTGTTAAACACTCCTGTGAGACACCTGCATTTTGACTGTCATGATGATGCTGTGTTCGGCAGGATCTGGTCATTCAATAGTGCCTGTACCCTTCTGCTGACATGCTAACTGAAAGAAAAGTTATTGGGAAAAAAATCCTTGCAAATTTTTGATGTCACTTTTGAGGATCTGCTTAGAATATAACTGTATGGGCAAGTAATTTTTCAGTTTGGACTGTGAAAATATTGAAAAATCTTGAAACGCCACCAGGGAGGTAGCATAGTCTTAGGGGAAGGGTTGCAAACCAAACATTTCCAGCATTCTGTCATGAAAGGCAAAATTAATTACATTTGCAGTCATTTCTAATTTTGATTCAGCTTATTATACCAAAATTCTGTTACAGTCAATATGTAACGCACCATGGGTGTAGAATCAAGAATATCTTGCTAACAGAGCTAATGTCTTATTACTTCCATAATCCAAAGCATCTGAATACAGAAAAGCCTAAGTAATAGTACAGCTTAAATGTTATACAAAAAAAGAAACATCCTTGAACCTACAACCTACCCCTCATGTTTGGGTTACTCCTTCAGTGCCCAATTGGATTTTACAGGCAACACTGAAATCCTGTGCAGGGATGGGGGCCAGGACACAGTGGATTGAAGTCACCACTGCACTGAGGTCTTCACTAGAAGGAGCTGATGCTGGTGGTGCCCTCACTTCTTTCTCAGTTCTGACTTACATCAAAGTTCATACAGCATTGAAATGTATTTGCATTGTTTACCTGCATGTGTCTTTAAAAGATTTTAAATCTTCTCAAAATAGCAAACCTATTTATATAAAAATTATTTAGCCCTCTTTATGGATATAAAATGACACGTAAAAGACTGCAATGGTGTTGTAGTTCCTAGAATTTTTTTTTTTGAGTATTGTGTCTTGAATTGCTAATAAATTAGCTGCCCATTGTTCTGTGATGATAATAGCTCAAGTCAGCTCAGGTTATGTTTACAGGCACCAAAAACAATACCAGGGAGACAAACATGGTCAGATTGATTTGGCATTAGAACATGGGCCAAGTATACAAAAAACATCAGTTGCAACACTTAAACTCTTTTCTAACAGTGAGCATAAAATTTAGAGTCAGTAGTTGTGGAGTTTTATGTGCACATCATCTGGTATAAACCTACTTACCACGTCAAATTTTATCATCTGTTATTAATTGTATTGTCAGAACTATGGGACATAAGTACAGCTAATGCTTCAAATTTGTAATTTTAAGGAAAATCCGAAGTCAGATGTATGTAAAAAGAAACACAGGGAACAGTTATACAACAAGTAAAATTCCTAGAAATATTAGTGGTTTAATATATTTGCATTAAAACTATGCTTTTGTGATTTTAAAATTAATAAAGAAAGACGTTTGTCAGCAGCACAGAGAGGCATTTGATTTGGCAGGAGACAAATGGACATGAGCATTCTAGCTCTTACTGATCCAAGACAAAGATTTCTGGCTGCAGGCAGAGCAGTCCATTGGTAATTTCACACCATGCTGTGTTTACACATAAATTTCTAGCTTTGCCTCCTTTGACTGTTTTATGAGAACTCTTCCATGTTCTAGTTCACAAATATACATCAAACCAATCCACTGAAAAGAGACAGACTACGCAAACTGATTCTGATATTGCCTTTTATTACTCCAAAGAACAGACACAAATCGTGCAGACACAGGGACTCTTGAAGCTTCCACCATCAGCCAGATGGCTGCCTTGCTATTATTCACTCATCTCTCCTAAAGCACATGCAGTCTCAGAGGCTCAAAGATTCAATCATTATTCAGGAAATTGTGAATGTCTTGTGAGTGCTTGAGGTTTCTCCGCAGCCTCCCCAAAATAGGTTTAAACATAACCCAGACTTATGTCGAATCTAAGTAGGAAATTAAATAGTGAAATAGTAATAGGAAAAATATTTGGGCCATCAAATGAACTGAAAGTATTTCTCTTACTGAGCTACATTAAATGCTTGTCATGTTAGAGGATGAACACACATTTGTGTCAAGGGTGTTTTCTCCATTCAAAACTAAATAAATGTATTTTGAAGAAAGATGCACTACTACTTGCTATAAAAATTATTTCTAAGGGGGGGAAAAAAGACAATTAAAATCATTAACTGCAACATCATACTTGGTAAATTTGATAGGATGATGCATTCTGGATTGATAGATTGGCCTGGACTGCATTTATTTCATTTCGGGCTTCTCTGCCTCTGAACCTGTTTCTGAAGAACATCTGTCAACATCTGTCTCTGTATTCAGGCCCCCGTTTTCCCCAGCAGATGAAGGAGGCAGGTTCACACACACACAGATTACAGGAGTGGCAGCAGCTCTAACACAGAGAGCTCCCAGGATGATGCTGTGAGAACCCAAATTTATTCAACAGCTCCACCACGTGGTTCTGCAGCACCAGGCCTGAAACTCACCCGTAAAAATGATTGAATGGCTAAAAACCACGATTGTATTTTGAAACTGATGTCTTACTAACTGAGGAATCGAAGCTGCTGCATGTGAGTTGTTAATTTTAAAGGAAAAGTAATGCCAGTGTCTACACAGCAATATGTTGGCTGTTGTAAATTTTCAGTAATTACTCACCCATCTTGAAGACTTAGTAATCCTGAACTTCCAATAAACAATATATCTTTTTAAAGGTTTGAGGGCATTACAGAGAAGGGTTCATAAAATACTCTGAAAAAGTTTTAGGAATAAATTCACCATTACCAGCCTGTTAGCTCTGAGTCACATTTTCTGGTTAAAATTATATAGGTGAGTAATAAGAGTAATGCTTTTCCCTAACAATGGCCCCTACTTCAGGGGCAATAATGGCAAAGGAATATCCTTTTTTCAAGTCCCAGCATATTTGTTGGTACTGCTTTAAATTACTTTTTTTAGCCTCCTAAGATGACAATCACAAGAAAATATTAAGTACATACAGCAAATATTAAGTACATGTCTGTAGGGGGATAGAATATGAGAAAATAAAGACAGTGTAGAAAGTAACCTTACCCCTAAGGAGTTGCAGCTGGGCCAATTATCAAAGATTAGGAGCAGGCCTGACTTTAACAGGCCACAGCTGTAACCAGTGAGAAGAAGAGTGCTGTAAAAGAGTGGGGTGGCTGGGGGAGAAGGGAACAGCAGTCAGTTGGCTGCTTTGTGGAGGAGAAAGGGTCAGTGCTCTGAGGAGATGACTGTGAGAAACACCAAGAAGTTCTGAAACCTTTGTGATAAGGAGCCAACAGCGTGGAACCCCTGCAATAAGCTGGTAACACATATCTATGAAACTCTAATTATTTTTAAGGTAATAGGAAGACCTATTACATTTCACACAGACCACAATCTACATGGGAAACATTCAAGTATTCTGTCCCATATCACAAAACCATAGAATGGCTGGATCCTGGATACAAAGGGGCATAGAGAGATGTATCCTGGATACATAAGGGCCTCAGAGATCACTCAGTCCAACCCCCTACCATGAGCAGGGACACCTCCCACTATCCCAGGTTGTTCTGAGCCCCATCCAACCTGGCCTTGAACAATCCCAGGGATGGGGCAGCCACAGGTTCCCCAGGCAACCTCTGCCAGTGCCCCACCACCCTCACAGGGAAGAATTTCTTCCTAATATCTACTATAAACCTACTTTCTTTCAGTTTGAAACCATTCCCCCTTGTCCTGTCATTCCAGACCCTTGTAAATAGTCTCTGTCCATCTTTCTTGTGGCTCCCTTCAGGCACTGGAAGGCCACAATTCAGTCACCCCAGAGCCTGCTCTTTTCCAGGCTGAACAATCCCAGCTCTCTCAGCCTTTCCTCCCAGCAGAGCTGCTCCATCCCTCTGATGCCCTTGGTGCCTGCTCTGGGCTGGCTCCAGCAGGTCCCTGTCCTTGCTGTGCTGGGAGCCCAGAGCTGGATGCAGCCCTGCAGTAAGATCTAAGGCAGCAGCAGCAACATCACCTCTCAGAAGGGGTAGAAGTGAAGCAGGAGACTTAGGTTAGTGTAGTAATAATGTCTGGAATAAAAGCCACTGAAGGTTTTAAATAAACAAAGACACTCTTTGCAGTACATCCTGTGCTATTTGATAGACAATATGAGGAAGGGTAAAAGCCAACAGAACACGAGAGAATCATTAAAATGTTGGTATTGAGTAGTATTTTAGAACAGAATGATGAGACAACCATCTTGTGCAGTAAAAACATTCAAGCAAAGGACTTTTAAGTGTTAAAAAAATCCAATAATTCTATCTGCTTCCTTTCCTAAATGTGTTTAGCTAGATAATAGGCCAGTTAATAAATCATATTATATCTAAAGTAGCACTGTAATCTCTGAGCTGCGTGGTGTATCCCTTTGTGAATAGCCAGGAAAAAGTTCCAAGCATGGTTAGACAGAAAGCAACTTAATCTAAATCCATTGCTGATATGACACTGCCAATTACAGTTCAGAAAGGTCAATATTCTGTGAGTCAGAATTGACACAGCCCAGTGTTCTGATGTCCCTGAGTGGAAGGAAAGGTGAGAATGCATAAATGCATGCAGCATCATCAAATTATTGCCCAATTAAAAGAGATGGTAGAACCATGTGCACTACTTGCTTGTGCTCTATGGTGAGAATTCCTAAACCAGAAATATCCTCAAAGCAGAGCATGGGGCTAGATAAAATTTTTGCTCATAAATAAACAACGAAGTCCATCAAAATAAATTTCAAAATGTGGTTTATGTCAAACACCACCCCATCCCTCCCAAAAAAAAGGTTTAAAATTAAGTTCTTCAACCACTGAACAGCCTTAACTTGATCCATGAAGAAATACTGTTACACAATCCATTAAATTCTTAAACAGCACAGTGTGACTTATTAACGGATTTTTCCCTAAACCCCAGGAAGAACTATGTGCAAACAATGACAGAAACAGTTTTTAGTCTTCTGTAGATTGTGCATGGAGAAGCGAAAGGTGTGTCAGACACAATTAATATAAAAATAAATCTCCTTTATTCAATCAAATAAACTGAAATTTATTGTTCTTTTATTTATTAAAAAATACATTACGCTAGAATTCAAATACCAGTTGTCTGCAAAGTAGAAATATCTTTATATAATTGATTTTTTCCTTTACCATAAGTCTAGAATTATTTCAAATCATGGAATCTTTTTCTTCCTGATCATTGAGCTAGTTATGGGAAATTCATAATTTTTTCAAATTTTTTTCAATTTTTAATGAGATTGTACTATTGGGATTTTAGGTTCAAAAAAAATTTTAAAATAAAGTGCTATGTTTATAAAATTCACAGAAATAACTCTTGCAGGTAACTAGCAGGTATAATGAAAAACTGTGGGGAAAAACCATTTTTCTTTAAAGTGTAAAGCACCAGTCTCCATATACAGTTAAAGAGAAGGGACAGAACATCAACCTGGCAAGGGAGAGCACATACACAACTAGGCTTTAGGCAGAAAAAAACCTTCACTATATATAAAAGTTCCAACCCAGAAAATCTCGTGTTACTAACAGCAGAAAGCTGGGGGAAAGGGAACTGTGCTCTTGTGGTTTGCCCCTGCAGGCAGCTGAGAATCCAGTGCTCACTTCCCACAGTGTGAGCGGGAGAGAATCAGGAAAATAAGGTAACTAGGATGGAAAAGGAAGGGAAAATAATAATAATGGCGAAGGAATATCCAAACCAAGTGGTGCACAATGCAATTGCTCCCACTGGGGGATCAATGCTCAGTCCTTCGCCATGCAGTGAACTGCCACCCCCTGCCAGCTCCTCCAGGTTTATTGCTTGGCATGATGCCATCTGGTATGGGCATATCCCTTTGTATTTCATGGCTCTGCTTCCTCCCAGCTTTTTTCCGTTTCATGGTAAAATCAGCTTACAAAAGAATTTCGACTATCTCTTTCCCTTTTTCAAAAACATCTGCTGTGTTTTCCCATACAGTGATGTGAACCAGGTGTTCTTGATGTTCATCTTGTTCCACTGCAGTCTGGATCAGTCCATGGGAGGTGACAGGGCTGTTTCCACCCCTGGGACAGTCAATTGCAGGTATTTCACCTTTTGGGTCCTTGAAGCACCCTCTCCTGAGGAGATACACAGTCTCTGGGTCTGTCCTTGTAGGATGTTCCAGCCATTCACTTATGCTCAGGATGATTTTAATCTCCAGCAGGGTCTACTGTTCTTGTCATTCCAGAAATACAGTTGGATTCTGCCCCTGCACAGCTTGATCTCCTTAGTGTTGACTAGAACCTTGTGTTCCTGTGGGTCTGATGTGCCA